>CM054161.1:38544021-38584021 GCA_028751875.1 Rapana venosa
AGAGCAGCGCCACCCTTTTTAAAAAAAAATTTTCTGTCTGCAACAGTATTTGTTTCCCTATCAGAGTGGCTTTTTTCTACATAATTTTGCCAGGGACAACTCTCTTGTTGCCGTGGGTTCTTTTACGTGCGCTAAATAATTATGTGCAACACACGGGACCTCGGTTTATCGTCTCATCCGAAAGACTAGCGCCCAGACCACCACTCATGATCTAATGGATGGGGAAAAAGTTTCGGGTCCAAACGGGATACGAACCACGCACACTTCCGACCCGGACTTTTCGCTTTCTAGACAGGCGCGTTACCTCTAGACCACCGAACTTCTTCTTCTTCTTCGCAATTCTTCTTCTTCCTAGTTGTTAAATAATGGCTGGTATTGCTCTTGTGCACATGGGACCTCAGTAAATAGTCCCATCCCAATGACTTTTGGGGTAGTAGAGTTGGCTCTGATGTTAGCTCCAGGAGGAAAATCCCCTTGTACAGGCACCTCGGTAGTGGCTTGATCCCAGGCCGTCAGATCACGAGGCAATGCTCTGACCACTAGGCTACCCTGCCTCCCACGTTAGGAATAACTTTTTCATTTATTGCTAGATATGCAATAGACAAATTTAATGCAAGAATAAGTGGTAAATTGATAGACTTTCACAGTGCTTGGAGTGCATTTGAACCAAATGTACTCAAAACGGATCAGACGTATGTATAACAAAATCAAAGTCTTGGCCCAGGCCAAAAGCTGTGTCAGTTATTATTGATGTCAGCTAATTGCCAAGGCCTACATTAAACCGTTGTTATGTTGTAAAATGTTGTGTTGAGATTGCCTTCAGCCATGACAAGCTCTTAACATAACAACCCGCACTCTCCTTTGTTAAAGGAGAAAAAAAATCCTCTGAAGTCGGAGTATGGCTGCCTATATGGCGAGGTGCTTGAAAAAGAGTCATACACGCAAACTTCTCATCCAGTGTGTACTCCTATCTCACAGAGATTCCCAGGTGGGATGATGAGTGAGGCAGAGTGCATGTTCTGGATGACCCCCAGGGTGTAAAGCTGGGGAACGCACAACAACAACAACAAAATCTGACAAACTTGTGAGAATATTGCAAACTCATTAGAGTATTTTTCATTGCTATGATAACTGTTTACATTGAAGAGTTTGTTCACATATCCATAGTTGCTGATTGTTGAATGTCTCATGGCTTTAATGTTCCTATGTGTGCGTATGTTGTATTATATATGTAAAATGTTTACTTAAAAAAAATAAAAAATAAAAAAAACTTTTTCATTTATTTGTCTAGTTTAACTTTACAGACATTTCCTTTTCTTGGTGATAGTTCCAACTTTGGGATACCTTTTCCTCACTTTTGGATGAAAATGGTAATCTGAGGTCCCATGTGCAACATGCATTCAGTGCATGTTAAAGAGCCCAGGGCAATGGAAGAGTTGTCCCTAGTGAAATTCTGTAGGGAAACATATACTACACATGAAGACTTGAAAAAAAAAGTTGTTAAATAATGGCTGGTATTGCTCTTGTGGTAGAGTTCAAGAAGAGTATCCTGAATTTCATGAGATCTACCGTGACTTAAAGTGGTATATAATACTAATAAAGGTAAAGGTGTCCCATAACCAATGTGGTCGTAGGGGAGCGGGGCATCAGAGACCTCAACTTCTCAAGGGGCCAGCATATTGAGGGTGGCGCCCATCTCCTCTCCCTCGCTGCTTTATCTTCCCTGACCCTAAAGAGGGCAGGTATCCATTTACAGCTGGGTGAACTGGGGGAACTGTACTGAAGCCAAGGCGCGCAAATGGTCACCCATCCACTCGGTAACCACGCTCCACACTGCTCAACTTTGGCTGGGGAAAAGCCAGTGCTCTGACCACTGAGCTGTCCCCTCCCCATAATAACTAATCTATCTATCTATCTATCTATCTGTCCCGTAGTCTGACGACCGTGGTGGCACCCTCAAAGACTCAACAACCAGTTCCCTCCATTCCTCTCTCTGTTCTGCCTTTCTCAGGGTTTTGTTGAGTTCTAGGCCTGTCTGTTATCCTCCAAGCTCTTCCTTGGTCTGCCTCTTCTTCTTCCTCCTTGGACAGTGCCTTGCAAAACTGTCTTTGCAAGTCCTTTGGATCTTGTGACATGCCCATACCATTTAAGTTTACGCTTTTTCACGATCGTTAGAAGGTTCTCATAGGGTCCAATAGTTTGCTGGATTCTGTTATGCACGCTTTTGTTGCTTATGTGGTCTTTGCAGGAGATGCCAAGGAGTCTCCAAAAGCATCTCATCTCCACCGCCTGTACTCTTCTCTCCAAATCTGCAGTCAGGGTCCATGATTCACAGGCATACATAAATATGGATATGACAAGGGAGCACATTAGTCTGATCTTGGAGATAAGTGAGATATTTTTATCTCTCCAGATGGTGTTTAGTTTACAAAGCTGTTATTGTCAGTGCAGTCCTGCATACTACTTCTGGCTTGGATCCCTGGTCTGATACAATGGCTCCCAGGTACTTGAAGCTTTGAACTATTTCCAGCTTCTGGTCATTAACCCTGATATCAGTGCTAATGCCGTTGGTGTTATTAGTCATCAGTTTGGTCTTCTCTGCATGATTTCCAAGCCGTATGTTTTGGAGGCCTTATTCAAGTGTTCTGTTAGGCTGGCAAGCTCTTTTTCTGATCCTGCTATTCCATCAATGTCATCTGCGAAGCGGAGGTTTGTGATCGTTCTGCCACCAATGCTGACTGATCCTTCATGTTGTTCCAGTGCATCAGCCATGATTCTCTCAAGGAAGATGTTGAAAAGAGTGGGTGAGAGTAGACAGCCCTGCCTTACTCCAACTGTTGTTCGAAACCATTCACCAATGTTGTTGTTGTAGTACACTGCACTGGTGGCCTCTCTGTACAGCTGTTTGATGACTCTGATCAGGTTTGCATTGATGCTGTACAAATTCATGGTTGCCCACAAAGCTGCATGCCACACCTTGTCAAATGCCTTCTTAAAATCGATAAATACGTGGTAAAGGTCTTGTTGATGTTGAAGGTACCGCTCACATAGTATTCGAGGTTGAATATCTGTTCTGTTGTGCTGCGTCCTGCTCTGAAACCTGCTTGTTCCTCAGCAATGATGGTCTCTGCTTGTGGATTCAGTCTATTCAATATTATCTGTTTAAGTTCACAATGCAGATTTGGGATGCAGGTGGTTGTTTTTTTCTTATGGGTTAAAGAAAAGGTTAGGGCCGTTTTTCGCTTCTTTCTTCCCAGTTTTAAAGCATGGTTGAGATGTCTAACACTTTCATTCATTGAAGAGCTGGTTGGAGTGCCCTTTACCCCTCAATTGTTGTGACCTCCTCGTCTTTGGCAAGGAGTGGAGGAAGCTGGTTGCAAAATCTTCAGTGGTGCCATAACAGTCTACTAGACTATGGGATAGGTGAGGTGAGGTAGCTGTGTGTCACAGAGTGTTGTGATCTGAAATATCTGTGGCTTAACACCAGCTCTTTTCATTTCAGGATGAGCATGAAACCATGCATTATTACAACACAAACAAACGTCACACACCACACTTTTTTTTAAAAAAGAAAACACCACAGCTGAAAATCTGGGGATACAGATCTTTATTACAAGAAAACTATGGCTTAACTTGAGAAAATGTACCCAAAACATTAGCACTAGGAAGAAAATTTTTGTGTATTAAGCATAAGGTAAAATGAAGAAATATACAACGATGGGTAGGCAAAAAAAGCAATCCTGTAAAACTGCTGTTACTAGGGAGAAGGAAAAAAAAACCCTGAAAAGACTGAATAATCCGCTGCAAATAGAACTGCAAGAAAATCAGATGTAGATAGAACAAGCAGAAAGATAATCAGATGTAGATAGAACAAACAGAAAGATAATCAGATGTATATAGAAGCAGAAAGATAATCAGATGTAGATAGAACAAGCAGAAAGATAATCAGGTGTAAACAACAAGCTGAAAGATAATCAGATGTAAACACAAGCTGAAAGATAATCAGCAGCAAAACAAGAACAAGCCAGGAAACAAAAAAATTGACCCCTAAGTGCAGTTTTCAAGAAGCCAAAGCTGTTGGTCCGTACAAAGTTTTTTTGTTCAATCAAAGAAGAAAACAAACATAGGGGGGGAAAATGTTGAGATACATCTTATTTTCTCTGGTTATTTGCCATCAAAACGGAGCCAGCAGAGAAACTTTCTCAATAACCTATTTCCCTTCACAACGATAAGCGAAACAAAATAACCAAAGCTTCTGTCACTAGACAGAACATTAATTTCTTCAATGAAAGGCAACTCTGGCCACATAAATCAAGAACAGATCTCATCTAACTCTACCAGTAAAAGTTGGTATCTAGACCAGTCCTACAAGTTCAATACTGTTTTGCAACATTTGGTTTTAGTCTGTAGATAAAAGGCAACAATGTCCAAGGCATTCCGTGAGGGATTTTGGCAAGA
The DNA here is from genome assembly GCA_028751875.1 of Rapana venosa. Classification (NCBI taxonomy): domain Eukaryota; kingdom Metazoa; phylum Mollusca; class Gastropoda; order Neogastropoda; family Muricidae; genus Rapana; species Rapana venosa. Next base: position 38,548,480 of record CM054161.1, read on the forward strand.
TTGAAGAAGATGGTGGGATGTTCATCGATTTTTCTTCACAACCACAAGTTTTGCATTTGCAGTTAATATCAACTTTCGAAACAGGTAGAAACATCATCAAAAAGAGATTTCTGCCTAGCTTTTTATTTTTAATGTCATTCTGGTTTGAATACCGGTCACAAACTCACAACCACCAACTTGAAGCCACAACTGGAGTATGAAAGGCAGACAACAGTAACCATTGAAACAGTCGTTGAGGTTTAGTTGACAACTGGAAGCTAACATTTCACAATGTATCCAAATAATGAATTGAACAATTACACAGTAATGAGGCGGATAATTGGAGGCTAATATTACACAACTTCATTCAGAATATCAGCTGAATCATACAGTCAGGTGGGTAATTGGTCAGGTACACAAAATTTTACCACTGGTGAATCTATGAGTTCTAGAGATGAAAAATAGCCCCCAAGAAAAAACCAAAACTAAAAAACCCAACCCTGTAGTAAACTTAGTGCCTGGAAGTCAACATTACACAATTTTTGTTGGATTTATATCAGCTAGGTCTTCTCGTGAGGATCAGCACTCCTGTCCTCCAACTCCTCTCCCCAAACACGTGGCGAAAATGGGATTCAAAGGAATAACTATTACCATTGGAGGCCTGCACAACACCTCATCATCATCATCATCACTGCCAAACGGCAACTGATCAATGGACATTTATTTTCTTTCTATAAAACGTCTATAGTCTTGTTTCTGGTACCAGAACTAGATACATATATAGACAAAAAAGAAAAATGTACCATATACGTCTGTCCATGAAAGATGATATACCGTAACAGTGATAAAAGACATTTTCTGGGTGTTTTTTTTTTAATGAAACATGCACAGAACATTTCCTTCTGAGCTAACAACACGATGAATCAAGACACTTTTTTTCACCCCCCAATACTGACACGAACCCTGTCTCCTAACAAAGACACCCATATCAAAAGACAACACTGAATCGTAACAAACATAACAGCGGCAGTGATCAGTAGCATACTGCTTACCAGCCCACAACTGTTCCAATTTCCGACGCAGTCTCTTTCTTGGTTACTCTCGAGCACTGACAAAGGAGAAAACAGCAGTAGTAATGAATTAGCATGCGTATTTGAAGGAAGGAAGGGAAGATAACAACAGCTCATCAGGTCAGAAACACCACCGAAGTCGGCAACAACAGGCAGAACAGACGAGGGGCGAGGCTAGTTGACGAAAAGCTGGCGGGTGAACTCCACATAGTCGTAGGTGTCGGGTATGGGCCGCCCAGTCTTGTCCACATACGGCTGCATGCGCCCGATGCAGTAGTCTGCTTGTTCTTTGGTGAGGTTCTGCAACACGTCAACACACAACGTTCTGTCACGCAAACGCTTAACGTCTATAGATCGTACGTTTCCACAGCGGGCAGGGTAACCTAGCGGTAAGAGCGTAGAGTTTGTGATCCGACAGCGTGGGTTCGAGCCACCTTCAATACGCACATAACAGGGATTTCCCCCCCCTGGAGTTAACAACAGTATAGACTCCACTCCCCCTAATAGTCCTTCAGACGGGACTATAAACTAAGATCCTGTGAGCAAATGCATGCAGAAAATTTTGTGCACATGATAAAAACCCGTTTCACTTGTCCTGAAAAAAGTAGGCCACTGCGTGGTGGAACTGATAACAGATTCTTTTAAAAATGCATGCACACTGATGTCATGTTCAGACATCATATTTGAAGTCGGAATGCGGCTACCTTCATGGTGGGTGAAAATGGTGGCATACGCAAAATCTCACTATTGGTGAACCTCGGAGCTCTGAGGAATGAAAAAAGACCCAAAAAAAGTATCACATCATAAGTACAACATTGCAACAACCAGGCTGTCTGCCTCCAAAACACACCAACTCAGTACACAAACCTCACTACCTACTCAGTACACAAACCTCACTACCTACTCAGTACACAAACCTCACTACCTACTCAGTACACAAACCTCACTACCTACTCAGTACACAAACCTCACTACCTACTCAGTACACAAACCTCACTACACCTCACTACACAAACCTCACTACCTACTCAGTACACAAACCTCACTACCTACTCAGTACACAAACCTCACTACCTACTCAGTACACAAACCTCACTACTCGGTACACAAACCTCACTACTAGGTACACAAACCTCACTACTTACTCGGTACACAAACCTCACTACTTACTCAGTACACAAACCTCACTACTTACTCGGTACACAAACCTCACTACTTACTCGGTACACAAACCTCACTACACCTCACTACACAAACCTCACTACACCTCAGTACACAAACCTCACTACACCTCACTACACAAACCTCACTACACCTCAGTACACAAACCTCACTACTAGGTACACAAACCTCACTACTTACTCGGTACACAAACCTCACTACACCTCAGTACACAAACCTCACTACTTACTCGGTACACAAACCTCACTATACCTCAGTACACAAACCTCACTACTCAGTACACAAACCTCACTACACCTCAGCACACAAACCTCACTACACCTCAGCACACAAACCTCACACTACTCAGTACACAAACCTCACTACTTACTCAGTACACAAACCTCACTACTCAGTACACAAACCTCACTACTCAGTACACAAACCTCACTACTCGGTACACAAACCTCACTACCCACTACACAAACCTCACTACTCACTACACAAACCTCACTACTCAAACCTCACTACTCAGTACACAAACCTCACTACTCAGAACACAAACCTCACTACTCAGTACACAAACCTCACTACTCGGTACACAAACCTCACTACACAAACCTCACTACTCACTACACAAACCTCACTACTCACTACACAAACCTCACTACTCAGTACACAAACCTCACTACACCTCAGTACACAAACCTCACTACTCAGCACACAAACCTCACTACTCAGTACACAAACCTCACTACACAAACCTCACTACTCAGTACACAAACCTCACTACTCAGTACACAAACCTCACTACACAAACCTCACTACTAAGTACACAAACCTCACAAACAGAGGAGTTCTGTTTATCCGAGCTTCTGAGAAAGTGCGGGCAATATCAACTAACTGTGCCAAGTTTTCTAAGTAGTGATGTCTGGTTTTTACCCTGCAATACAATACAATTCAAACAGAGCATGCTACGCAAAGCCCCTGAAACCTAACTTTTCTGTTCATCAGAGCCTGTGAGAAAGTGACGGCAATGCCAACTCACTGCGTAACGTTTCTGAGCAGTGATGTAGTGCTTACCTTCTACAGCACCATACAACACACTATAATACAATACAGTACAGTACAATACAACATAATACTGTGCAATACAAAAAAGTACATGACATAACAGTACAACACCATGGAATAATACAGTCCAATACACACAACACAGCCCGATACTAAAAAAAAACACCAACTGGGTCTAACAACGTGCTCTAAAAAAAAAAGTATGGGTCTATTATCTTCTCTACATTCCCTTACTAGGTGGCATGCCTAGTGCCTGGTATTCTTCTGTGCTTGTCATTCTGCAGGAGGTCTGTCTGCCTGCTGACCTCAGCTGACACATTCCCACTTCAGATCTTTTTTTTAAAAATTGGTACAGGATGCATGCTGGGTATGTTTGTGTTTCTGTAACTTGCCAGATTCTGACAAGAAGTTTGGGAGCTTTCATGTGCATATTTGATTTTCAGTATGCAGACATACACAAACCCAAACCTAAGGCCCTGGCAGGTCTACACTTTTTACTTGACCTGGTAAACATCCTGACCCTGAATTCAACCCACAACCCACACCGAGACTCCTATCAACGACGTCGTAGACCCTTGGCACTGAATCCAAACCATCTTAGCATCCACACAGCTCTGGCATCCATCCACACAGCTCTGGCATCCACACAGCTCTGGCATCCATCCACACAGCTCTGGCATCCACGCAGCTCTGGCATCCACACAGCTCTGGCAGGCATCCACACAGCTCTAGCAGGCATCCACACAGCTCTGGCATCCACACAGCTCTAGCAGGCATCCACACAACTCTAGCAGGCATCCACACAGCTCTGCAGCATCCACACACTCTGGCATGCATCCACACAGCTCTGCTGGCATCCACACAGCTCTAGCAGCATCCACACAGCTGCAGCATCCACACAGCTCTGGCATCCACACAGCTCTGGCAGGCATCCACACAGCTCTGGCAGGCATCCACACAGCTCTGGCAGGCATCCACACAGCTGTGGCAGGCATCCACACAGCTCTGGCAGGCATCCACACAGCTGGCAGGCATCCACACAGCTGTGGCATCCACACAGCTGTGGCATCCACACAGCTGTGGCATCCACACAGCTCTGGCATCCACACATCCACACAGCTCTGGCATCCACACATCCACACACAGCTGGCATCCACACATCCACACAGCTCTGGCATCCACACAGCTCTGGCATCCACACAGCTCTGGCATCCATCCACACAACTCTGGCATCCACACAGCTCTAGCATCCACACAAAAGCATCCACACAGCTCTGGCATCCACACAAAAGCATCCACACAGCTCTAGCATCCACACAGCTCTAGCATCCACACAAAAGCATCCACACAGCTCTAGCATCCACACAGCTCTAGCATCCACACAGCTCTAGCATCCACACAGCTCTAGCATCCACACAGCTCTAGCATCCACACAAAAGCATCCACACAGCTCTAGCATCCACACAAAAGCATCCACACAGCTCTAGCATCCACACAAAAGCATCCACACAGCTCTAGCATCCACACAAAAGCATCCACACAGCTCTGGCATCCACACAGCTCTAGGGGCCTGTCCTCACTCACGGCGTAAAGTTCCTGAGCGGTGATGTACGGCTTCTCCCCAGAGGTCAGGGCGCGGAAGGCCTGCTCCACTTCGGAGCTGGACTGCACGTTCTCGTCTCCCGGCTGATCATGAAGGCCATGTACTCCTGCAGTGACACCTGCCCATCCCTGCCAAACACACACATCAATCACGTCACTCACCTGCCCACAGGTAAACATGCAGGTAGAGGTTAGATGTTGTCTAGCTAGCATGTGATTCTGACTCGGGACATGCGTCTTAAAATTGGGTCCTGTTTGCTTACTTGGCGAACATTAACTCATGATCAGCCAGTATCTCATTTAACCAATCTGTTACATACACACACACCAAACACACACACGCACACACACACACCAAACACACACACACACACACATGCACACACACACACACACACACACAGACAAACACAGAAGACTACCAAACACTTCAGCACCATCCAGCCACCACACAGTCCATTCCACCCCTGACAACAACAACGTCAAACCAAGCACAGTCCATTTCTCTCCAGGCGGCATGCTGGGTACGTTCTTGTCACTGGGCTAGTAGTCTTCTTCCGAAAAAAATGAATAGTGTTCTACAGCAAGATGTTATGAGAGAGTGTGCAAAGACAGCAACACAGACAGAGATGAAGCACAGACACAGAAGCAGAGGCATAGACAAGAGGTAGAGACAGATAAAGAGATACAAGACAGGCTCAAGCAGGGAAAGAGATACTACACAGATACAAAAACTGACACAGAAACCAGAAACACATACACAGAGGCACAGCCACACAAAGATACAGACAGACACAAAGATACAGACAGACACAAAGATACAGACAGACATACACAAAGACAGTCACAGAAACAGACACAGATGGGGACGGGATAGCCTGGTGGTTAGAGCACTGCGCTCACGATCTGACAGCACGAATTCAAGCCACCAAAGAGGTACCCCTCTCCGGGGATTTTTTTCCCCTGGAATTAACATTAGTACCTACTCCACTCCCCCAAAAACCCTTTGGATGAGACTATGCTTGTTCACTATCCTCGAAATACAAAAGAATTTCACAACTGAAGACACAGCAGGCACATACACACAAAGCCAGATAACCAGACATGGACACAGAGACAGGGATAGCCTAGTGGTCGGAACATTGCGCTCGTAATCTGAAGACCCAGGTTCGATTCCCTATCAAGGAGATATTTTCCCCTGGAGTTAACATCAGTGCTGACTCCACTCTCCCCCCAAAGTCCTTCGGATGAGACTAAACCGAGGCCCCATGTGCGAACGCACACAGAACATCTTGCGCACACATTAAATCCTGTTTCGCTTTCTTAAGAGTAGGCCATTGTGTGCCGGTGGGAACAGATGACAAAATTTACAAAACCGCAGCACATGGGGACTGGATGTAAAAAGGTACATAAGTGCTTATTCCATTATCCTCAATAAAAAAAAAATGAAATAAAAAAAGAAAGAAAGAAAGAAATAAAAAGATGTAAAAAAGCACATAAGTGCTTATTCCATTCTCGTCGATACAAAAAAGAATAAAATTTAAATAAAATAAACACATACACAGACGCAGACCCCGAAACAGACATATACTCAAGAGTCAGAGATACAGACAGACACAGACACACGAGACAGACACAGACTGTCAGAGACACAGATACACACAGACAGCCACACAGACAATCCAACACATACACAAACACACAGACAGACAGCCAAGCCCGACACCGACCTGTTGGGGTCGACCATGTCCAGGATGGCCTGGAACTCGACCTCCACCTGCCCCTCCTCCATCATGGGCAGGTCATAGCCCAGGGCCCGCAGACACGACTTGAACTCCTGGTGGTCCAGCTTCCCCGTCTTGTCCTTGTCAAAGTGCCTGCAACAACCATCACACCGTCACGGTCCTCTCAAGTCACTGTACGGCTGCCTCGTGTGGCCAGGCACTTAACCACTAGACTGCCCCACCCCGGAAATTTTCCGGGGCTAAACGTGCACCCTATACGCCTACAACCTTGAAAATTTCCGGGGTGTCGAACCGAAGTAAACAAGCCAGCTTCCTTGACTACAGTGAAAGGAAAAGAACTCCCCCCCTTTCTCTCTCTCCTCTCCCCCCTCTCTTTCCTCTCCCCCCTTTCTCTCTCTCCCTCTCCCTCCCTCCTCTCCTCCCCATTCTCTCTCCCTCTCCTCTCTCTCCTCTACACCCTCTCTCTCTCTCCTCTCCCCCCTTTCTTTCTCTCTCTCCCTCTCTCAGAATCAGAACAAGGACTTACTTGAACATCATGCTGAATTCTCTCAGGGCATCCTCCGACACTCCACTGCGATTTCTGCACAACACACACAATCATTTTGTCACCACTGAGACACAATTGTTGGTTTATAAAGTTTTTTTGTGTGTTTTTTTTTTTTATTGGGGGTGAGGAAGGAAGGAAAGACAGGTCGTGTCAACAAACATGCTTATCATTAAGCTAATGAATGTCATTTAAAAACAAAAAGTCTCGTCTCTTGTGTGTGTGTGTGTGTGTGTGTGTGGTGTGTGTGTGTGTGGTGTGGTGTGGTGTGGTGTGGTGTGGTGTGGTGTGGTGTGGTGTGGTGTGTGTGTGTGTGTGTGTGTGTGGTGTGTGTGAGGTGTGGTGTGTGTGAGGTGTGTGTGTGTGTGTGTGTGTGTGTGTGTGTGTGGTGTGTGTGTGTGTGTGTGGTGTGGTGTGGTGTGTGGTGTGGTGTGTGTGTGTACATGTACTCGCTTGCTTTGTATATAAACTTGTGTGTGAATGGGTGTGCATGTATTTGCAACAATACGTCGCAACATTTGGGTCATGGGTATCATTATACTTATTCCATATTGCTCTCAAGCAACGTAAAAAATACAGGAAAATGGGGCAAAAAACACTGTACTCTTTCATCACACTGCTCTTCCTGGAAAGAGCATGTTACAATAAGAGCACAGCCATCCCCCCACCCACCCACCCTTTTTTTGTTTTTTTAAAATGTCCTGTCTACATATTGTGTGTTTGCTTCCCTATCAAGGTTGCTTTTTTCTTTTCTTTTCCAACAGAACTTTGCCTGGGGCAACTCTTTTCTTGCTGCAGTTTCTTATATATATGCGCTGAATGTGTGTCGTACACATGACCTCAGTTTATCGTCTCATCCAAAAGAGACTAGCAACCAGACCACCACTCAAGGTTTAGTGGATGGGGTGGGTGGGGGATGGGGGGTTGACAGGGATTGAACCCGGATTTGTTGCTGTCTTTCTAGGCAGGTCTCTAGACCGCTGATCCATCGCTACAGACTACATCACAGATGTGGTCCCACAGGATCAAACACACACAGAGCAAGTTTCAGCCAGGCTGAATGGAAAAAAAAAACCCAGCCGTAGTATACTAGTCTCTTTCATTTGTATCGCTGCTGCTGCTGGTAACAACCATGACCACACACACACACACACATGCGCACGCACCCACCCCCACACTCACAAACGCACATACACACACAACACACAACCACCACCACGCATAAACACACACACAAATGCACATACACACACAAACGCACACACACAAAAATACACACCACACACACACACAAACACACACCACACACACACTAACACACACACGTGCACCCATATCGCGCACACCACACCACACACACAAACGCGACACACACACAAACCCACAACACACAAAACACACACCATAAACACACACACACACACATAAACACATACACAAAAACGCACGCACACACACACAAATGCGCACTCACACACACACAACAAAGACACACACTCACATACCCACCCACACAACCACTCACATACACCCAACACATACACACAAATCCACCCATACTCACATACCCACACACACTCACATACCCACCCACCTACCCACATCATACACACACTCACACACAACATACCCACCCACCCACACTCAAGAGTACCAGGCGTGGCCTTACCTGGCCTCAATCTGTTGCTCCAAGTTGTGCTGCATCCTCATGCACAGCTGGTCCAACTGATCCCACTGCTGTGCCAGTCCCACTGTGCTGTGCTCCGTGTACCTGGCGGAGGACAGAAAACATCAGCATTCAACTTCCCACATATTATCACCTGCTACACAGTAATAATAATAATAATAATAGTAATAATAATAATAGTAATAATAATAATAATAATAATAATAATAAAGTCAAGTCAAGTCAAGTCTAGTCAAGTCAAAATTTTATTTCCAGATGGTACATTGAATAAGCAATGCATTTGCTTTTTTTCATCAAGCCATATACTAAGAACAAATTTCGTAAGTCTATACTAAGACACTACATTATTGCATCTTTACCATAAAATTAAACAGTAAAAAAAAAAAAAAAAAAAAAAAAAAAATCGATAAGGAAATACATTGAAAATACAAATTACCACATATACATATACACGCACACACATACTCATGCACACCTGAGCGCGTGCGCGCTCACGTCCACACACACAACTGATCCCACTGTGGAATTTATATAGCGCTGTATCTTGCACAGACAAATCAAAGCGCTTGCACTCAACTCATTCTTACAGTCATGCAACCAATAGCAAGTAATAGTTCTAACAAGTCCAAATGCACACACACACACACATTAATTAAGCATAATTAAGTCACAAGAAATACATGTTACAATGTTTTTCTTTTTTCTTGAAGGCAAACTGATTGGTTATTTAAAAACAACAGTTAATAAATGCACAAATTTTATAGGTTTTTTTGTGGTTTGTTATATAACACAACTGTTAGTCCATACACAAACACAACTGTTAATAAATACACATATTTTACGAGTGTGTGGAGTGTGTGAGTGTGTGTTTGTTTTTATGGTAAACTGATTGGTTATATTACACCACTGTTAGTCAATACACAAACACAACTGTTAATAAATACACAGATTTTATGGGAGGGGACAGGGAGGGGTGTGTGTTTAGTTGTTGAGTTATTGTTTTTTCATTATTTGATAGATAATATAACACAACTGTTAGTCAGTACACATATTTTACATTTTCTATAAAAGATATATTGATTGTTCATGATACAAACCTTAATAATAAAAAAGCTAAACAGGAGTCTCAATAACTGGGTACCCCAAACTCATCAATCCTAACATCTCACAAAACCCAACACCTTGACTTTATCTCATTTGACTGGTCCCTCGAACTCCTCAAACATACCTAGCATGCACCCTTCATCTTGGAAAAGGATGGGCTCCGCCAAAATTAACTTACCCACAACCAAACTGTATGAAAAACTTCCAGAGGAGGGCCAAGACTCCTCAAGGAGCTATGTGAGAAGTCATATCAGTATAGAGGCACAGGAAAAACTGTACAGAAGGTGAGATGTCCTTCAGATGAGACTGTAAACCGAGGTTCCGTGGACAAACGCACGCAGAATCTTGCGCACGCGTTAAAACCTGTTCCGCTTTCTGGAAGAGTATTTTTATTTATTTATTTTTTATTATTTTACATTGAGGATAATGGAATAAGCACTTACGTGTTTTTTTACATCAAGTCCCTGTGTGTATGCGGTTTTGTTAATTCTGTCATCAGTTCCCACCGGCACACATAGGCCTACTCTTACAAAAAGCGGAACAGGATTTAACGTGTGCGCGCAAGATGTTCCACGAAGCCATCGTATGCCGGTTAGGAACGGATGACAAAACTGACAAAACGCATACACACGGGGATTGGATGTTTTAAAAAAATCACACGAGTGCTTATTCCATTATCCTCGAAATAAAAATAAAAAATATAAAAAATGACAAATAAAATGGGGGGGGGGGAGGGAGGGAAACACCATCCTACCTGTTGTCCAGGATAAGGCGTTCCTCCATAGCGGCTCCCAGGTCCTCCACCTTCTTCAGGTGTCCCTTCTGCGATCGCACCTCCGTCGCCTTGCGCTGTCACACATATATACATTACATATAACACTGCACCGTCACACTCACATAATCTTTCACTGAGCTGTACAATGATCCACTATCACACATACATAATCTTTCACTTTCATGTATAAGGATCTACTGTCACACATACCTAATCTTTCACTGTCATATATAATGATCTACTGTCACACAAACATAATCTTTCACTTTCATGTATAAAGATCTACTGTCACACATATATAATCTGTTATTGTTATATATAATGATCTACTGTCACACATATATAATCTTTCACTTTCATGTATAAGGATCTACTGTCACACATACATAATATTTCAATATTATTTATAATGATCTACTGTCACACATATATAATCTTTCACTGTGATATACAATGATCTACTGTCACACATATATAATCTTTCACTGTGATATACAATGATCTACTGTCACACATTCATAATCTTTCACTGTTATATATAATGATCTATTATCACGCATACATAATCTTTCACTTTCTTGTACAATGATCTATGTCACACATACATAATCTTTCACTGTGATATACAATGATCCTCTGTCACACATATATAATCTTTCACTGTCATATATAATGATCTACTGTCACACATACATAATCTTTCACTGTTATATATAATGATCTACTGTCACACATACATAATCTTTCACTATCATTTATAATGATTGACTGTCACACATACATAATCTGTTATTGTTATATATAATGATCTACTGTCACACATACATAATCTTTCACTGTCATATATAATGATCCACTGTCACACACACACAATCTTTCACTGTCATATATAATGATCTACTGTCAAACATACACAATCTTTCACTATCATATATAATGATCTACTGTCACACATACATAATCTTTCACTGTCATATGCAATGATCTACTGTCACACATAATCTTTCACTGTCATATATAATGATCTACTGTCACACATACATAATCTTTCACTGTCATATGCAATGATCTACTGTCACACATACATAATCTTTCAGACATATATAATGATCCACTGTCACACATACACAATCTATCACTTTCATATGCAATGATCTCCCATCATACATCATCTCTTTGCCACTCACACAATATTTTTCTCTGTCACATACACTTTCACGAGCTTTTTACATCCATTCCCCATGTGCATGTAGTTTTGTAAACTTTGTCATCCCCATATGATGGTCTATTCTTCCAAGAGGCGGAACAGGTTACAAAGTGCGTGCAAGATGTTCTGGTTGTGTTCACATACAATACCTTGGGTTACAGTTTTTTTTAAAATTTTTTTTTTACTCATTTACATCAAGGATAATGGAATAAGCACTTATGTGCTTTTTTACATCCAGTCCCCGTGTGAATGCGGTTTTGTAAATTCAGTCATCTGTTCCCACTGGCACACAATGGCCTACTCTTACGAAAAGTGGAACAGGATCCAAAGGACTTTTGTGGGAGTGGCAGTACCATAGGACTTTTCAAAGAGATAGGTCTGAAGAATTTTCTTAGGCGTGGGTAAAAGTGATAGACTGCAGTCAAATGATGATGGGAGAGGGAGTTCCAGACTTAAACGCACTGATAATGAAAGGACTACTGATTTCAACCAGCAGAATATCACCAGTTATAAAAACAAGGCCATAACCGTTACTAAGGGACACTACCTTAGTGGCTTCCAGTTGTTCTTCCAGAGTGCCTGACCCTTCCATCAAGGCTGACCTGCAAAACAACACGCAAAGATGAAGGTACGGTGCACAGTACAATCACATCACTATACTGAAAGACTGCTCATTTTATCACAAAGGCATAGACGCAAGAGATCACACATGAATCTTCAGCATGTTACTGACTTTCCCCCCAGTGGAGCACTCTAAGCCTTTTGTCTCAGGCCTCACGTCCAGGAACAACTTTCAAGACTGTCACATACACACGGGATGAGAGGACTGCAGGTATGCATGGCAAGTTATACAGGCAGCCACACTATCGCTTCAAAGGAAACTTAGGTATATGTGAGACAAAATATCAACCTAAAAGGTGTGCTGCTTTCCACTCAGAATAACATTCATTTCTTTAAAACCTACCGATTACACACAAGACTTTTCACTGCAAACTGACAACAGAAAAAAAGATGACTTGCCTCCTAAATACTGCCACCATTTCAATATAAATATCTTGATCACTAAAACCAACAATAATAATCATATAAAACAATTAAAAAAACACAGAAGATTATGCAAAGTCCCTCTTTGGAAAGAAACAGTGCACAATCTCAAAAAGTATTGACTGGACAATACTGACATCACCTGAGGTGAAGTGCACACACATCTACACACCCGCCACACACACACATAACCCACAATTCTAAAAAATGAAAGATGAAGACAAGTTCAAATCCACACACAAACAAAGACCTGTACAAGGATGGGTCATCACTGTCAAGAAAAACCCCAAAGTGAAGAACAAACTATTTTTATTTATTTATTTATTTATTCTTTTATATCGAGGATAATGGAATAAGCACTCGTGTGCTTTTTTACATCCAGTGCCCGTGTGTATGCAGTTTTGTAAATTCTGTCATCTGTTCCCACCGACACACAATGGCCTACTATGAGAAGGGGGGGGGGGGCAGGGAGCAGGAAAGCCTAGTGGTTAAAGGGTCGCACTCATTACCTGACTGATGGTCTAGGATTGAGCCACCATCGAGGCTCCCACTTGGCGGGGATTTTTCCCTTGGAGTTGACAAACACCAGTACCGACTCCTCTATCCCAAAACTCCTTTTGGATGAGACTACAAACCAAGGTCCCGTGTATGAATGTATGCAGAACATCTTATGAACACATTAAAACCTGCTCTGCCTTACGGTCGAGTAGGCCATAGCCTGCCAGTGGGTACAGATGACAAAATTTTTTTATTTTTAAAATGCACGCATGCTGGTGTCATGTTTACACATCGTCCCCAAAGTGGGAACGCAGCTAGCATAACGGTGGACAAAACAATCACAAACATAAAATCTCACCATCAGTGAACCCTAAGAGCTCTAGCCAAGAACAATCAAAACAACAACAACAACAACAAAAACAAAAAGACGGGCTTTGCATCAGAGCAGCACGAAACACCAAGGCAGCCTGGCCTGTTGGCTGTCAGGGTTGTTCCTGACTTACCTGGTTTCTGTCAGCCAGGCGTGGAAGGCGTTGGCGGCCTGGGCAAACTGCTTCCTCAGCTGGTCGTTCTCCTCCTGCCGCCGCTCCTCCCGGTCCAGATCCGTGTCACGCTCCTGCCACACCACAGGTCACATCACAGGTCACAGCACAGGTCACATCACAGGTCACACACCACAGGTCACAGCACAGGTCACAGCACAGGTCACACACCACAGGTCACAGCACAGGTCACACACCAGGTCACACCACAGGTCACAGCACAGATCACACACCACAGGTCACACAGCACAGGTCACAGCACAGGTCACACATCACAGGTCACAGCACAGGTCACACAGCACAGGTCACACAGCACAGGTCACACAGCACAGGCCACACCCCACAGGTCAAACACCACAGGTCAAACACCACAGGTCACACACCACAGGTCACACACCACAGGTCACACACCACACCACAGGTCACACACCACACCACAGGTCACACCACACCACAGGTCACACACCACACCACAGGTCACACCACACCACAGGTCACACCACACCACAGGTCACACACCACACCACAGGTCACACCACACCACAGGTCACACACCACACCACACCACAGGTCACACAAATGCAGCAGTGTTGTCGCTGGTTTTCCCTGGTGTTTTACTATTGTAGCACTGTGTTTTCCTCTACTATTTATCTCCTGGATGCTAAGCGCCATACAGACTGAGAGCATGTGTGTGTGTGTGTGTGTGTACAATGTTTCAGTGTGTATGTGTGTTACTGTTTTTTCACCTATGGTGATATCAGACAACAAAACAAAACAAAAGAGAGAGTGTGTTTGTGTGTGACCACATGCTCAGGTGCAATCTTAGTGTCTGTACTTAACTTTATACCAGCACATCATCATCATCATCATCACACACACATACATACATACATACACGAGTGTGGCAACCAGAGAACAAACTCACTTAAAACAAAACAACAACAAAATAAAAAAAACACCACAAACCAACTATCACAACAAACCCAATAAACCTCCTCACATCACCTCAGGCTGTCCACCTCATAAATATCAGAACAAATCTCAAAACTGAAAACAAACAAAGAAACCTCAGAATAAAACTGCGCAACTCTATACAGACTAAAACAGCATATACAATCAACCCTGCCATCGTGTCTTGTATCAGCCCCCTGGCCAACCATATATAAGGGTCAACCCGGGAACATCACCTCCCCCACTCTCCCTCCCCAACATCTCCTTTGCCCTGTATGTTTGTCCGTCGTGTCCGACGATGACCTCCAAAACAGCAGAGGAGGCAGCTGCTGTTTTGGAAACTGGGCAAAAATTTGATTATAGTATAATGGAGATGCCTTGCCCACAGTACATCCCCACTCTCTCGGCCAAGTGGGCATAAGGACAGTCAGCGTTAGAGATGTTCTCCAAAGGCCAACCAGCCCCCCAGGGCTGCAGCACATATAAGCACTGTGCGAGTCAAGCCTCCTAGTCAGAGAGTCATAGTCGATCACTAAAGACTAAGCTGTTGTGAAGTGGAAATTCCATGAGTGGGAAAGAAAGCCACTGGTCATACATACAGCCTCTCACTTTGCTGTTGCCCCCAGCGTCAATGGTTTAATCAAGAACTGTGATAAAGCCCAGGCGCTGACGGCCCTCAGCTGTGGCTGCTCCGCTCAGCTCCGCTCACCTTGATGATTTTCTGGAGGTTTTTCCAGGTGTCCTCCAGGGCGTCCATGGTGAACCAGGTGTAGGGGTTGGGCCCCACCTCGAAGGCCTTGATCTGCTTGTCCAGAGCCTCCAGCTGCTTGAAGTCCGCCAGGGCCGCGCTCAGCGAGGCCTTGAACTGGTCGTGGGCCTCGCGCAGAGCCTGCGATAAGTGTATAGTAGCGGCATGTGAGTGTTTGATGATGGTGATGGTGGTGGTGGTGGTGATGGTGATGGTGTGGTGGTGGTAGTAATGATGGTGGTGGTGGTGGTGGTGGTGATGGTGGTGGTGATGATGGTGGTAGGGTGGTGATGGTGGTGATGGTGGTGGTGATGATGGTGGTGGTGATGATGGTGGTGGTGGTGGGAGGTGATGGTGTGGTGGTGATGTGGTGGTGGTGGGTGATGGTGGTGTGGTGATGGTGGTGTAGGTGGTGGTGATGGTGGTGGTGGTGGTGGTGGTGTGTGGGTGGTGTGATGATGATGGTGTGGTGGTGGTGATGATGGTGATGATATTGGTGAGGATGATGGTGGTGATGGTGATGATGATGATAATAATAATAATAATAATGTATGGAATTTATATAGCGCTGAATCTTGTAAAGCAACAAATGATGATGATGACAATAATAATAATAATGTATGGAATTTATATAGCGCTGAATCTTGTAAAGCAACAAATCAAAGCGCTCAGGGTTTTTTTGTTGGTATTTAAAAAAAATGTATGCGTGTCTATGCGGTTTTAACAATTTTGTCATCTGTTCCCACCGGCACACAATGGCCTACTCTTTCGAACAGCGGAACAGGATTTAACATGTGCGCAAGATGTTCTGCATGCGTTCGCACACGGGGCCTCGGTTTATAGTCTCATCCGAAGGACTTTGACATTCACTTCGATTTTTTTGTCAAACTGGGAAGAAAGGGCGAGGCTGGGAATCGAACCCAGAACTTCACGGTTTACTTGTTGGCAGGTAAATGTCTTAACCATCCTGACACCTTCCTTCTGATGGTGATGATGATGATGATAGGTGGTGGTGGTGGTGATGACGACGATGACTACGATGATGATGATGATGCTCATTCCCCCCCCCCTCCCATTTACTACTGTATTGTATATTGTATTGTATGTTGTATTGTATACCACTTAAAGTCACAGCAGATTTCTCTGTGTGAAGTTCGGGCTTGTGGCAACGCGCTCCCCTCCGGGAAGAGCAGCTGGAATTTCACACAGAGAAAATCTGCTGCGACTTAAAGTGGTATATGATACAATACAATATGCATGCACACACACACACACACCACACACACACACAACACACACTTCACACACACACACTTCAAACACACACACACACTTCAAACACACACACACACTTCAAACACACACACACACTTCAAACACACACACACACACAACCCACACACACACTACCCACACACACACACACACTACCCA
This sequence comes from Rapana venosa, assembly GCA_028751875.1. NCBI lineage: Eukaryota > Metazoa > Mollusca > Gastropoda > Neogastropoda > Muricidae > Rapana > Rapana venosa. Next base: position 38,565,645 of record CM054161.1, read on the forward strand.
CACACACACACACCACACACAGATACCTTGATCTCCTCCACAGAGTTGCAGCGCACAGGGTCAGTCAGGTCCTCCTCAGCGTTCTCAAACCAGGAGTTGAAGGCCGAGGCTTTCTTGGCGAAAGTCAGGTACAGGTCCTCAATCTGCCGGTACTGCTCCTGCAGCAGCAACAGCTTCTGCCGACGACCCTCAGAGTCCGCCAGCAGTTTCTGCCACCTGCAGAAACAAGGGGGGGCAACAGTCCATCAATAGAGAATTGGTTTGTTGGTGTTTTTTTTCAGGGATGGGGGGGAGGGTTGGGGGCTGTTGTGTTGTTGTTGTTTTTTAAATTTTATTTCGAGGATAATGGAATAAGCACTCACATGCTTTTTTACAACCAGTCCCCGTGTGTATGCAGTTTTGTAAATTCTGTCATCTGTTCCCAGCGGCACACAATGGCCTACTTTTATGAAAAGCAGAACAGGATTTCACGTGTGCGCAAGATGTTCTGCGTGCGTTCGCACACGGAACCTCGGTTTATAGTCTCATCCGAAGGACTTTTGGGGAGAATGGAGTCTGCACTGATGTTAACTCCAGAGGAAAATATCCCCTTGAACAGGAATCAAACCCAGGTCGTCAGATTGCGAGTGCAATGTTCTAACCACTAGGCTATCCCTTTAAGTTCCTTAGCTAGAGCTCTGACATTCACCAATGGTGAGATTTTTGTAATTGTGACCGTTTTCACCCCTCCCTCACCACTAAGGTAGCCACATACTGACTTCGGGGATGTCATTTACTGGATCGGTGGTCTAGAGGTGACACACCTGCCTAGAAAACGAAAAGTCTGGGTTCAATCCCGGGTCGAGGATCCATCCCTGTTTGTGCCTGAAACTTTCCCCCCATCTACTAGACTGACTGTAAGTGGTGGTCTGGGTGCTAGTTTCTCGGATGAGACGATAAACTGAGGTACTGTGCGCAACACACATTTAGCGCAGATAAAAAAATAAACACAGCAACAAGAGAATTATCCCTGGCAAAATTCTGTAGAAAAAATCCCACTCTGAAAGGGAAACAAATACACATGCAGCAGACAGAAAAAGAAGGAAAAAATAATGGGTGGCACTGGTCTTGTGGTGACATGCTCTCCCCCGGGTAGAGCAGCCCGAATTTCACGCAGAGAAATCTGCTGTGACTTACAGTGGTATAGTATACAATACAATGCAATGCAATGCAATACAATAGCATCTAAAACCAAAAGCTTTGAAGATAAAGGACAACATAAAGCAGAGAGAGAGAGAGAGAGAGAGAGAGAGTATCTCAACAGAGAGAGGAGAGGAGAGAGAGAGACAATTTATTTTATATATATATATTTTTTTAATTCTTTTATATCGAGGATAATGGAATAAGCACTTATGTGCTTTTTTACATCCAGTCCCCGTGTGTATGCGGTTTTGTGAATTCTGTCATCTGTTCCCACCGGCACACAATGGCCTACTCTTACGAAAAGCGGAACCGGATTTAACGTGTGCACAAGATATTCTGCGTGCATTCGCACACAGGACCTAGGTTTATAGTCTCATCCGAAGGACTGAGAGAGAGAGAGACAGAGAGAGAGAATCTCAACAGAGAGAGGAGAGGAGAGACACAGAGAGAGAGAGAGAGAGAGAGAGAGAGAGAGAGAGAGAGAGAGAGAGAGGAGAGAGAGATGGAGAAAGAAAGAGAGACATAGAGAGAGAGGAGAGAGAGGGAGAGAGAGAGAGAGACAGTAAGCAGCGTACCTGGCGATGACATCGTTGTAGCGTTGCTGGATGGTGGGGGTCTGGTCGTGGTGAGCGTTGACCAGCTGGTCCTTCAGGGTGGTGATGGTCTGGATGCCTTCCTTCTCAAAGGCCTGCAGGCCGGCGTCAAAGGTCTCCTGATGAACAACAACAGCCACCGCCACACACCACAGCTGTCAGTTTCCCCCACTGTGTGTACGAGTATCAGTATGTGTGTGCGTGTATATGTGGTAATTTCTATTTTTCAATGTATTACCTTAATCGATTTTTCTCTTTACTGGTTTAATTTAATGGTTAAGGATGCAATAATGTAGTATTTCAATATAATCATCAAGAAATTTGTTCTTAGATAGATGGCTTGATGAAAAAAAGCAAATACATTGCTTATTCAATGTACCATCTGGAAATAAAATTTTGACTTTGACTTTGACTTTGAGCTGCTATTCATTCCATCCCATCCCAGCTGGTGCTAATTACAGCAAGAACTGACCACACTTGGATATGCTAAAAGAAAGGTAAGTAAAGGTAAAGGTGGCCCAAAACCTATATGGTTGTAGGGGAGTGAGGAGGCGTCAGAGACATCAACTTCTCTAGGGGCCAGCATATTGAGGGCAGCGCCCATCTCCTCTTCCTCGCTGCTTTACCTTACCTGACCCTAAATAGGGCGGGTACCCATTTACAGCTGGGTGAACTGGGGGACTGTACTGAAGCCAAGGTGCACAAACGGTCACCCATCCAATTGGTAACCACGCTCTACGTTGCTTAACTTTGGCAGGGATAAAGCGAGAGCTCCGACCACTGAGCTGTCCCGTCCCCGTGCTATAAGGAAAGGGCGCGCTAAATTTAGCACTCTTGACTAAGTGGTGTTGGATTTTCGTGCTGTGACAGGTATACATGACCTTCATTATTCTGTTCCTTTCACCCACTTGTCGATTGGGAGTGGGGGGGGGGGGGGTGGAAGGGAGGACAATGGAGGCCAGAGGAAGAGAAGGATACCAGGGAGAAAAAATAGAGAGGCCACTGGAAATGATTAAGGTTTTGTGTGTGTGTGTGAGAGAGATGTTGAGGCAAAGGGCAAAAATGTCCAGACCAAGGGAAAGAAGAATATCAGAGAAACTACAGAAAAAAAGTTGATATGCTTTGCATACTTGTATTGACAATTCTCTCTCTCACAGGGGACGGGATAGCTCAGTGGTTGGAGCACTCGCTTTCCCCAAGCCAAGTTAAGCAGCGTCGAGCGTGGTTACCAGTTGGATGGGTGACCGTTTACGCGCCTTGGCTTCAGTACAGTTCCCCAGTTTTCCTTTACCTCCTTACCTCTCACAACACACACACACACACACACACACACACACACACGCACAAAACGCACACTGACCTGTTTAGTCAGAAGAGTCTGCACAGAGGACAGATCACGTCCATAGTCCTCTGATCTGACCTGGGTCTCCTTGTCAGCTGTACACAACAACAAAATTCATATCAATTACAAATAAAATTTAATTTTAAGAAAATAAATGAACATATTACAATAACTATAATAACAACAATAATAATATATAGCAACAACAATAATGATATCCAGCAGCCAGCAGCAGCAGCAGCAGTAGCAGCAGCAGCAGCAGCAGCAGCAGCAGCAGTAGCAGCAGCAGCAGCAGTAGTAGTAGTAATAACAAATAAGAAAACAACAATGATGAAGAAGAAGAAGAAGATGATGATAATACTAATAATAATAATCGACACTTTCATGGTGCTTTTCTTCCCTGTTATAGACATAGTGCAAAGCACTTTACACAACAAAATGTAGCAATACACACATTTTACCAACAAAACTGCACCAACACATACACAAACTTAACAAACATAATACTAAACTTGAACTACGTCAAAAATAAACAAGGCGTGATTTAACACAAGATACATACACAGTGCACACAAGTTTCACTTTCAAAACTACCAACAATCAACAGCATACATCAGTGCGGACATGCACACCTCCCCCCTTTCTCCCCCCCCCCAAAAAAAAAAAAATCTCAGCCCAGTGTGCACATCATGATATACATACTGCTGGAAATTTCTGTGCAGCAAAAACATGGCAACCATAATTTTAGTTTAAAAAAAAAAAAAATTTTCATTTATTTAGCAACACATGAAAGGGGAAAAGGAGGGGGAGGGGGAGGAGGGGGACTGACCGATCCAGCTGTCGACGACGTCGGTCTTCCACATGAACTGCAGGAAGGCGGAGTTATCCACCAGCGCCCCGCGCCGCTGACCAGCCACGTCCTCCAGCTCCCCCAGCTTCTGCTCCAGCCCGCTGATCCTCTCCCTGATGCTGTCCGCGTTGTGGTTGCCCTGCAGGGGAAGAACCAACACTGTATAATAAGAATAATAATAATAATAATGTATGGAATTTATATAGCGCTGAATCTTGTAAAGCAACAAATCAAAGCGCTCAGATTTTTTTTGTTTAAATTAAAATTTTTTTTTCTTTTTTAAAAAATATTGAGGATAATGGAATAAGCACTCATGTGCTTTTTTTTTTTTACATCCAGTCCCCGTGTGTATGCGGTTTTGTAAATTTTGTAATCTGTTCCCACCAGCACACAATGGCCTACTCTTTCGAAAAGCGGAACAGGATTTAACGTGTGCGCAAGATGTTCTGCATGCGTTCGCACACGGGGCCTCGGTTTATAGTCTCATCCGAAGGACTTTATCAGACACAGTGTTTGCTAACTCAGTGGTGTTGTACAGGTTGGGACCAACACTATCAGACATTGTGTTAACTCTGTGGTGTTGTACAGGTTGGGGCCAACACTATCAGACACTGTGTGTGTTAACTCAGTGGTGTTGTACAGGTTGGGACCAACACTATCAGACATTGTGTGTGTTAACTCTGTGGTGTTGTACAGGTTGGGACCAACACTATCAGACATTGTGTGTGTTAACTCTGTGGTGTTGTACAGGTTGGGACCAACACTATCAGACACTGTGTTAACTCAGTGGTGTTGTACAGGTTGGAACCAACACTATCAGACACTGTGTGTGTTAACTCTGTGGTGTTGTACAGGTTGGGACCAACACTATCAGACATTGTGTGTGTTGATTCAGTGGTGTTGTACAGGTTGGGGCCAACACTATCAGACACTGTGTTTGCTAACTCTGTAGTGTTGTGGTTGGGACCAACACTATCAGACACAGTGTTTGCTAACTCAGTGGTGTTGTACAGGTTGGGACCAACACTATCAGACATTGTGTTTGCTAACTCAGTGGTGTTGTGGTTGGGACCAACACTATCAGACATTGTGTTTGCTAACTCAGTGGTGTTGTACAGGTTGGGACCAACACTATCAGACATTGTGTTTGCTAACTCAGTGGTGTTGTACAGGTTGGGACCAACACTATCAGACATTGTGTTTGCTAACTCAGTGGTGTTGTGGTTGGGACCAACACTATCAGACATTGTGTTTGCTAACTCAGTGGTGTTGTACAGGTTGGGACCAACACTATCAGACACTGTGTTAACTCAGTGGTGTTGTACAGGTTGGAACCAACACTATCAGACATTGTGTTTGTTAACTCAGTGGTGTTGTACAGGTTGGGACCAACACTATCAGACACTGTGTGTGTTAACTCAGTGGTGTTGTACAGGTTGGGATCAACACTATCAGACACTGTGTGTGCTAACTCTGTAGTGTTGTACAGGTTGGGACCAACACTATCAGACACTGTGTGTGCTAACTCTGTAGTGTTGTACAGGTTGGGACCAACACTATCAGACATTGTGTTAACTCTGTGGTGTTGTACAGGTTGGGACCAACACTATCAGACACTGTGTGTGCTAACTCTGTGGTGTTGTACAGGTTGGGATCAACACTATCATACATTGTGTGTGCTAACTCTTGTGGTGTGTACAGGTTGGGATCAAACCACAGACATTGTGTGTGTTAACTCTGTGGTGTTGTACGGTGGGCCAACACTATCAACATTGTGTGTGCTAACCTGTGGGGTTGTACTTTGGAAAACCAAAACTACAACCTTTGTTAACCTTTTATGTTGTACGGGTTGGGGCCCAAAACTTCAGACATTGTTGTGTTAACTCTGTGGGTTTTCAGGTGGAACCAACACTACAGACACTGTGTTTAAATCATGGTTGACAGGGACCAACACTATATAGCGCTGAATCTTGTAAAGCAACAAATCAAAGCGCTCAGACGATTTTTTTTTTCTTTTCCCGAGGATAACGGAATAAGCACTCAGGTGCTTTTTTTTTTTTTTTAAATCACAAGTAAAAAGGTAAGGTAAAGGAGTCCCATAACCTATAAGGTCGTAGGGGAGCGAGGCGTCAGAGACCTCATTTCTCTAGGGCCAGCATATTGAGGGCGGCGCCCATCTCCTCTCCCTCGCTGCTTTACCTTCCCTGACCCTAAAGAGGGCAGGTACCCATTTACAGCTGGGTGAGCTGGGGGAACTGTACCAAAGCCAAGGCACGCAAACGGTCACCCATCCAACTGGTAACCATGCTCGACACTGCTTAACTTGGCTGGGGGAAAGCGTGTGCTCCGACCACTGAGCTATCCCGTCCCTTGTCACAAGTAACTTTACATTAAAAAGAGAAACATGACAAAAACATTTTGATTTTGTGTCTGAGGAGGAGGAGGAGGAAGGGGAAGAGGAGGAGGAGGAGGGGGAGGAGGAGGGGGAGGAGGGGGAGGAGGGGGAGGGGGAGGAGGACTGACCGATCCAGCTGTCGACGACGTCGGTCTTCCACATGAACTGCAGGAAGGCGGAGTTATCCACCAGCGCCCCGCGCCGCTGACCAGCCACGTCCTCCAGCTCCCCCAGCTTCTGCTCCAGCCCGCTGATCCTCTCCCTGATGCTGTCCGCGTTGTGGTTGCCCTGCAGGGGAAGAACCAACACTGTGTCAGACACTGTGTGGTGTGTTTGTTAACTCGGTGGTGTTGTGGTTGGTTGCCCTCAGGGGGGTGCCAACACCATCACTTGCATTGTATGGATGGATGGATGGATGGATAGATGGATGGATGGATGGATGGATGGATGGATGGATGGATGGATGGATGTTAGTTATGTATGTGTGTATGCATCAGTGCAGACTGATATATAAGGCCTGCATCAGACCTGATCTCCTGTATGGTTCGGAGACGTGGGTTTTCACAAAAACTGTTCAACGTTTGTTGAAGAGCTGTGAAAACCGAATGCTACGCTACATGACAAAGATCGACTGGGAAGACAGGATCACAAATGAAGAACTATGGAGAATGTGCAAAGTTGATGATCTGAAGTCTGTAGCTCGTACCAATAGACTGCGCTGGTTTGGGCACGTTCAACGGAAAGCAGACAACCACATCATAAAAAGAGCAATGAACTTATGTAGTGGATGGAAAGATACCAAAGGGAAGACCTAGCAAGACCTGGGCTGCCTGTATTGCAGATGATCTTAGAGAAAGGGGCATAAATAAGGAGAAAGCTCAAAACAGAGAGAGATGGAGAAGGCTCGTAAATGTCAAACCTCCCCTGGGAGAAACATGACAAAAAAAGGAAGAAGAAGAAGTATGTGTGTATGCATGTTCGTATGCATGTATGTTATGGTGTGTGTGTGTGTGTGTGTGAATGCACGTATGTATGAATAAATGTATGTGTGTGTGTGTCTGTATAAGCATGCAAACTTTTTTCTGAGGTGTCTTGAAAACAAATATCAATGTCACGTAACATAAATAAAAATTGATACGATGTAACCTAATGTAATCTACTGTTACAAAACAAAACTGAATAACAAAAAGAATATATATATATAACATTTCCTATAAAGAAGGAGTACAGACCTCGTCGATAAGGCGGTGTCCCTCTCTCTTGATCTCAGAACAGCGGTCACGGTGCACCTGGAAGTCTGTTTCAAATGCCTCGTGCTTCTTCAGCAGACCCTGCACACACACACACACACACAAACACACATAATAATAATGTATGGAATTTATATAGCGCTGAATCTTGTAAAGCAACAAATCAAAGCGCTCAGATGACTTTTTATAATTTATTCGTGTGTATGCGGTTTTGTAAATTTTGTCATCTGTTCCCACCGGCGCACAATGGCCTACTCTTTCGAACAGCGGAACATGATTTAACATGTGCGCAAGATGTTCTGCATGCGTTCGCACATGGGGCCTTGGTTTATAGTCTCATCCGAAGGATATGCGCACACAAACACACACACACACATACACATACACGCACACACACACGCACACACACAAACACACACCCACACACAAACATACATACACACAAACACACACACACATGCGCACACACACACACACACACACATGCGCACACACACACACACACACATACACACACACACATGTCACACACACACATATACAAACACACACACACATATACACACATACAAACATACATACACACATACACACACACACATACACACAAACACAGACACACACAAACACACACACACAAACACACACAAACACATACACACACACACACAAATACACACACACATACACACAAACACATAAACACATACACACAAACACACACACACACAGAGGAACAGAATCATGTCAGTTCTTGTTTATGGTAATAGTCACCTCAAATTAGTTTTTACATAGTCACCTCAAATTAGTTTTTAAAACATGCCATTTCTTCTTCTTTTTTTTTTGGGCACAGCTCAACTCAACTCACCTGAATTATTGTCATACGTTGATGCTCAAGTACAGAAAAAAAGGAAATTTATCTTCCTTTTCGTTCAAGCATCAACTCGATAACAAAAACAAGCCGAACATTTTTATGTTTCTGTGTTTTCAAAATCAGTTCTTGTTCAGTATTTTTCTACTTTCTACTAGGCAAATGTGCAGAAAGATTACCAAAAATTTTAAAAAATGTAACAGTTTTTATTTATGTCATTCCTTTTTATTGGCCATTATCCAGGGTTGTGTTTTCTTCACGAGTGTTGATAGAAAATGACATGCTGAGCAGTTTAAAAAATAATCGCAATGCAATACAAAACAATGCAACAACACACTACGACAGAATGCAACACAACACAAACAAAACAACACACCACAAAGACTCCTTATTCAATACTCCCCAGGCTACATAATTATTATGATTTTTATCACATAGCAATTGCTGACAGGAGAAACTAAAAAAAATCTTACCTAAAAAAAACAAAACCAACCAAACCCCAAGAAAAACCAACCCCCGCACGCCAAATATAGTCATACTCTTGTAGCATACTATCAAGACACCAGCAAACTTCAAACCTGTCCATAATAATAATAATAATGTATGGAATTTATATAGCGCTGAAATACATACATATATTCGAGCAAGCACAAAGCCACTCACTTCCTCACTATACAAAAAAAAACCAACACACAGTGTGCACCCACCCCTTGCCCCCCCCCCCCCCCCCCCCCCCAAAAACCACCCCCTACACACCCCTAACACACCCTTCTCTCACCTGCACGGCAGCCATGGTGTCTCCAAAGTCTCCTCCAGACAGGAGATGCTGTTTCTCGGAGATCCAGGACTCCTCTTCCTCCACGTTGGCGCTGAACTGCTGGAAGGCGTAGGACTGCTCCAGCTTCTGCCCTCTGCGTCAGCACAGAGAGAGAGAGAGAGATGATGATGATGATGACTTTTTTTTTAACGAGGATAATGGAATAAGCCCTCATGTGCTTTTTTACATCCAGTCCCTGTGTGTATGCGGTTTTGTAAACTTTGTCATCTGTTCCCACCAGCACACAATGGCCTACTCTTTCGAAAAGCAGAACAGGATTTTAACGTGTGTGCAAGATGTTCTGCATGCGTTCGCACACGGGGCCTCGGTTTATAGTCTCATCCGAAGAGAGAGAGAGAGAGAGAGAGAGAGAGAGAGAGAGAGAGAGAGAGAGAGAGAGGAGAGCGAGAGAGAGAGAGAGAGAGAGAGAGAGAGAGCTTTTCACTCCCGAGACAACACGCGAGATGAAGAGGACAGGTAGGTAAATAGGGATAGCGGTGGATTAGTGTACGGAACACGAGAATGGAAGACAAACTGAGAACTGGGACACACGGATCATACACTGAACAAGATGGATGTTGTAGCCGATGCTGTTGCAGAGAGAGAGAGAGAGAGAGAGAGAGAGAGAGAGAGAGAGAGAGAGAGAGAGAGAGAGAGAGAGAGAGAGAGAGAGAGAGAGAGACACAGACAGACAGACAGAGACAGAGAGAGAGAACTCAAAATGTTTATTGAGAGTTTTCACTCCCAAGACAACATGCAAGATAGCTACAGGAACAGTGATGGATGGATTAGAGAGAGAGACAGACAGACAGAGAGAGAGAGAGGAGAGAGAGACAGAGAGAACAAGCCAGCGAGAGAGTGAGTGACAGAGAGTGACAGAGACAGAAAAAGAACAAAGACAGAGAGTAAATATAAAACTTCTTTTTTTTAAAAACCCAACCCGCCAACAGACAAACCAACATCACTGCTACAACACTACATAACACCCCCCCCCCCAACCCCCCACCCACCCCAACCATCCTACTCCTCAGAGGCAAAAAGGCAGAAGACACAATGACCATCACAGCCAAGAGACTGGGTGGGACAGCAGAAGGGAAGGGGAGGGGAGGAGGGAGCCAGCAGAGAAACGTGGCAGCTCCCACAAAGACAAGCGCGGGGGGGGGGGGGGGGGGGGGGGGGGGGCGATTGTTCACCTGTTGGCAGCCATTTCCTTCAGCTCCTCCCAGCTCTGGGTCAGCTGGTCCAGGCGGCTACGGATGTCCGAGGCCCCGATGTTCGATTCTGACATCAGCTGCTCCCCTGTCTCATGCACAGCCTGCACACACAGCACACGATTTATCCACCCGTGTCTGTCCTGTGGTTCGTTTCCTTTCTTTCTTTCTGCCTCAGCTACAGCCCCGAGGTTCACTCATGGATCGGTGGTCTAGAGGTAACGCGCCTATCTAGAAAGCGAAAAGTCCGGGTCAGAAGTGGGCGGTGGTTGGAATCCCGTTTGGGCCCGAAACTTTTCCCCCATCCATTATACCATGAGTGGTGGTCTGGGCGCTAGTCTTTCGGATGAGACGATAAACCGAGGTCCCGTGTGTTACACATAATTATTCAGCGCACGTAAAAGAACCCACGGCAGCAAGAGAGTTGTCCCTAACAAAATTCTTAGGAAAAAGCCACTCTGATAGGGAAACAAATACAGTTGCAGACAAAAAAAAAAAAAAAAGGGTGGCGCTGCTCTTGTGGCGACGCGCTCTCCCCGGGGAGAGCAGCCCGAATTTCACGCAGAGAAATCTTGTGACTTAAAGTGGTATAAATACATAAATATAAATAAAATAATGGTGAGATTTTCACATATAAGAATGTTTTTGCTCCCCATCGAAGAAAGCCACATTCCGACTTAAGGGACGATGTCTAACACAACATCAGTGTACGTGCATTTATTTTTAAAAAAAAAATTTTTTTGGTTGTCTGTTTTAACCGGCACAAGTGGCCTACTCTTCCAAATGGCAGAGAGGTTTTCACATGTTTGCAAGATAATAATAATAATAATAATAATAAATGGAATTTATATAGCGCTGTATCTTGCACAGACAAATCAAAGATATTCTGCATGTGCTTGCACAAGGGGTCTTGGTTAAGACTCTCATCTGAAGGACTTTCAAGGGAGTGGAGTGGAGTGGAGTGGAGTGGAGTGAGCAGTACTGATGATAACTCCAGGGGGAAAAATCCCCTTGAACAGGCGTCTTGGTGGTGCTGCAATACTCTATGCTGTGCCCCAGAGAAACATTTTTAAAAACATGTATTTCTGTATGATATGCAGGCAAATATGATTCTTTTGTTGTAGTTGTTGAGAATTGTTGCTAATATAGTCTACTACAGGGGGACAGGATAGCCTAGTGGTTAGAACATTGCACTCGCAATCTGACAACCCGGGTTTGATTCCCCTTCAAGGGGATATTTTCCTCTGGAGTTAACATCAGTGCAGACTCCACTCTCCCCAAAAGTCCTTCAGATGAGACTATAAACCGAGGCCCCGTGTGCGAACGCATGCAGAACATCTTGCGCACACGTTAAAATTCTGTTCCACTTTTTGTAAGAACAGATGACAGAATTTACAAAACCACATACACACGGGGACTGGATGTAAAAAAGCACATAAGTGCTTATTCCATTACCCTCGACATAAACAAATAAAATAAATAAATAGATAATACCAGTTGGCTTATTTTCTCATTAGACCAGGTTTCCTAACAATCCTGTACACTAATACTCACACTGTTCGGTACCAGAAACAAAATAAAAATGAAACAATTCATTCATACTGTTCACTACAATCATTCCTATCCAGCAAGACACACATAAATACATACACATTAAACAAAACAAAGAAAGGTCACCGCACCTGGATGGAGGGTTCGTGGTTCTCTATCTCGGCCTCCAGACGTTTGTGCTTCTTGCGCAAGTTCTGCACACCGGTCAGGTCCCGGCCATAGTCATCAGACCCCACCAGCAGCTTCTTCTCTCTGCCACACACACACACACAGGGGTGGTTACATTGCTCTCACAGCTGTGGTCAGTTTTCCCCCACTTTCAGCTACTCTCAGCTGCGATCCACTCCTTCCAAGTTAGTGCTAATTATAGCAGAAACTGACCGCACTTGGGACTTGGTAAAAGGAAGGGGCGTGGTAACTTTAGCACAGGGCTCTGACAGACCCTTGACTGAGTTATGCTGGGTTTGCGTGCTGTGCTCTGCCTCAGTCGGTCAACACAATGAACCAACATTCACAAGGAAATGCACACACTGTTCTACCACCAATTTAACCTTCTCAGAACCCCTAACCAATGTCAAATCGGTCCTACTTTATGGCTCAAAAACCTGGCGGGTAACAAAAACCAACACCCACAAACTCCAGTCTTTTACCAACAAATGCCTCAGGAACATCCTCAACATCAGGTGGCCGGAAGTCATAACCAACAAACAACTGTGGGACAGGACCAGACAAACCCCAATCGAGTCCATTATTAAACAAAGGAAGTGGGGATGGATCGGCCATACACTCCACAAGCCTGCATCAAGTGTCACCAGGCAGGCCCTTGACTGGAATCCACAAGGGAAGCAGAAAGTTGGTCGACCAAAACAGACTGGCGCAGAAGTGTTGACGAAGAAACGAAGGCAGCCGGAATGACATGGGCCGAGCTGAAGAGGATCTCCCAAAACTGAGTTCGTTGGAGGGGTGTTGTTGCAGCCCTATGTTCCCCAAGGAACCAAGAGGCATAAGTCAAGAGCCCCTAACACTTTCGCTGTCAGGATTCTGTGTGGTCAAAACTGCCCCCCCCCCCCCCACCCCACAACAGAAAAAGCCATCATGACCTCCACATGCATTTTCCTAGCTCTTCTCCTTCAGTCAGAACTTTTTCCGTACAGACCATAAGATGTTCGCACAGAGTACTCATGAAGTGCAGGATTTAACCTACTAATGAAGGGCAGGATTTAACCACATTCCAAATGTGAGAGTGTTGCTGTTGTTAACTATTACTCCGTTTTCCATTACTGATTCACAATCCACTTGGCAAATAGATTCGCAATCCACTTGGCAAATAGATCCGCAATCCACTTAGCAAATAGATTCACAATCCACTTGGCAAAAAGATTTGCAATCCACTTGGCAAAAAGATTCGCAATCCACTTGGCAAATAGATTCGCAATCCACTTGGCAAATAGATTCGCAATCCACTTGGCAAACAGCTGTCAGTGAGCATATCAAGGGCATGGCAGTGAAGGGGTTAAACACCAGCGTACTGTTTTTACTTTGAATACACATGTGTGGGAAAAATAACAGAACTATTGCTTGCTTTCAACCTGACATCTTTTCTTTCTTTCTTTTTTTAAATAGTATTGCTTGCTTTTAACCTGACTTATCTACCTTTTTTTCTTTTTAAAAATAATTTAATTAGTTTTACTTTCAAAGTAGGTTTAGTATATGAAAGTGGGTATAAGAATAGTTGTCGATGTGTGCATGTATATGTGCATGTGTTCAAGCATATACAGGCGTTTTCTGTGTGTTTGAATCTCATCTGCGCTAAACTCTCCCAACAACAACACCAACAACCAATCACACAATGTTCCACTCACTTGATCCAGGCCTCTTCATCATCAATGTCCCTCAGGAACTGATGCATGGTATTGGCTTCGCTCAGGCGGTTACGACGATGTATTGCCAACTCCTTGATCCTGCGTCACACACATGCATGCACACATACATACACACACACGCACGCACACACACACACGCACGCACACACATACACACACACGCACGCATGCACATACACACACACACGCACGCACACACAAAAACTTTATCACTTTACAGTTTTGCTCCTAAAACAAGCTCAAAAACCTAAACAATTTTTCATAAACATACACTACAGAAACTTTTTTTTAAATATATGAATGACACTAAAAAAACCACCCACCAAACTTTTGACAAGAAAAGGTAAACAGACTGATTCCATCTTGAAAGCTGCGTCACACACACACATGCACAAACACAAAATCTTTATCACGTTACAGTTTTGCTCCTGAAACAAGCTCACAAACCTACATTTTCTTCATAAACATACACTACAGAATTATTTAAAAAAAATATGAGTGATACTAAAACAAAAGACAACAAAACCCCAAACTTTTGAAAAGAAAAGGTAAACAGACTGATTCCATCTTGAAACCCACCAACCAGAAAAAAAAGAAACTGAAGAGCGCCGCAACCTGACCAGAACTCGTCCCACACCCGACCCCAGCACACTTCCATGTCCCAACTCACTTTTCGTAGCGTTCATTGATGGTCCGCTTGCGATCGTTGATGGCCTCTGCCTCCCACACCTGGGCCTCCACAAACTGGTCGGCCTGGCTGTTCAGGTCTTTGATTCGGTCCTGACAGGAGAGAGATACATGCAGTTGGTGAAAGTTCTACATCATTTATCTTGATTCGGTCCTGACAGGAGAGATACAAACAGTAAAGTTTTACATCATTATCTTCATTCAGTTCTGACAGAAGAGATACAAACATTTAAATTTTACATCATTATCTTGATTCAGTCCTGACAGAAGAGAGATACATGCAGTTGATGAAAGTTCTACATCATTATCTTGATTCGGCACTGACAGAAAAGATACAAGCAGTAAAGTTTTACATCATTATCTTGATTCAGTTCTGACAAGAGATACAAGCAGTAAAGTTTTACATCATTATCTTGATTCAGCACTGACAGAAGAGATACAAGCAGTCAAGTTCCACATCATTAGCTTGATTCAGCCCTGACAGAAGAGATACAAGCAGTAAAGTTTTACATCATTATCTTGATTCAGTTCTGACAGAAGAGATACAAGCAGTTTGTGAACGATGTCATTTATCTTGATTCGGTCCTGAGAGAAGAGTTACCAGAAATCAGTGAAAGTTCTGCATCATTATTTTGATTCAGTCCTAAGAGAAGCAGTTAGTGAACGATGCAATTATCCTTCATCATGAATTTTCTGTCAGTATTTATCTTCTGCTGTGCTTGTCACTCTGCAGGAGGTCTGCCCGCTGGCCTCAGCTGACACGTTTCCACTTCAGAGCAGCTTCTTTTTTACAGGATGCATGCTGGGTCCATCGGATGAGACTACAAACCAAGGCCCCGTGTACTCACAAAACAGCTTGCTTACATATTAAAACCTACTCTGCCTTTTGGAAGAGTAGGCTTTTTGTGCCAGTAAGAGCAGATGACAAAAAAAACAAAAAATACAGCATGGATACTGGTGTTGTGTTTAGACATCCCTGAAGATGGAATACAGTGACCTTAACACTGGGCAAAAACTACTCGCATATGAAAAAAAAACACCCTCACCATTGGTTAAAAAAATCCCTCCAAGCTCTAGCTGAGGAACACAAAAAAAAAAAAAAAAAATTCTTGGATCACAGTGTATTTAGTAAACAAGAGAATGTGGTCACAGTATCACACTGGCCTAAGTCACACAGAAGGCACAGCAAAAACCAAATCTGAGGTTACCATGAGACAGACCATGGCACTGACGACCACCAGCTGTGTGTGTACACATGGAAGGTACGGTAGGGTGATGGAAGAGACAGATAGAGCGACAGACAGACAGAGAGATGGTCAGGGCAGAGAGCTCACATCATGGGCGGCAATGTCTGCCTCCATCAGCTGGTGCTTCTTCACCAGGTTGGTCACCGATGCCAGGTCCTTCCCATGATCCTCCGTGCACAGCATCTGCTCCACCTGGTGGACAAAAATAACAACACGTGGCTTGACATCAATACTTTCAAAATTACTCGTGCTTTATCGAAATATCGCGTTCATTTCTTTAAAACTCTTTTCACGTTTTCAAACTTCTTGAAACGAGAGGCTGAATATCAATTTTTTTTACAATTTTTGCGTGACACGATATTTTGTAGTTTAAACTTTTTGTTACTCAAGTTATTATTTGACAAATGTACGCAGTTTTAATCTCTTGATATTGGCATTATTATTTAAAGGTTCAAAAGTGTTGTCTTCACCTCAGTAATGGCACATAAGATAAAAGCTGATGAACCTAACTCCTCTCAATTTCTCCTTCAGAAAAAGACATTGCCTTTTCTAACATTTCCATATATCACAATGACACAATGTTCATGTGGGATCATACATATCAAAAGCAGAAAGAAGCACACAGTGTCTGACAAACTGGTCAGCTAACTTCACCGCACACGTGAACTTTTGTCGTTCTAAAATACAGTTTGTTAAGTCATAAGTTTGTTTGACACACAAACACTAAACACACAAAAACACTTCCATCTTCAAACCACATCCGAAACAACTGAACACAAGGAAATATATCAATCTTCTACCAATTGTAAACATTACTGGAAAAGAAAAAAACATTTCCATATTCAAACCACATCTAAAATGACTCAATAAAAAACCACTCCAAAACATGCCAATCTTGGTGGAAACAGATGACAATTTACAAAAACCGCATACACACGAGGACTGGATGTAAAAAAAAGCACATAAGTGCTTATTCCATTATCCTCGATATAAAAGAAGAAAAAAATAAATAAATAATAAAAAATAAACATCACACACACACAGAGAGTGGTGATTGATGGACTGGATGTAAAAAAAAAAAGCACATACGTGCTTATTCCATTATCCTTGATATATAAAAGAAGAAAAATTTTTTTAAAATAAATTTTAAAAAATTAACCATCACACACACATCACCACACGCACACACACACAGAGTGGCGACTGACCTCCCCCAGCCAGAACTCCATGTCCTTGACCCCGGCGTTGTAGGTCTGCTGCCTGGAGGCCTCCTTCAGCTTCTCGCTCTTCTCCGTGGACTTGGCCACCAGGTCCTCCCACTGCGAGGCCAGCGACTCCAGGCGCTGCTGGACCGCGTCCTCCGACCCCGCACACTGGTGCCGGTCAATCAGGCCTGCACCGTCACACAGAGAGGGGGGAGTCTGTTAGCTACTGTGTGTAAAGGTAAAGGTGTCCCATAACCTATATTGACGCTGGGGGCAACAACAGCAAAGTGAGAGGCTGTATGACCAGTGGCTTTCTTTCCCATTCATGGAATTCCACTTTACAGCTTAGTCTTTAGTGATCGACTCTGACTCTGACTAGGAGGCTTGACTCGCACAGTCCTTATGTGCTGCAGCCCTGGGGGCTGGTTGGCCTTTGGAGAACATCTCCAACGCTGACTGTCCTTATGCCCAATTGGCCGAGAGAGAGTGGGGATGTACTGTGGGCAAGGCATCTCCACTATAATCCAATTTCTGCCCAGTTTCCAAAACAGCAGCTGCCTCCTCTGCTGTTTTGGAGGTCATCGTCGGAGACAACGGACAAACATACATTAGGTTGTAGGGGAGCGAGGCGTCAGAGACCTCACTTCTCTAGGGCCAGCGTATTGAGGGCGGCGCCCATCTCCTCTCCCTCACTGCTTTACCTTCCCTGACCCTAAAGAGGGCAGGTACCCATTTACAGCTGGGTGAACTGGGGGAACTGTACTGAAGCCAAGGCACGAAAACGGTCACCCGTCCAAGTGGTAACCACGCTCGACGCTGTTTAACTTGGCTGGGGGAAAGCGAGTGCTCCGACCACTGAGCTATCCCGTCCCCTACTGTGTGTACTACTACTAATAATAATGTATGGAATATATAAAGCGCTGAATCTTGAAAAGCAACAAATCAAAGCGCTCAGATTTTTTTTTTTTATATATCGAGGATAATGGAATAGGCACTCATGTGCTTTTTTTATATTCAGTCCCCATGTGTATGCGGTTTTGTCAATTTTGTCATCTGTTCCCACCGGCACACAATGGCCTACTCTTTCGAAAAGCGGATTTAACATGTGCACAAGATGTTCTGCATGCGTTTGCACACGGGGCCTCGGTTTATAGTCTCATCCAAAGGAGTACTGTTGGTGGTGGGGAGTCTGTTAGTTACTGAATGTACTGTTGTTCAGAGTGAAAACGTTCACACAGGTGGGGAGTCTGTTAGCTACTGTGTGTACTGTTGTTTGTAGTGAAAACATTCACA
>CM054161.1:38589021-38604021 GCA_028751875.1 Rapana venosa
GACACGGCATACAGTGACACAGACATCACTGACACAGACATCACTGACACAGCATACAGTGACACAGACGTCACTGACACAGACATCACTGACACAGCATAACAGTGACACAGCATACAGTGACACAGACATTACTGACACAGCATAACAGTGACACAGATGTCACTGACACAGCATACAGTGACACAGACATCACTGACACAGCATAACAGTGACACAGACATCACTGACACAGCATAACAGTGACACAGACATTGCTGACACAGTGGGACGGGATAGCTGGTTGGTTAGAGCTTTGCGCATTGCGATCATGATCTGCTGATTCGGGTTTGAATTCTGTTCAAAGGGATATTTCCCCAAAAGTCCTTCAGATGAGACTATAAACCAAAGTCCTGTGTGCAAACGCTTTTCAGAAGTGTAGGCCATTGTGTGCCAGTGAGAACGAATGACAAAATTTATAAAACTGCGTACACATGGAAATTGGATGCAAAACAAAAAAGCACAGAGTGCTTATTCCATTATCCTTGAAATAAAAGAATAAAATAAATAAATAAAATAAATTAAGCACCACACAGAACAAACTACAAACATCACCCACACACTACACAGAACAAACTACAAACATCACCCACACACCACACAGAACAAACTACAAACATCACCTACACCACACAGAACAAACTACAAACATCACCCACACACCACACAGAACAAACTACAAACATCCCCCACACACCACACACAACAAACTACAAACATCACCTACACCACACAGAACAAACTACAAACATCACCCACACACCACACACAACAAACTACAAACATCACCCACACACCATACACAACAAACTACAAACATCACCTACACCACACAGAACAAACTACAAACATCACCCACACACCACACAGAACAAACTACAAACATCACCTACACCACACAGAACAAACTACAAACATCACCCACACACCACAAACTACAAACATCACCCACACACCACACACAACAAACTACAAACATCACCCACACCACACAAAACAAACTACAAACATCACCACACAGAACTACAAACATCACCTGCACCACATAGAACAAACTACAAACATCACCCACAGAACAAACTACAAACATCACCTGCACCACACAGAACAAACTACAAACATCACCCACAGAACAAACTACAAACATCATCCACACCACACAGAACAAATACAAACATCATCCACACCACACACAGAACAAACTACAAACATCATCCACACACACACACAGAACAAACTACAAAATCATCCACACAGAACAAACTACAAACATCATCCACACCACACACAGAACTACAAACATCATCCACACCACACACAGAACAAACTACAAACATCATCCACACCACACACAGAACAAACTACAAACATCATCCACACCACACACAGAACAAACTACAAACATCATCCACACCACACACAGAACAAACTACAAACATCATCCACACCACACCAAAACAAACTACAAACATCATCCACACAGAACAAACTACAAACATCACCCACACAGAACAAACTACAAACATCATCCACACAGAACAAACTACAAACATCACCCACACACCACACAGAACAAACTACAAACACACCCACAAAACAAACTCATCCACACAGAACAAACTACAAACATCACCCACACCACAAACTACAAACATCACCCACACAGAACAAACTACAAACATCACCCACACCAACAAACATACCCACCCACACACCACCAGAACAAACTACAAACATCACCTACACCACAAACATCAACTACACCACACAGAACAAACTACAAACATCACCCACACCACAAACTAAACATCACCCACACACCACACAGAACAAACTACAAAATCACCTACACCACAAACATCAACTACAACAACAAACTACAAACATCACCTACCCACAAACAATCACCACACAGAACAAACTACAAACATCACCCAACACCACAAACTACAAACATCACCCACACACACAGAACAAACTACAAACATCACCTACACCACAAACATCAACACACAACCACACAGAACAATACAATCACACACACCACAAGACACACACCACACAGAACAAAACATCAACCACACAAACAAACAACAAACAAAACCCTACACCACAAACAACAACAAATATCACCACACAAACACAAAAAACATCACACCACACAACACCACTTAAACTAACATCACACCCACACAACACCACTTCAAACTGACATCACACCCACACAACACACTTCAACTAACATCACACCCACACACACCACTTAAACTAACATCACACCCACACAACACTTCAACTGACATCACACCCACACAACACCACTTCAACTAACATCACACACCACCACTTCAACTAACATCACACCCACACACACCACTTAAACTAACATCACACACCACCACTTCAACTGACATCACACCCACACAACACCACTTCAACTAACATCACACACCACCACTTCAACTAACATCACACCCACACAACACCACTTCAACTAACATCACACACCACCACTTCAACTAACATCACACCAACACACTCACTAACCTGAGAGCTGATGGCGCGGTCAAAGTCCTCGTGTTTCTTGATGAGGGTCTCCACGTTGTCCCCATCCACAGAGTCCCCGGCCAGAAAGGCCTCTCTGGAGGCCATCCAGGACTCGGCCTGCTCGCAGTCCCTGTAGAAGAGCTGCAGCTCCAGGCACTGGTCCAGCTTCATGCGCCGCACGATCCACGCCCTGGATGTAGAGGTGGAGTAGGGGGAGAACACAACAACAACAGTGTGGTTGATGGATTGCACTGCTGGTGAGGTGGTGTAATGTTATACCTATAAAGAGTGTGTGTGAGTATGTGTGTGTGTGGGGTGGGGGGTGTGTGAGTTTGTGTGTGTGTGTGTGTATGTGTGATTCAGATTCAGATTCTTTTATTGCGTGCGTGCGTGCGTGCGTGTGTGTG
This sequence comes from Rapana venosa, assembly GCA_028751875.1. Classification (NCBI taxonomy): domain Eukaryota; kingdom Metazoa; phylum Mollusca; class Gastropoda; order Neogastropoda; family Muricidae; genus Rapana; species Rapana venosa. The sequence continues at coordinate 38,592,015 of CM054161.1, forward strand.
TGTGTTTGTGTGTATGTGTGATTCAGATTCAGATTATTTTATTGCGTGCGTGCGTGCGTGTGTGTGTGTGTGTATGTGTGATTCAGATTCAGATTATTTTATTGCGTGTGTGCGTGTGTGTGTATGTGTGTGTGTGTGTGTATGTGGATTCAGATTCATATTATTTTATTGCGTGTGTGTGTGTGTGTGTGTGTGTGTGTGTTTGTGTGTGTGTGTGTGTGTGTGTGTGTATGTGTGTGTGTGTGTGTGATTTAGATTCAGATTATTTTATTGCGTGTGTGTGGGGTGTTGTGTGTCGTGTGTGTTTTGTGTGTGTGTTGTGTGTCGTGTGTGTTTGTGTGTGTGTGTGTATGTGTGTATGTGTGATTCAGATTCAGATTATTTTATTGCGTGTGTGTGTGTGAGTCAGTGTGTGTCGTGTGTGTGTGTGTGTGTGTGGTGTGTGGTGTGTGTGGGTGTGTGGTGTGTGGTGTGTGTGTGTGTGTGTGTGGGGTGGTGTGTGTGTGTGTGTGTGTGTGTGTGTGTGGTGTGTTATGTGTGGTGTGTGTGGTGTGTGTGTGTGTGGTGTGTGTGTGTGTGTGTGTGTGTGTGGTGTGTGTGTGTGTGTGTGTGGTGTGTGGTGTGTGGTGTGTGTGTGTTGGGGGGGGGGGGGGGGGAGTGTTCCTCAGCTAGAGCTCCAAGGTTACCCCACTTCTTCTTCTTCCTTTTTGTCACAACACAACAGTGTGGTTGATGGATTGTACTGCTGGTGAGGTGGTGTAATGTTATACCTGTAAAGAGTGTGTGTGTGTGTGTACATGTGTGTGTGTTGTGCGTGTGCATGTGTGTGTGTGTATGTGCCATGTGTGTGTGTGTGTGAGTAAGTCGTGTTGTGTTGCGTGTGTGTGTGAGTGTTACTGCTGGTGAGGTGGTGTAATGTTACCTATAAAGACCTAGTGTGTGTGGGTGTGTGTGTGTGTGCGTGTTGTGTGTGTGTGAGAGTGTGTGTGTGTGCGAGTGCGTGCATGTATTCCTCAGCTAGAGCTCCAAGGTTACCCCACTTCTCCCTCTTCTTCCTTTTTTGTCATGTTTCTTCCAGGGGAGGTTTGACATTGAGGAGCCTTCTCCATCTCTCTCTGTTTTGAGCTTCCTCCTTATTTATGCCCCTTTCTCTAAGATCATCTGCAATACAGGCAGCCCAGGCTTTTCTAGGTCTTCCCTTTGGTCTCTTTCCATCCACGACGATGAGATTTTTGCGTGTGCCACCGTTTCTGCCCACCATTCAGGTAGCCACATTCCAACCTCGGGGATGGTGTCTACGCACAATACAGTGTGCATGCAGGTTTTTAATGACCATAATTGAATGTTAATAATAATAATAATAATGTATGGAATTTATATAGCGCTGAATCTTGTAAAGCAACAAATCAAAGCGCTTTTCTTTTTTCTTTTTTAAAAGAAATTTATGCGTGTGTATGCGTTTTTTTAAAATTTTGTCATCTGTTCCCACTGGCACACAATGGCCTACTCTTTCGAACAGCGGAACAGGATTTAACATGTGCGCAAGATGTTTTGCATGCGTTCACACACAGGGCCTCGGTTTATAGTCTCATCCGAAGGACTTTGACATTCAGTTTGATTTTTTTTTGTCAAACAGGGAAGAAAGGGTGAGGCTGGGAATCGAACCCAGAACCTCACGGTTTACTTGTTGGCAGGTGAACGTCTTAACCATCCTGCCACCTTCCTTCGAATGTTGCCGAAGTCTTATCTTTCTACAAAAAGGTTATGACCAGTTAAATTTCTCCCCCACGCCTCCTTCAGGATGGCCACATTACCACTTCAGGGATGATGTCTAAACACAACACCAGTGTGCATGGGTTTGGGTTTTGTTTGGTTGGTGTTTTTTTAATTTTGTCATCCGTTCTCATCAGCATGCAATAGCCTACTCTTCCAAAAAGGTGAAATAGGTTGTTTTTTTATGTGTACCCAAGGTATTCTGTGAGTGTTCATACATGCGACCTCAAGTTTATAGTCTCATCCAAAGGATTTTAGGGGAAGTGGATTCAGTACTGATGTTAACTCCTAGGGAAAATTCCAATCGAACAGATGTCTTGAACCCGTGATGCCAGATCACAAACTCAACCCTCTAACCAACAGGCTCCCCCCCCCCCCCCCCCACAGCACAAGCCTCCCTACCCCGCCCCCCTTAAACAGGTATCACTGTAACGGACAGCTGTCAGGCAGGAGGAGCCGTCACGAGGGCACTTACTGTTCCAGTTCTTCGCGGGCCTTGGCCAGCTTCTCCAGCTTGTCCTGCACATCGTCACTGGCGTAGTGCTGATTCTGCAGCAGCTGCTGGCCCAACGACTCAAAGGCCTGGAATGTCCCCGCACGCGCGTCCATCTCCGTGCGATGCTCCTGCGCATGGGTACACACACATAGGTGTTGATACAGGCATCACAGAAAGTAAAAAAGATTTTTTAAAATTTGATATATTCATGTGTTTTGATAAAAAAAAGATGAAAAAAGAATATACGTGTTTTGATTCAGGCACGAGAGAAAATGAAAAGATGAAAAAAAAAAGAAATGGGTATATATACATATGTTTCGATACAGGCATGAAAGAAAATGTAAAGATGAACCAAAACCGAGTCTTCAAAATAGCAAAGCCCGACAGCGTACATTTGACGCACAGAAGAGAGAGCAACATGTGCAGATGTTTATTGATAGATAGATATGCTTGGAAGGTAAAAATCATTCTGAAACAATGATGCATCGATGCATGTATAAATAACTGCACCGACAAAACTATTCCAAATCCATATCCCTGGTAACTATTGAGCACTTAAGCTTCATGCACCTTCAGAAATCAATGCAGTAACAATGGAAAGAAAAATAGGACGAGTCAACTCTATGCAAGGGCAAAAGTATGAGGCACACAGACATCTGACAATTGGAAACAGCGGTATTTTCCCGATTATTTTATATAATGTGCTCAAAGAGGAAAATCACACAAAGTGATTGTGAAGATTGTAGAACATATGTTTCATCTCACTGATCAATTTGCCTGAAAAGAGATGACTTTTCATCCTCTCTTCATTATCAACACCAATGAAATCTACGTAATAAAACTGCTTAAAAAGGAGGGAAAAACAGTTCATAAAAAGAATACCCACAAACAGTACATGCAGAAAATATGAGAACGCTGTTGTCAACATTTCTTTCTTCCCCTCCTTCACCTCTCTCTATCGTGTTTTCCCCAAATCATAAAAAAATACTAAAACGGTAAATCACAACATGTGATAGATATCAAATGATATACACATTTCAACATTCTGGAATTTTTCATAGTCAGTGCACAAATGTTTCAATTACTTCATTTCCAACAAAAATCATCAGAGCTTTTGACACAGATGCTAAGTGAAAACAAAATTTTGATACAGATAAATGAAAATAAAACTTTGATACAGATAAGTTAAAAACAGAATTTTGATACAGACGTTAAGTGGAAACAAAACTTCGATACAGATACTAAGAGAACACACAATTTGAGCTATCACCAGAAATATTTTAGCTACTCTGATTTGGTCCAAAAATAAATGCTGAACATAGTTATAATAACTTTTAAAAGTCCAGACTTTTTTACATAGTAACTATTCTCTAAAATGTTTAAAAACAAATTTTTAAAACTTTCAAGCATGCATGGACACATGCACACGCATGCACACAAACAAACAAACATACACGCAAAGCTAGCTACCTCAAACACCACATCTGGTTTTCAGTTTTGATCAGATTACTGCTCCTGAACTAATTCTGTTCCAATGTGCATGCAAATCTAACACAATTCCTTCTAAAAACATTATTTTCCTTTAGCAATTGGTAAACATTTTTTGGGGTAGAAAGTGCAAAAGTAAGTTATATGCGTAAATATGTGTATAGTGTGAATGTGTGTGTGTGTGTGTGTGGGAGGGAGGGAGAGAGAGAGTGAGAGAGTGAGAGAGAGAGAGAGAGCAAGTGTGTGTTTATGCATAAGAGAGCTTAGAGACAAATATAAAATATCTTTTAACTACTGTGACATACATGCTCCCACACAGACTACCTTGTTGAAAATGAACACACACAGCAAAGCTCACTGTATATGTTTAGTCTTTAGCTTTCTTCAGCTGTCTCAGACTTTTGATTCATTCTATTCAACCTTGCTTACAGATTATCATTAATGATATGATAACTGCTTTCCTATTTGACACCAACTGTAGGTTTTCTTTCAGCCTTGTCAACACAAACTTTCTCAAAATTGTCTAGCCATCCCCCTCCCCCAAACCCTTTTGGAAAGGTATTAAATATCATTCATTTTCTATTCATTTGGACAGGCTTCCAAATTCATCTTGCAGTGAATGTAAAGGCAATTCATTGAGAAAGGCTCCAAAATTATGTTCAGACAATCAAGACAGCAACAGCATTATAGATGTTCACATCTGCCTTTATCGCTTTTTCTTTTGTTATATAGTCTACTTTTCAAATGAAAATGAGTGAATATGGGCTACAAACTGCTGAAATTTTTGTTTACTCTTTTTTTCTTTTTTGTTTAACTGCGGTGATTGTTTTAAAAACTTGTAGCCTACAATTTTTTTTACATATAAATAAGTTATCTATCAATAAACAAAAGCTAGGCTGTATCTCTGGTGACAGCTTTTTTCTATTTAAAAAAAAAATTGTAACATGTTCTGACACAACCCAAAACCAGAATACTGGAACAATTTTGATTTTTTTTCCTCTCTGTCCATCCAATATATTTTCATGCAGGGTTAAATTTACTGGATATGGATACAAACTGAATGCACCAATGCACTGAAAAAGGAAAAACCCAAGAAGGTCTCACCCCCGTTCAAAATTCAGATTTGAAACATAAATAAAAATAAAGCGCACAACATCTACAACCGTCTTTCAAAACTATCGGGTTTTTCCAGAAACCATTTTTTTGTGTGTTTTTTTAAAAAAAGGGTTGAAAAAAACGAAAAAAGGGAGGGGATGGTATATAGTTAGACCTGTGAGCAAGGGGACACACACTAACTACCAAAACCATTCCAAAGTTAAAACCCATCCCCCCATCAGCTATGTCATGGGCTACAACATCTTCTGAAAAAGTTTATTCTCGCTGAAAACGGGGGGTTTCCCCTGGCTAACAGTGGCTGTCAGCGATATTCCACCCTTCCCGGTCCACACTTTTTCCGATCACGATTTTTTTTCCCGTTCCCTACTCAATGCAAAAGGACCCCCCTTACCAAAGTGAAGTCAAAATTTGTCCCTCCACACATAAGAATCTTGTTGTACCATAGGTAAAATTTTTTTTTATTTTTTAGCATGTTTAAATGTGCAATAATAATAAAACAAAAACAAAACCCAAAATACTATTTTTTTAAAATTGTTGAAATCTGACAATTTATATATTAAAAAAATTATTACAAAATGAAATGTTTTTGACCAGGAAGTGACAAAATGAGAAATTGACAAAATTCTCCATCATATTAGATGGGTCGATGGGGGGATAGGTATTTTTAAACACGTTTTTCAAAACAAAAGACAACCAAACTGCACCTTAACACTTCAGTGCAAGGTGGAAGAAAGCTTATAGTTTTATAATAATAATAATAATAATATATGGAATTTATATAGCGCTGAATCTTGTAAAACAAACAAATCAAAGCGCTTAAAAGGTCTTAAAATCAATCGAAATCTTAAAATCCACAACCTGAGCCACGTTTGCCTAAAAATCACTGCTAGCAGCGGGAAAAAGTGGGTCAGGTACAATCAGATTCATTTTGTTGTGGAGGGTCACACACAACTGAAGAGCAGACTTCAAGGGCTGGAGTAACTCTGATCTTCTCTCCCCTAGCTCAGTGTGGTCTCTGCCGCACACACACATTTCACAACAAACTTCATTGTCTTTTTTCTTTCTTTTTTTAAAAATAGATTTTTCTATAGTTGTAGTGATGTTCCAGTGGATCAGAGCAGTCACTCTGTGTATGGCTTGCAGGGCTGACACAGCGGTTAAGTGTAACTTCAGTATTGTGAAAGTCTCCTTTGTAGACATTATATCCAATCTCCTTCAGAACCATTACACACTGTCACAGCTCTCTTGAACAAAACGTCTTGTTTCAAAGGCACAGTTCTGTTCCCCTAGGGTCACAAGCAGCCGAGACCTTTATTTCTACACCATCTTTAAGATTTCAGAATATAGACGATGATAATGAAAAACTAAAAGGTGTATGACTCTAGTCAGCATTAGTTTACTTCAATGCTCCAATGAATGCACCTGTTTTATCCGTTCTCATAAGCAAACTCAACAATTTTCTCCGTTCTCATAAGCAAACTCAACAATTTTCTCCGTTTTCATAAGCACACTCCACAATACAGTTATGAATTCATGGTGCATCACGGGACAACTCATCCAGGTCTATCTTTATATCACACAACAATCGATGATTCATTTCTGTCCAACACTCTGACCTCCACAACTAATCTATAATACCCCACACAACAATCGCAACACGATTTTGTCCAAAACTCTCAGGTAACTAGCTGACTGAAAGAGAAAACCACCCAAAGACTGTGAACTGAATGTGCAAGAAAAAACTGAAAGAGGGTGTCAACGAAAACCAAGGAGAGAGAAAAGTGCAGGACAGGACAGCACACCCACAACACCCAGTGTTACAGAAGACTGAGAGAAGAACAGACAGATACCACTCAAAACGATCCAACCCTCATCATCGATTCAAGTCAACGGTTTGAAAAACAACATATCTGGAAGGGGGTGATCTAAATGTCTACCTCATGCAGTTTTCACCATCTTCTTCTTCATTCCCTCCCTGTTCTAATCTACATCTCAACCTCCTCTGCTTTCCAAATGAACAATTACCACGTCTTTCCATAACGCAGACGGACAAGTTGGATCACCGGTGGTTCTATCCAAGTCCATGCCGAAAGAAATGCCAGTCAAGACTTTCAATGAGACTGACACTCGCTATTCCCGTCAGTGATTGGTCATTTACACTCTTGTCAGTCTAAATGTATCAACACACGGCCACATGCTACCTGTTACACTGCCATTGGTTAACATACGCTGTCAGTCCAAAAGAGTGACACATGATGCATTCCTGTTGACCAGATCAATCTTGGGGGGGAGAGGAGTCAGTCTTCTTTGATGCATGCGGAGTAACTACACTCTGATTGGTCACCACACACTTGTCAATCAAACTGACTGACATATGACACATGCTAATTGCTGCATTCTGATTGGTCACCTCTTCATCCTCATCTTCGTAGTCTGCCAAGGGGGAAATTCCATAATGGCTGACAATTTCTGAACTGAACATCTGAAAGAGGCCTTAGACATGTCAGCATTTACACAACCTTTCTGTCCATTGGTCACAAGGTATACAGAAACATTACACACAATGTATTTTTTTCCCCCCACAATATTGGGGTATTTCACACCAATGTTGTTTCAATGAGGATGATATACACACACACACAAATCCGTTCCTAAAGGAAAGCAAGATGTGTATGTGTGTGTGCATATATCTATACATATGTATATATATGTATACATATGTATCTATATCTATATATGTGTGTGTGTGTGCGTACGTGCATGCATGCGTGTGTGTGTGTATTTGAAAATAAAGCAGAGGCCTGAATTACAGTTGCTTGTTTTCAAAACTTATACTGACCATCTATTCACACCATTTCCAATTCATTTTGTCATACCCCAATTGCAAATCCACACTTAGCCACTAAATGTTTCCAAAACAGGCACACACACACACACACAAATTCTGAAAATCAGACAATTTTGGACAAATGAACTCTAAATATATACTCAGGACTTTTGTTTTTATCATCCTCAGCAATTTCATTCAACAATGCAAAAATTCCAATCACACACGCATGCACACACACAAACTGAGGCACCCTCATCTCAAAATATATAAACATCACCCTACTTCATCCAAAAACGCACACACAGCTGCTTATCTGTACGAATCAAACCATGAATGAAGATAATAAATGGAGGGATATGGAAGAAAAGTATGCGCCCCCCCCCCAATAAAAACATATGAAGAGAAGCCTGCTTCTATTTATGAGAAGTGAACTCGTCACAGTTTAAAACGAAATGACACTTTTAACTCGAATACATAAAACGAGCAAAGTTTACTGTCTGTTATACTTGTGTCATGCTGGTCACCATGATAGTTTATCTCAGAATCCTCTCTTCCTCCCTGATAGGGAGGGTAAGCCCATGAAAACAAGGAATATTTGTTCACACTTCTGAACAGACTGAGTTACTGCTTTTCCATGATAAGCTGTCTAACCCAGGCTTCACCTTGCAAGTTTCTTTCGCCCTCCGTTTTTCTTTTTTGCAGACATTGAAAGTACTTTACATTATATGCGTACATACGATACTTCAAAATGTATCAGAAGATCTAAATCCACAATGAAACCACTGCATTCCTATTTTTATGTTTGAAGGGAAAAATAAAATTGAAACAGGTGGCCAGTTACAATGAATCTCTCTTTCTTCCTCCCCCCCCCCCCCCCCCCCCCCCCCCCCTCCACATCTTCTCTCTCTCTCTCCCAATCCTGGCCTACCTCCTTCCTTCCATCTCTCTCCCTCCCTCATCTTCTCCCTTTCTCCCTCCCTCTGCTTCCCTCATCTCTCCTCTCTCCCTCCATCCCTCATCTTCTCCCTTCCTCTGCTTCCCACATCTTTCCCCCCCCCCCCCCCCTCTCTCTCTCTCTCTCCCATCCTGGCCTACCTCCTTCCTTCCTCTCTCTCCCTCCCTCATCCTCTCTCTCTCTCCCTCATCTTTCTCTCTCTCTCTCTCTCTCTCCTCCTCCCTCCTTCGCTCTCCCTCCCCCCCATCCTCCTCACCTGGTGTCTCTCCAGCAGAGCCTCGGCACCAGTGACGTCCTTGGCCAGTTCATCAGACGACACCAGAGCCATCATGCTGCTGATCCACGACGTCAGGTCGCGGTAGTCCGACAGGAAACGCTGGAGGTCGTACGAGTCCAGCAGCTTGCCTTTGCGGGCGTCCGCCTGAAATGTGCGGGAAATGTGGTGTGATGTGGTGTGGTGTTGTGTTATGTGGTGTGATGTGGTGTGATGTGGCGTGGTGTGGTGTTATGTGATTGTGATGTGATGTGGTGTGATGGGATGTGGTGTGATGAGGTGTGATGTGGTGTGGTGTGGTGTTTATGCGGTGTGATGTTATGCGGTGTGATGTTATGCGGTGTGATGTGATGTGGTGCGATGTGGCATGGTGTGATGTGGTGTGAGGGATGTGGTGTGGTGGGATGTGGCGTGATGTGGTGTGGTATGATGTGGTATGTGCCGTGATGTGGTGCAGTATGGTGTGGTGTGATGTGGTGCTATGTGATGTGTGTGGTGTGATGCGGTGTTTGTGTGTGTGTGGTGCGGTGTGGTGCGATGTGGTATGTTGTGATGTGATGTGATATTATGTGGTGTGATGCGGTGTTATGTGGCATGATGTGATGCGATGTGGTGTGATGTGATGCGATGCGATGTGATGTCACATGGTTGGGAAGAAGATCACATAGAAACTAAATGTGGGGGCCATTGGTGTGCCTACAGGAAAAGATGACCAAATTTGCAAAACTGCATGCACACAGGGACTGGATGTACTGGATGTACAAAAGCGCATGAGTGCTTATTCCATTATCCTTGGATGAGACTACAAACAGAGGCCCCATGTTCGAACGCATGCAGAACATCTTGTGCACACGTTAAATCCTGTTCCGCTTTTTGGAAGAGTAGGCCAATGTGTGCCGGTGGAAACATGACAAAATTTACAAAACCGCATTCACACGGGGGACTGGATGTAAAAAAGCACATGAGTGCTTATTCCGTTATCCTTGAAATAAAAGAATAAATAAATAGATACATAAATAAAATTATCCTTGAAATAAAAGAATCTGAATGAAATTTGAATATGTGTTCAGAGGGTGATTTCTGAATTTTTGTCTCAATTAAAATAAAACAACTTTTGTCAACTTTTGTACTGTTAAAGAAAACTGCTTTGTAGATTTTAATATATATTGTAAGAAATGTTACACATTTTTTAACCATATCATCATAGGTTTTTACTGTATCTCAGGAATCTTTGAAGAATCTTGTATTCAATTATATACTTCTCTACATTTGAAATACATAAACAGTTATATGGACTTATGCAAACTTGTATATAAATTTTAAAAAGTCAAAAACCAATGTATTAACATTTAAACCGTTTCAGAACAAAACCTGCTGACGCATAAACAAAAATAACAGAACCAGCCTCACAACCCAACACAGAAAAACACACAGTGACAATAAGTGTCAACTGATAACCTTTCACTTCATACTACCACCTTTACCACATTCTTAATACATCCACCTCATCAGCAGCAGCACATCACATAGTCAAATGAACTTTAAAAGTCTGAAAAATCTAAAACCTGTCAAGAAATCCAGCAGTAATCATTATCATCCAAAGACTACCCTTCGCATAAATTTCCTGTCATCATCATCACCATCATCGACACTGCAACATCCTCATAAACAGACTTCCAAAAAGTCTCGGGCAAATCACATGTCGACATCTTCTCTCACCACAAAACCCTGATCAGAGAGTGCGCAAGCAGACAGACCCAGAGCCTGAGTGAAAGCACACACAGCCCGTACCTTTTAGTAAGTAAGTCTTTAATTTTAACGTCTTTCCACTTAAAGCGATACCAGAGCCCGTACCTTGACAGTGAGGGAGTTCCACATCTCGTTGACCTCAGTCTGGTGCTCGTAGATGCCTTCGGCCTGGTCGGGGTGAGTCTGCATCAGACGCTGGGCATTGCCGTCCAGGTCACGCACCTGAAAGTCACAGTCACTATGGCATTACTCACACACACACACACACACACACACACACACACACACATTTTTCAATACCCCTGGAGTTAACATCAGTGCAGACTCCACTCTCCCCAAAAAGTCCTTCGGATGAGACTAGAAACCGAGGAGGCCCCGTGTGCGAACGCACGCACGCACGCACGCAGAACATCTTGCGCACATGTTAAATCCTGTTCCGCTTTTCCGTAAGAGTAGGCCCTTGTGTGCCGGTGGGAACAGATGACAAAGAGTTTACAAAACCGCATACACACGGGGACTGGATGTAAAAAAAGCACATGAGTGCTTATTCCATTATCCTTGATATAAAAGAATATTAAAAAAATAAATAAATTTAACAAAAAACAAAGCAACTGGCCTTTCAGGCAAATATTCGCTGCACATGGTATTCACAGAATGCTGTCTAAGACGGTATCTACCTACAATCAGGTGATCTAAAAGTTGACTGCTAAGGAAATAATATTGTTGTTGTTCCTTGGCTAAACCTCCCTAGTTTCACCGATGGTGAGAGTTTGCAAGTGAACCGTTTGCCCACCATGGAGGTAGCCACATTTTGACTTCAGGGTGATTTTTTGCTTGAAATTGGTCTGAAGCTTTAAACCATTATTCTCAATGACTCCGCCAAAGCTACTACGCTTCAATCTGCATTTTACAAAAAAAAAGATCTTCTGCAACCAGGCAGTTGTTCTTGACAAAACCTGCAGCAAAAACACTCTCCCACAGGTAGGCAAATGTACCCACAAACAAGAAAAAGGTGACAACATACCCTCCCCTGAGGAGAGCATGAAATATCTGCTAAAAAATCAAGAAAACACAATCCAATACCATATACAGGTATTGTACTGTATTGTATTGCATGGCATAGTATTATTGCACTGTACTGTAATTATTGCACTGTATTGGAATGTATTTTAGACTACTTTCAGTCACAGCAGTTTTCTCAGCAAGAAATTCAGGCTGCTCTCACTGGGAAAAGCAAGTCACCATAAGAGCAGTGCTACTCATTCATTCAAAAATTTCCTGTTTGCAGTGTCCACCACCACCACCACCATCATCACCGCCACCACC
>CM054161.1:38611521-38666521 GCA_028751875.1 Rapana venosa
TACTGTAGTTAGTTGTGAGTATTATTTAAATATTCATACATATAAGAGGGAGAGAGAGAGAGATGCTGGTTTGAATGCGGGTGTGTCATTATCACCAAGTAGTGAATGGACATTAAACAAAAAACAAACTCATTTTAACTCTTAAGGAAAAAATCCCCTTCAATGGGCACCTTGGTTGCGACTTTAGCCAGGGCTGTCAGATCATGAGCTTAACACTCTAACCCCTAAGCTATCCCCCTCCCCCCTTGCACACAAGTTCAAAGCCTATTCACCTCTTGCAGAAGAGTCCACAAACTATGGCTGGAGGCACGGATGACACAAACATACCCAGCACACAATATAATATGTGACAAGTAAGTCTGAAGATCAGTGTATCCAGACGTAATCAAGATCAGTGTATCCACTTTCGACAGAAAGTCTATTTGTGAACTGTAGTGCCATACATCAGTTGCTTCGGTTTTCAAGGTGAGATAGACAGCGGCTTGATGCTCAGCGCTGTGCGGAGAACATAGCTAGCTCTAATCTCACAGAATGGAAACAATGACAACTGGACCTTCAATTGTTGCTGAATACTCCAAGTAAGGTAGTTATAGTATCACAAACAAAAAAAGAAGAAAAAAAGGGTGGCGCTACTCATGTGGCGACGCACTCTCCCCGGGGAGAGCAGCCCGAATTTCACGTAGAGAAATCTCGTGACTTAAAGTGGTATAAAAATTTATTATTATTATTTTTTAAATGAATGGATGAAGACCAACGACCAAGGCTGACTAACAAACACAACACAGAAACCATCTAGACACCCTAAAGAGGAAGAAGCAGAAGCAAAAGAAGAAGGAGAGGCATCCACACACCTTGTTGGCGCTGTTGAGCAGCGTGAGGACGTCGCCCTTCTTCATGGAGATCTCCCGGGGAGACTTCTCTGTGTAGTCGTACAGAGCCATCACTCTCTCTGTGCCCAGGTCATCAATCACCGGTGCCTCTTGTTGCTGCACAAACACACATGGCAAGACTTTAAAACGGTTAAAACGGTCGCGTACACAGAATCCTCTCCATTGGTTAACCTCAGAGCTCTAGCCAACGGAAACAAAACAGCAACAGCATATTAATAATAATTATAATGATAATGTATGGAATTTATATAGCGCTGAATCTTGTAAAGCAACAAATCAAAGCGCCCAGATGGTAGGGGTTTTTTGTTGTTTTTTAAACTATATATATATATTAAGGACAATGGAATAAGCACTCATGTGCTTTTAAAATTTTTTTACATTTTTAAAATATGTTTTACATCCAGTCCCCATGTATTAACATATTCATATCTTTGTTATGTGTCAGCATATTTTCAGGTAATATTCTTCATATTCCGTTTCTTAATCCTACAATACCCAAGTTTCCTCAACTATTCTGAAGGAGAGTTTCTGGGTAAAGATGGGTCGTAAAATGCATGTACTTTGGTATGTATGTTGCACTTATATATGTGTATAACTTTGTTGTGTTCACGTCTGTTTGTTAAGATCTACATCTGATGCGTTTGCAAGCCTGGATGGTTTTTGAGAACAGGTGCGCTCCTTCTCTTTATCTTTCTCTCTCTTTCTCACACACATATCCTCTCCATTATCCTTGAAATAAAATAATGAATAAAAAATTTTTTTAAATAACCACACACACACACACGCAAACACACAAAGTTCATTATCCATTTCAATAACGCAATCATTCGGAAGGTTTCTTTTACCCTTTGGACTAATCTGCAAAATCATTTTCTGCTTTCTCAAACAATCCTAATGAAAAAGGTAACATTGTATTGTATTGTATTCTACAGGACTCTGTTCTAAGTCACAGCAGATTTTTCTGTGGGAGATTAGGGCTGTTCTCCCCGGTGAGAGCACATAGCCACAAGAGCAGTACCACCCACTTTTTTGTGTTTTTTTTGTTTGGAGTTGTGGGGGAAGGGGGTGGACGTTCTAATTTTCCTGTCTGCATGTGTACTTGTTTCACTATGAAAGCAGCTTCTTTCTCACAAAATTTTGTCAGGGACGAACGACTCTCTTGTTCCTGTGGGTTCTTTTTACACACGCTCAAAGCTAGTCCCACACCAGACCTCGGTTTTTCATCTCCCCCCTACAGACCAGCATCCAGACCAAGGCCTAGTGGATGGGGAGAAAAGCGAAGGCTCAAACAGAGATGGAACCTGCACTTAATTATAATAATGTAAGGAATTTATATAGCGATGAATCTTGTAAAGCAACAAATCAAAGCGCTCAGATGACTTTTTTTTTTTTATATATATCGAGAATAATGGAATAAGCACTCATGTGCTTTTTTTTTTTTTTTACATCCAGTCCCCTTTCAGTCCGCTTCTCGCATTCTAGGTTAAGGCGCGTTACCTCAGAAGCACGGATGCAGGCACTGAAGAGAGATTCTGGGGTACCCACCTTACAAGTCTGCGCCTGTTCCTGCAGACCCTCGATGACGCTGCGGTAAGCGTCCAGGTCCGCCATGAAGGCCTCGTGCTTCTTCAGCAGCGCCTGCCACACCAACACAACACAACACACGATATACACACCATCCTCCCTGTCCATACCCGCTACACGTGTCTCTCTAGCAGAGTGGCTGATTAAATAAGACACTGGACTGACAAGCTGAGGAGCACAAAAATGTAGGTATTGATGGTTCCAAGTCCTGGCCTAAGCAGGAAAACAAAGGCGGCGGCAAAAGGGCTTCCAGAGCTCATGATGTGGATGTGATCAAGGCTGCATACAGGGTCAGATGTAAGGGGCTGACAATTTTCTTAGGTTTTTTTGGTCCCATCCCTTACATTGAGCTCCAATGTTCACGAGTGCTGAGATTTTTGTGTGTGCAACCATTTTGGGCCACCATTTAGGTTGTTGCATTTCCTCTTTTGAGGATGATGTCTAAATGTGACACCAGCAGTATGCACGCCTTTTTTTATGTTGTTGGGTTTTTTGGGGGTCATCCATTCTGATGAGTACGAATGGCCTACTCTTCTGAGAGGCAAAAAAAGTGAGTGCAAGATGTTCTGCATGAGTTTGCACATGGGACCTTAGTTTATAGTCTCATCCAAAAGGACTTTCAGGGGAGTGGAGTCACAGCACTCCAAGGAAAGTGTCCCCATGAACGGGCATCTTGGCGGTGGCTCCAACCCGGGCTCGATCCAGGGCCATCAAATCATGAATGCAAAGCTCTAACCACTTGGCTATCCTTTCACTGCATGATGGTTTGATGGAAAATAACAAACAACAGAATGATTCTAGGATTTTTGAAAACACAACCATCTATGACCAGAGTGTTACAATACGGCTTCAACTGATGATACACACAGGTTGTTAGCCCATACATTAACCTTTGATTCAGATACTTTTTATTCACAAATGGGTATAAACATTGAAAACAAGCAAGCATTTTTTGGAATCATAGCAACAGCAAGCTTGTAGCTTATGGTTGGTGCGCTCAATTAAAACAACAAAAATTCAACACGAACATGACGGCTCCTGAGCTGCAAAATGTAAAACCACCACCACCACCAACAACAACAAAACGTTAACCTTTCATCCACTCCGAAAAAGAGAACACCCCTCTGCCAAGAACTGACCTCGGCCGAGTCCTCGTCCTTGCCTGCAAAGTGTAAAACCACCACCACCACCACCACCACCAACAACAAAACAACAACAACAAAACGTTAACCTTTCATCCACTCCGAAAGAAAACACCTCTCTCCACAAAAACTGACCTCGGCCGAGTCCTCATCCTTGCCTGCAAAGAGTAAAACCACCACCAACAACAAAACAACAACAACAACACGTTAACCTTTCATCCACTCCCAAAGAGAACACCTCTCTCCCAAGAACTGACCTCGGCCAAATCCTCGTCCTTGCCTGCAAAGTGTAAAACCACCACCAACAACAGTATGTTTGTCCGTTGTGTCCAACGATGACCTCCAAAACAGCAGAGGAGGCAGCTGCTGTTTTGGAAGTAAGTAGTAGTAAGTATGTTCTTT
This sequence comes from Rapana venosa, assembly GCA_028751875.1. NCBI lineage: Eukaryota > Metazoa > Mollusca > Gastropoda > Neogastropoda > Muricidae > Rapana > Rapana venosa. The sequence continues at coordinate 38,615,540 of CM054161.1, forward strand.
CGAGCCAGAAGGCCCATAGAGCCGGAGCTTATCCCGGTTTCTGTAGCGTTAAGCGAACTGATGGTTTTTCACCACCCCTGTGACAGGACGCTAGTCTGTCGCCAGATACTTCCCCAGCAGAGCTGGTACCCACTTGTACACCTGGGTGGAGTGAGGAAAATAGGAGTAAAGTGTCTTTCCCAAGGACACAACACCGAGCCGAGCGGGGATCGAACCCGCGACCTCTGGATCACGAGTTGACCGCCTAAACCACTCGACCACGGTGCCTCCTGCTGTTTTGGAAACTGGGCAGAAATTTGATTATAGTGGAGATGCCTTGCCCACAGTACATCCCCACTCTCTTGGACAAGTGGGCATAAGAACAGTCAGCGTTGGAGATGTTCTCCAAAGGCCAACCAGCCCCCAGGGCTGCAGCACATAAGGACTGTGCAAGTCAAGCCTCCTAGTCAGAGAGTCATAGTCGATCACTAAAGACTAAAGCTGTAAAGTGGAATTCCGTGAATGGGAAAGCCACTGGTCATACAGCCTCTCACTTTGCTGTTGTTGCCCCCAGCGTCAATGGTTTAATCAAGAACTGTGATAAAGCCCAGGCGCCGGAGGCACCAACAACAACAAAACGTTAACCTTTCATCCACTCCGAAAAAGAGAACACCCCTCTCCTCTCCTCTGCCCAAGAACTGACCTCGGCCGAGTCTTCGTCCTTGCCGTAGTCGGTGTTGGCGGCGATGGGCTCCTTCTCCCTCATCCAGGTCTCGGCCTCGTTGGCGTCGGCAAAGTACTGCTGGGCCTGCAGGGAGTCCTCCAGATCCTGCTTCCTCTGGTGGGCTTTGTCCTGGAAAAGTGGGGACAGTGTTGTTGTTGTCGTTGTTGTTGCTGTTGTTGTTGTTGTTGTTGTTCTTATCTGGCATAACTCTTTGTTTTGTTGGTTCGTTCAAAAAAAAGATCCAGAGAAAGGGACTTTTTGTGTGTGTGTGTGGTGTGTGGGTGTGGGGGGTGTTAAGAGAGATTATGATACAAAGAAAGAGGGCTTTTAAAAAAAATATATATATATATAAGGCTTTTTTCTGTTCGAGCGAGAGATCTTAGCTGACATAACTCAGTTTGCCGTTATTGTTAGAGAGAGAGAGACAGACAGACAGACAGAGAGAGAGACAGAGAGAGAGAGAGAGACAGAGAGAACGATACTTATTAACCCCCCCCCCCCCCCCCCCCCCCCCCACACACACACACGCGCATGCACACACACACCCACCAACACACACCCCCACACACACTTACAAACACCCACCCACCCACACACACACAAATACATAAATACAAACACATAAACACTCTCACTCACCCACCCCCAAACACACAAAACACACATCCCCCTCCCCCTCCACACACACACACACACACACACACACACACACACACACACACACACACACACACACACACATACAAACACCCACCAACACACAAATACACAAAAACAACACATATAAACACTCACTCACCCCTCCCCAAATACACACCTCCCCTCCCCCTCACAACACACACACCCTCCCCCCCCTCCCCCCCCAACACCCCTCCACCACACACACACCTTGAGCTGCTGCCAGCGGTCCTGGAGGTCGTTGATTTTCTCCTTGATGGAGTCCTTGGCGAAGTGGCCCTCCTTCACCATGCTCTGCCCCGTGCTGCACACGTTCTGGATCCGGGGTTCGTGTCCCGCAAGTTCCGCCTGCAGGGCCTGGTGCTTCTTCATCAGGTTCTGCACCCCGATCAGGTCACGGCCTGGGGGGGGGGGGGACACACACACATAATAATAATAATAATGTATGGAATTTATATAGCGCTGAATCTTGTAAAGCAACAAATCAAAGCGCTCAAAGCGTACACGCACACATACGCATTCATGTGCAATTATCGTGAAAGATGCGCACTAGTAAATCTGCATAAAAACCTGTGACCGTGCGCGAATGTGAACATGATATGCATGGCAAACCCCCCTCCCCCCCGCCTAAACTCGTACATATTCACACAAATGCATACATGCTTAATTATCATGAAAGATGCACACTAGTAAATTTGTATAAAAACACGAGACCGTGCACGAATGTGAACATGATATGCATGGCGAACACCCCCCTGAACTCATACATATTCATACAAATGCTCGCACGCACACACACATGCCTACACACTCCCCTTCACATGTGCAAATGAAATGGGGAAAAAATAAAGAACAGGGCAACATACTTGTAAGCATACAAACAATCCACACACACACACACACACACATATCAGCAATGACCACAGCAACATACTTGTAAGGATACAAACAAGCTACACACACACAAACACACACATTGGTTTTCCTTCTTTTTTTATTTTTTATGCATACACTTTATTGGTAAAGGTTGTAATAATGTAGTACTTCAGTATTATCATGAAGAAATTTTTCTTTCTTAGATAGATGGCTTGATGGAAAAAAAAGCAAATGCATTGCTTATTCAATGTACAATCTGGAAATAAAAATTTGACTTCACTTGACTTGACTTTTGACTTGACACACAAACAATCCAACTATGAACACAACAAGCATACAAATGAGCCACACACACACACTCACAGACACACACTCACACACAGACGATTCACATCCACACACACACAGACATCCACACACACTCACACACAACACACACACACACCACTCACAACACAACACAGACACACACAACACACATCCACACACACACCACAGACATCCACACACACTCACACACAACACACACTCACACCTTCCCCCCCCCATCCCTACCACCCCACCCCCCCCCCACCTCTGTTGGTGGAGGCAGCGATGGGCTCCTTCTCTCGGATCCAGTCCTCCTCGTCCTCCATGTCCCTCAGGAACTGCTGCAGCAGCTGCGCCTCCGTCAGCTTCTGCCTGCGCGCAGTCATGGGCGCCTTCAGCTTCTCGTAGCGCTCCTTCACCTCCACCGCCTTCTTGCCGATCGTGTCCTTGTCAAAGTGGTCGCCTGAGGCGAAGAGCGTGGCCTGGCTGTTGAGCGACTCCATGCGGTCCTTGAAGGAAACGAGGAACTTTGTTCAGTTTGGAGTAAATGGGGACGGGATAGCTCAGTGGTCGGAGCACTCGCTTTCTTCCCCCAGAACAAGGTTAAGCAGCGTCGAGCGTGGTTACCAACTTGGATGGGTGACCGTTTGCTCCACGCCTTGGCTTCAGTACAGTTCCTCCCCCAGTTCACCCAGCTGTAAATGGGTACCTGCCTTCTTTAGGGTCAGGGAAGGTAAAGCAGCGAGGGAGGAGATGGACGCCGCCGCCCTCAATATGCTGGCCCTAGAGAAGTGAGGTCTCTGACGCCTCGCTCCCCTTCGACCTTATAGGTTATGGGACTCCTTTACCTTTACCTTACCTTTGGAGTAAATTGTTTAACACTGTACAGCATGAAATAAAATATCTAACACTGGATAGCACGAAATGATGTCGAGCTTCAGCGTAAATTTCTCCTCTCTGTGAAATTCTGGGGTGATAAGTCTTGTTAATGACTATAACACTGTACAATAAGAACAACTTTACTGTAAGCGTGCGCTTATGATGCATGCACAGGTGTGTGTGTGCGCACTCACACACACACACCATCACTACCAAACCATCACACTGCAACACACACACACTTACAAACACACACACACACTCTCTCTCTCACACACTCACACAAACACACACTCACAACACACACACCTCATATCACTATTTAGTGGAAGGACGTTAAACTGAAGAACTAAAACACACACAATAGTATGAAGTAGCTTATATATCAATAATTTTAAAATATTAGATTAGACACAAAACCACATTACAACCACACACACATATACGCACTCACACAAAAAACATTAAAAGCACACCCACGTGCACACACACACACTACAACACACACACCCTTGACACAGTAACTCAACCCCTCCATTCAAAACGTTACACTCCACACCATACATACAACATACACTTATACGTATCTGCTCTTCCTCCCCACCACACACACACACACACTCTCCACACACACCCTTAACACAGCAACTCAATCCTTCCTTTCAAAACGTCACACTCCACGCCACACAAACATACACGAATGTACATCTCCTCTTCCTCCCCACAGTATTCCCTGCTCCCTTCCTATCCACCTTCCACCCCCTAATCCCCCACCCTTCCCCTCCACCCCACCCTATCCCATCCACCACCAACCCCTCCCCCTCCACCCCTCCCACCCCGGGTGACACCGCCACCCCACCTGATGAGCGACGACGTCAGCCTCCAGCAGGCCGTGTCTCTTCTGCAGGTTCTGTACACTGGTCATGTCCTGAAACACCACACAGGAGATCAGCGAACCTTCTTCCCTCTTTTTGGGCACTTACTAACATCCATCCAATAATGCTAACATATACATATCTATTTGACACATATTCTTTTTCTTTTTTGGTTTGTTCCTTGGCTAGAGCTCTGAAGTTTGTTTACCAAGGGTCAGATTCTGCATGTAAGACTATTTGCCTGTCATGAACTAGGCAGCTGCATTTCAGTTGGTTTTACTGGGGGGATGATGTCTAGACATGACACCAGTGTGTATGTGCAGGGATTTTTTTGTTTTTATAATTTTGCCATCTTTTCCCGATGACCTGCGATGGCTTTCTTCTCTGAAAGGCTGAACAGGTTTGGACAAAACTGCAAGATGTTCTGTGTGTATTTGTACATGGGACCTCGTTTCATAAGTCTCATTCGAAGGACTTTCTGAGGAGTGGAACTGCATCAAGACTGGTGTTAACTCCAGGGGAAACAATTCCCTCACACAGGCATCTCAGTGATCGCTCAAACCCATCAGATTGCGAGTTCAGCATTCAAACCACTAAGGTACCCTGCCCCCTTGTCACGGAGTATGGAAACACCGGAGGTAAATCATTTACATCATTGAATTTCTTCTTGAATCTTTTTGGCACTCATGTACAAATCATGGAGAGTTAAAATGTAAAAAAGCATCATTCCTATACAAAGTCCAAAAGCACAAAAAATTGAATCCATGAAATAAATGAAGAGCAATAACGTGAAAGAACGATGTTGTTTTACTGATAAATTATTAATAATAAACGCCAACAACAACAAAATTGAGTTGTAGCAACACAAAAATGAACAGGTATTCAACAGACAACTTGCACACACATATACACACAGAGCAACCTTTGATGGATGAAAACATGCACGTGCTTACACACACACACACACATATCATCCCACTTCTGCTGAACATGGTCTTGAACTCTGAAGAAACTATTCTTTTTACACATCACTCAATAACAATATCACTCAATAACGAGTAGCTACTGAACATTAAAATCATAAAACATCTTATGTACGGACCAGAGAATTTTGAGTTTTGTCTTACGGACCAGAGAATTTTGAGTTTTGTCTCCCTTCATAAGTCAGGGGACTGGATAGCTCAGTGGTTAGAGCACTCGCTTTCCCCAGCCAAGGTTAAGCAGCATCGAGCGTGGTTACCAGTTGGATGGGTGACTGTTTGCGCGCCTTGGCTTCAGTTCCCCCAGTTCACCCAGCTGTAAATGGGTACCTGCCTCTTTAGAGTCAGGGAAAGTAAAGCAGCGAGGGAGAGGAGATGGGTGCCGCCCTCAATATGCTGCCCCTGGAGAAGTTGAGGTCTCTGATGCCTTACTCCCACACGACCACATAGGTTATGGGACACCTTTACCTTTTTACATAAGTCATACCATGGACTGACTAAGGATGATTTGCATACATGGCATACTTACAATTTACAATCATGGCATATTGATTTGCATACATGGCATACTTACAATTTACAATCATGGCATATTGATTTGCAAGCATGGCATATTGATGATTTACATATATGACATACTGACAATTTGAATACATGGCATGAACATTTTGAATCACAGATGGTGTCATTACTTCAAAGTTATTATCATTGTTACTGCTGATTAATACAAACCACTCTATCCACTATGTCAGTATTTGTTGTGTGTGTGTGCACGCACATGTGTAGGAGTGTGTTTGCACGTGTGTGCATGTGCATGTGTGCGCGCATGCAACTTGCAAGCACATGCATGTGTATGTTTTGTGCATGGTGTGTGTGTGTGTTAAGCACATACATGTATGTGCTTACACTGACATGTGTGAAAACATGAGCAAGAGAGTTCTTTCCCATTATAAACAAACGTGCCCTCTTCTTTTGAACTGCAAAGCATATTTGTTAACACTACAAATTATTTTCACAAAACAAAAAATAAAATAATCCACGAGAAGAAAAGGCCAAGAAACAGCAAGCACAGATACATACATAATTTACATACAACAACAAAAACCAAAGATAAACATACATAATCAACAGAAACAATATCCAGAGATAATATTCTGACTATTACAACATGCAATTTACAAACATAACCGATGACATTCATCGCAATGTCGGAGTCAAGATGCATGTTTATACTGTCGAAATGAATAATTCTGATGTGAACAGAGGGGGGGGGGGGGGGAGATGACAACATAAATCAGGTCAAAACAAAACAAATTATGGGATCAGTTGTCCGAACATGCAAGAAATATTCAGTCTCGACAAAATTCATAGCTGTAGACATAAGTTTTCAAACTGGGTAGCATTTCGACATCAGTGCAATGATGATGTGTGAACGAACAGGAATGCATCAATCTTTCTTTCATGTTCATAATTATGTAATGACTCCAACATTGCTAACTATTCATTCATCTGTCTATTCATCTATCTCATCATTTGCCTAGTTGATTGACAAGGGGCCATAGAAAGAATAGAAAACTGGAAGAAAGAATAGAAACCTTAATACAGTAGTTTTTCCTCGCTGTACATTTAAGGCCGGGAATTTTTTCCTCACCATACATCTTTGCAAGGTAATGCTTAATGCTGCTGATGTCCTGCTTCTACAAATTTGTCTCAGACAAGCGCTCTAACCGTACTTTGCTGAATCATTCATACAATTTATCTTCAACACACGGAAAAAAAATTAAATGCTTGGTAAAACTCCACAAATGACATAACTTAACCCCTTCACCCACAGTGACATTTTGATGTAGCACATTCTAGTGCCAGCCAAGTTTTAAAGTAGAAGCAAGATAATTATTCCTACCATTTCAAAACATTTGTCATGCTGTTTATTTCTGAATCAAATTAATAGCTTTTGATCAATAGATTTCCCTGTGGTGTGTTTATAATACAACCTTTTATGCCTGCCAGATAGGACAACAATAAGCAAATACATAACAAGCTTTGATTTCGTAGCACAGATGCAGCATTAATGGGCGGCTAGTTTGTTGCAGAAGTGCAACATCAAGAACAGAGAGGTTAAATTCCAGCCAACTTTCACTGATTTTTTGCTAAGAAGTGTCCAGCTTTGACAACAACTGTTCCATTGTCAGAGGACAATCTGTATCACATTTTCCCTTAAAAAATGCCATTGCCTACAGATTTCTTTCCAGAAGCTATACACAACAATAGGAGGCAGTAGCATGTACCTTAAAGCAAAAAAACAAAAACCATATCATATGGCCTCAGCATGAGCTCAAAGAGTACATCTCTCTCAGCCAGAAGATAATGAGAACAATTTGTGACGGAAAATAAATAAAGATACAGCATTCCCAAACCATACATTAACAAGTACACAGTGAAAAAGAATTAAAGAAAGATGCTGAGGAGCAATTTACTTCCTGGAACAAATAGGACTCTAAAAATGCAAAATTCTCACATCAGTATCAACCATTTTCAGACAAAACAATCCCTGAAGTCAGAATGTAGCTGCCTTAATGGTGGGTGTGTATGTTTGTCCGTCGTGTCCGACGATGACCTCCAAAACAGCAAGGAGGCAGCTGCTGTTTTGGAAACTGAGGCAGAAATTTGATTATAGTGGAGATGCCTTGCCCACAGTACATCCCCACTCTCTCGGCCAAGTAGGCATAAGGACAGTCAGCATTGGAGATGTTCTCCAAAGGCCAACCAGCCCCCAGGGCTGCAGCACATAAGGACTGTGCGAGTCAAGCCTCCTAGTCAGAGAGTCATAGTCGATCACTAAAGACTAAGCTGTAATGGTGGGTAAAAGTCTCATACGGAAAAAAAAAAAAAGACAAAACAGATAATTGAACAGTTGACAGAAAACAGACCACAAATATAAGACAGACAGAAAGACAGTAAGCCTTGAACTTGTAGAATTTCTATAAACAGTCTTGGGTATGTGAGAAAGCTTATGCATTTAAAAAGGTGGCTGTATATCATTTTCAGAATAAAAGGTAACATGCATATCTTCATGCTTATTTAACCTACAAACAGATCACAAAATCTTTCATATGTTGCATGGTAAAATACCCAAGTTAAAACCAAAAAAAGTCAGATGGACAGGAGCTGCATACAACATTCTCAACAGTATACAGTCTGTGACCAGTAGAACTTGAAACAGCAGCGAAATATATTGGCACTTCTGTTGTGCTTTCACATCTGAATAGACATGGCATTGTCGAGCGCTTTGATTTGTTGATTTACAAGATTCAGCGCTATATAAATTCCATACATTATTTATTATTATTATTGTATGGCATTGTTTTGTACTGTATTGTATTCTATTGTCTTGTATTGTATTGTACTTTCAGTCACAGCAGATTTTTCTGCATGATATTCGGGCAGCTCTTACTGGGCTGAGTGTGTCTTCCACCACAAGAGCAGTGCCACCCATGTTGGTTTTAAATTTTCCTGTCTGTATGTGCATGTGTTTAACAGTGGCTTTTTATTTCGACAGAACTTTGCCAAGGTCAACTCTATGGTGTGGAGAAGATGCAAGGGACGATGATTTTTTGTTGGTTGCTGCTGGTGGCGAAAAGTGACAACATTCTGCTTTTGATTTTATCTTCTATGAAAGGAAATAGAAAAAAAAAAAGCAAGTGACTGATTACACAAAACTGTGTGTGTGTGTGTGTGTGTGCGCGCGCGCGCATGCATGCGTATGTATGTGTGTGTGCACGTGTGTACATATAAGTTTCAGCATGTGTATGTTCATACGCATGTGTACATGGAAATGTGTGTGAATCTGTATACATTTCTGAATACACACATGCACCTGTTCACATGTTACGAACACACATGACAGAGGGAGAACAAAAGCAAATTCATGCAACCATTCCATTCCTCTGAAATCTGGGCTGGTTTTTCCTTCTTTCACTGCGTACACGAGAGGCAGTCTGCATTCACTAAGACTGTTGCACAGCACGGAGAGAAAGCAATCAGTGACAGACGGCAGTCAAAGGAGGAGACACATACACACACACACACACACACTGACAACTTACTGGGCGGTGCAGCTGCTCATGAAAAACAAAGCCAATCACCGTCATGTTTACCTTTCGGTCTGTAAATCAACTGCCTGCCACACGGCATGCAACTAACTAACGTTCCTTCAATGATTAACAACCGTTCCTGCTTTTAACTCAGCTCTATATAAATTCCATACATTATTATTATTATTAACTCGAAAACTGTTCCAGTGTTCAACTCGAGTTAAATCATTCTTGTTTTTGACTAAAGGTTTGAAAAATTGCTTTTTGGGTTTTTTAACTAAATTTTACTGAATCGTTCTTCTTTTTGATTAAGTTACAGAATACTACTTTTGTTTTTAACTACAAAATTATTCTTAAAGTTAAGAAAACTATTTTTGATTGTTACTTCACTTCTTGGGGAAAAATATCTTTTATAACCGCAGGTTGGGGGAAAAGGTTCTTACTTTCCCATATATCATCGTATTTTTTACATTTCACCAAATCATTGTTTTTATCACTGTGATACAGTAACAAATTAACAAGAGTAAATCACACAAAGAAAAAAATCAGTCAGATTAGCTATTACATTATAAACCCTGTACCAAAAAATCTGTTACTTATAAAAAAAAAATTTTTTAACACCTTTCAGTTTAATTATGTACTTAGTTAACTGGTTTTACACAAACTGAACAGAACACATTTTTATGGAAGAAAAGGAAACCTAACACACTTTAACAACAGGATACACGTATGGAACATCTTTCTATTCCCTTTAAGAAGAGATCATCGTCAATGCGCACTTTTGTTTAGTTTTCGATAAGCATGAATCACACACCTTGGCTGAATCTCTCCGATGCATATCCACATCTTCCACGCAAATCACACTTAAGATTTCCTGGACTACACACACTATACCAGGAGGGTGGCAAAATCAGCTGTCACAGTTACTACAGGAAGCACAGAAAAGCATGTAGGAAATGGGGGGGGGATGCCACAGAAAAAGAGCAGCCACTAAGTTTTCTTTGGTACGACAAGTGTTGTGATTTCTTTTTTTTATTTTTATACTGTTATTTGTTGATCCTTGTTTGCTGCCAAGCTTCCAAGTGCATGCCATCTTCAGCAAGTGATGTCACACTACTGACCACAAAGAGAAGAAGCTGCAAATGTCAAAGCACCAGAGCGCAGCAGATACTATGCCACACTTCACTACAAAAGCAACAGCCATGAAGGGGTTCTACCTTTGTAGGCCATTGCTCCAACATTCTAGAGCTTACACCTTGCTAAGAGAAAATCGCCTACGGGTCATCTTACATCTCCATTGTCTAATAGCTTAGTGCAGATGTTCACTTTCCAACACAAACAAAATGCTGTTTGTCTGTTTCAGGCCTGTTGTGGTAAACTTTCTATACCCGTAGATGTCAAATACGGTCTTCTCTTCTGAACAGTTCACATTCGTTATTTTTTTAAATCATCAAGAAAAAGTAGAACAAGAATTCTTTGCAAAGATTGTTCAGGAAAAATGTTTTCAATGAAATCAGACTACAAAAATCACTAAAAGTGAAGTGTTTAAAGGACATCTGTCAAGGAAAAACATTTTGACAGAAGGGACTTTAGCAGCACACAAAAACTCCCACATATTTCTGATCTGACATGGTAAACAGCTTTGTCTGCTGAGGTCCTCCTCTGAGATTAAAATGACATGAAAGTATCAATACACTATGTACACACACACACACACATATATATATAGTATTAGATACACTATGGACATAGCCAAAAGATAAAAATTTCACAAAGGTATTAGATACCACTACGAACATAGTTCAAGAGGGAAATGCAAGAGACGCCAGCATCAATTCTGCTTTAGCGTTTGTTACTCAACGGCTGTGCGTTTCACACAGAAACCTTCAGGACCAAAACCAGACATAACACTGAACAGCAGACTTCAACACAAACAGCAGCAGCATGCTAGACCGTCACATCAAGCCAGCAAATCCCCTACACACACAACACCATGTGTAAGACGGACTGTTAAGACGATGACACCAGCATCTCATCCACTGAGCCTCCAAGGGCTCATTTCTGAATGAGTCAAGGGTTTTTTTCAGTTTGATGAAGCTATGAGGTTATTTCATGTTCTTTAAGCTGTTAAACCACTTTTCATGACAAGTGTTAATGGTGGGGGTTTTGTTTTGGGGTTGTTGTTTTTTTCTCTACAATTGTTAATGTTAAGAAATACTCAAAATGATACAGGATATTTAATAATAATAATAATAAATGAAATTTGTATAGCGCTATATCTTGCAAAGACAAATCAGAGCGCTTGCATTCAACATATTCTTACAGAGTCATGCAGCCAATAACTATCAAAAGCTTAAACAAAATTCAAATGTACACCACACACACACACACACACACACACACACACACACACACACACACAGATTGTAGGCTTTGGCAGGGTAATGGGATTTGGGCTGTTGAAGGCAGGGGCAGTTTTGAGATGAAAGAGGGAAAAAGTTAGGTTTGAAACAAATATGTCTTGAGGCTGGATTTATATGTGTCATATGTAGGCCTCTGTCGAAGAGAGAGAGGAAGGTTGTTCCAGATGGATGGACCAGAAATAGAGAAAGAGAGCGCTTTCCTTCTTCTTTGCAGATTAGCATGAAGCACTTTACATAACAAATGCGACAAAACACCTATGACCATACATCTCGTAAGCAATGCAAATATTCATCACAGACACAGACTCACAGCTTAGTTAGTCAGGAATTTATTTTTTTAAACCTTACTCAACAGTCAATTTTTCTCTTCTTATCAGGACAAGAATAAGCATAAACTAGGCACACAGACAGAGAAGCTGAGGGCTCTTGACGCCTCGCTCCCCTTCGGCCTTATAGGTTATGGGACACCTTAACCTACGCACAGATAATGTAGCACACGAATACAACAACCCCCCACAGCCGACAAGTGGCTTACCTTGCCATAATCTTCGGACACCAGCGAGGACTCGATGTCATTCAGCCATCGCTCCACGTCTTCCACGTTACGGTTGAACTGCTGCTGCTGGCACGCCTCTCTCAGCTTGGCCCCTGTTCGTTTCATGCAAACTCCGTCACAATTTTCTGTTTCTGTCTCCATACATAGCCATTGCGTAGTGTTTGTACTGTATTGTATGCCTCTTTTTCCCCTGTGGGGATGCTGGGGTGGGGGGTGTGTGTGGGGGAGGGGGGGGGGTGTCTGTCACTGTAAATAGCATTCCCACCTTCTGGAGATTGTGTGCTAGGAATTCCCTCTTTTCTACCCCTCTCCCTTCTTGGTGAGTTTCCATGAAAACAATGGTAAAACAGTAAAAGGCTGACTGAATACTGGCAATGACCTCTTCAGCCATAGTTTACTATTTGATGAAAGAAGCCACCCCCCCCCCCCCCTTTTCTCTTCCCCCCTCTCTCTCTCGCATGAAACAGACACATTTTCCATTGACCGGTATAAAGTTTAACCATACCAAACATGAAGTATTTTATGACATGTATTTTGTATTCCAACTCACAACATAAAAATCATACCAACTGTGAGTAACTGGAACAAACCCCTCAATTCCTGCTATGTCACAGGAAATAACCTCCACAACAAAGTAGGTCTCTTAAGAATATGATGGGACAGAAGCGTATGATTGGAAAACAATCAAATTGATTAAATAATATGATAAGTAAACTCATCACTAATGGCACGCAAACCTCAATAAGCCATCATATAAAACAAAAACAACAACCACAACCTAACCTAACTCATCACTGATCAAGAACTCTGTAACAATTCCAAAAATCCAGACCTCGAAAAACGCACAGTTTTCACAATCCAAAACAAGTTTCATATGAAGCAGTTTTACTGCAAGCAAAGCCATGTGAAAATTCCTCTCATTTATCTCTTCCCATAGTTTTCTTCTCTCTCTACTCTTTCTTACAATTATTCTACACTCCCTGCTTTGAAAGAACTTATATGAGGACTTTCCCCCCAAACTCGGAATGTGGCTAGATTAATGATGGACAAAAGACGGTCATGTAAGCAAAATCTCACCACTGGAGAACCTCGAAGCTCTAGCTGAGGAATGAAAGGAAAAAGAAGAAAAAATATGTTGAGGACTTACCCTTCTTTTCCGTCTGGCCCAGGAGAGTGTCCCACAGTTTCTCTATCTCCTTCACACGATCTCTGTCATCGCATAAAAGGATCACAATTAGATTCTACATCTCAACCAAACTGCATATCCCCACCACATTACTTAAACATGATAACTACACAATATGTTAACATGTAATTAGTGTCCATGTGTTTGAGCATACACATTAAGAGAATCACTCAAATATGTACGATTAAATGTAGATCATAAACAAACAAGCAACAGTGTGTACACACACACACATGTCCACCCTCTCACTTACCCAGCTCACACTTACACACACACTCACATACGTACACACACACACACACAAGCAAGGATAACTTGAAAAAAAGCAATTGTCTGACTTTTACTGTCTTGACTTTTGATTTTAACACACATACACACACACATGCATGCACGCACGCACACACACACACACTCTCTCTCTCTCACACACACACACATATACACACGCACACACCCACACACACACACTCTCTCACTCTCACACACATACACACACACAAGCACGCACACACACACACATCTCACTCCCTCTCTCTCACACTCACACACAGATACCCACCACCAACCACCCCCTCCCCCCCAGCCACCTCACCTGATGGTATCCTTGGCGTAGTGGTCATTTTCGACCAGCTCGTTCCCGGAGACCCGGATGGACTCGATACGGCCGCGGTTGGCTTCCACCTCCGCCTCAAAGTTCTGGTGCTTCTGCAGCTTGGTCTGCAGGTTGGTTGGGTCCTGCAACAGCATCGCAACCACCACACAATAGTCAACAACAATGCAACCCCCATGATGCCACAGTCAACAACAACCACCATGATGCCACAGTCAACAGCAACCACCATGATGCCACAGTCAACAGCAACCACCATGATGCCACAGTCAACAGCAACCACCATGATGCCACAGTCAACAGCAACCACCATGATGCCACAGTCAACAGCAACCACCATGATGCCACAGTCAACAGCAACCACCATGATGCCACAGTCAACAACAACCACCATGATGCCACAGTCAACAGCAACCACCATGATGCCACAGTCAACAGCAACCACCATGATGCCACAGTCAACAACAACCACCATGATGCCACAGTCAAAAGCAACCACCAACCAATAGTCAACAGCATTGCAACCACCACAATGCCACAGTCAACAACAACCAACCTCACAATGCCACAGTCAACAACAACCAACCTCACAATGCCACAGTCAACAACAACCACACAATAGTCAACAGCAACCACCACACATCAGTCAACAGCAACCACCACCACAATGCCACAGTCAACAGCAACCACCACACAATAGTCAACAGCACAACAACCCCCACGATGCCAGTCAGGAACAACCACCACAATGCCACAGTCAACAGCAACCACCACTACGCCACAATCAACAGCAACAACCACGCCACAGATATAACCACCACAACTAATGCTCTGATTGTTTTTTCCATTAACAAATGAAATCTATAACTTGTAATTGTGGAATTTCACACACATACACACATTTCCCATACACACCTTTCCCACTAACACACACTTCCACTACACACACACACCTTCCCACTACCACACTCCACACCTTCCCACTACCACACTCACACCTTTCCCACTCCATACACACACCTTTCCCACTACCCACATCACTACCCCTACACACCTTTCCCATACCCCTTCCACTACCCACACCTTTCCACTACCCACACCTTTCCACTACCCACTACACACACCTTTCCCACTACCCACTTCACTACCCACACCTTTCCCACTACCCACCTTTTCCCCACTACCCACCTTTCCACTACACACCTTTCCCACTACCACTCACTACACACCCTTTCCCACTACACACACAACCTCTTCCCACTACCCACTACACACACCTTTCCGACTACACACCTTTTCCACTACCCATTCACTACACACGCCTTTCCCACTACCCACACCTTTCCCACTAGCCACTCACCACCCACACCTTTCCCACTACCCATTCACTACACACGCCTTTCCCACTACCTACACCTTTCCCACTACCCACTCACCACACACGCCTTTCCCACTACACACACCTTTCCCAATACACACACCTTTCCCACTACCCATTCACTACACATGCCTTTCCCACTACCTACACCTTTCCCACTACCCACTCACCACCACACCTTTCCCACCACACACACAATTTCCCACTCCACACACCCTTCCCACACACACACTACACACACACACTTCCCACCACACACACACAAGATTCCACTCCACTCCACACACAAGTCTCACCAGGTAACTCTCATCGGAGGCCGTCTTCAGCTTTTCGTTGATCCAGCCCTTGGTCTCGTCGCAGTCTCTTTCGAACACCTGGAACTGGAAAGACAACTCCAGCTGGTTGCGGCGGCGCTCTGACTTCTCGTACAGCAAATCCCGACGGCGAAGCAGGACGTCGCGGCGCTGGCGACATCGTCCGATGCGTAGTGCTCTCCCTCTATCAACTTGGTGGCGAATTCGTCCAGAGCCTGAAAACAAGGGAGGGAATAATGTAGTGTCTGTGAATTTATTAACTCTTTTTTTATTATTTTATTAAATCTTTTTCAGAATTATCATGATAGTAAATCAGAAACTATGGCAGCCAAAAAAAAAAAGCTAAAGCTATAACAACAAAAACTGTATGGAATGCATAAAGTAAATAATGATAGTAATCAAACATGGCAGATGTAAACCAAGTTCGAATGCTGTCACCTAATAGTTGATACACTCACACAACCACTGTTGTCTATGAGCTAATTCACACACAGTGAACAGTCACAAGAAAACAATTTTAATATCAGGAACAGTCGTTATACACATCCCTGCCTACTGCTGAACGTAGTTAAAAGGAATATGCTGAACTAACAACCAACAAATTGGACCCTACTCAAAATTACTAAATATTTTTTGCATGTCAGCTGAATATGCAGTCATCATGTTATGAGGTACCTCATAAATCATTCAAACTGAGAACACGCACGCACGCACACACACACATATTATAAAACTGATGTAAGTTTCCCATTCCTTTGACAATATCTGTAACTTTATCTTAGCTCAGCGGGTAAGCTGCCTACCCTGCCTAAGCACAGAGTGTGTGTGTGTGTGTGTGTGTGTGTGTGTGTGTGTGTGTGCGTGCGTGTGTGTGTGCATATGTGTGTTAAAATCCAAAATCTCTTAATCTTTTGTGAACGGTTGCACGCATGTGAATGTTATGATTGCAAGCACTTTCATTTGTTTGTTTTACAAGATTCAGCACTATACAAATACCATGTATTATTATATCATTAATACTAATATCATCATCATCATTATTATTATTACTATTATTATTATTGTTGTTGTTGTTGTCTTCTTCTTCTTATCATTATTATCAAGCTCAGAATCACAGGACTGAAGTAGCCTCCTCTGGAGAAGTCACTCAGGGACCAAAAGTCACTCAGGCTCACATCACCTTGATTTTCTCCTCCTGAGCAGCCAGGGACTTCTCAAAGTCGTCGTGCTTTTTGCTCAGCGCCTCCACAGAGTCCAGGGAGTCGCCCAGATCTTCGTTCACCAGGAAAGCCTGATGTAAAGAAAGACAACAGTCAGTCATGCAAAACGGGTGAAATCATAAGTAACAAATATAAAATATATAAAAAAGACAGAACAAAAAGAAAATTTTAATCTTTTCTTCTGTGTTCCCTGGCCGTGTGAAATTTTTTTAAAGTCTGGTCCGGACGGTGATGTCTGCTATGTGTCGCAATGACCCTGCCACCTCTTCCCCCCCCCCCCCCCCCCCTGTCTCAGAGTGAAATTTTAAAACATTGTGCATTTAGGCAGTCATGTAGACTAACAAGAAAAATGAAACAAAGCCAAACACACATGTGCTTAACGCATGCACACACACACAACATGTGCACCCATCCACCCACTCCCCCTCCACACACACACAACCACACTCACCCACACACATACACATGCAACATACTGACCATTCCAACCACTCCCTCACCACACTCACCCACCACCACAACTCACCACACACATACACAGCCACCACACACACACCATCCACCACAACCACCCATCCACCACCCACCACATCACACACACCACCACACCACAAACACACAGCCATCAACCTCACACCACCACCCACCACACACCACCACCACCACCACAACACACCACCACCCACACCACCACCACAACCACCACCACCACACACCACCACCACCACACCCTCACAACCACCACCACCACCACAACCACCACCACAATCACACACACCACCACCACCACCACCACAATCACCACCACCAACACAACCATCACCACCACAATCACCACCACCACACAACCCACCACCACCACCACCACCACAACCCATCACCACAACCACCACCACCACCACCACAACCTAAGCACTTTGATTTGTTGCTTTACAAGATTCAGCACTATATAAATTCCATACATTATTATTATTATTATTATTATTATAACCACCACAACCACCACCACAATCACCACCACAACCACCACCACCACAATCACCACCACAACCCCCAAACTCACCACACCACCACACCACCACCACTCACCACACCACCACACACCACCACCACAACCACCACCATACCACCACAATCACCACCACCACCACAACACACCCTCACCACCACCAATCACCACCCCACCCATCACCACCACCATAATCACCACCACACCACCACCACCACCACAACCACCACTCCTACAGGACATGTATCAACTGACCTCCTGCTTGGTCATCCAGGCGTCGGCCTGTTCCGTGTCCCTGATGAAGAGCTGCAGGTCCATGCACTGTTCGTACATGATGCGTCGCTCCTCCCACAGCTCCAGCAGGCTCCGCTTCTCACTCTCCAGGACCGTCAGCTGTCAGGGAGACACAGAGACAGAGAATGAGAGAGAGAATGAGAGAGAGAAAGTATGGGGTGGGTGGGTGTTCTTCACTGTGATGTTATGGGGGTAAAAAATGAAGGGAGATGTGTGTATTTATGTGTAACATGCTCACACGTAAGTGTATATGCACGCACACGCATGTTTGCAGGCGCACACATGCTCAGGCACACACACACACACACACACACACTCACTCGCTCACTCACTCACACACATGCACACACACACACACTCACTCACTCACTCGCTCTCTCACTCACACACACACACACAAAACACACACTCTCTCACTCACTCAATCATTCACTGACTCACTCACTCCCTCCCTCACACACGCACACACACACTCGCTCACTCCCTCCCTCCCTCCCTCACACACACACACACACAAACACAACAAATTTTTGTACACTTTTAAAACTTATCATCCTTGAACAGAATCAACATTTCACAGTCATAAAACACTTTTTTTACTGCGTACAACTCTCTAACTAAAATGAAGACAACCACCACCATGAACACAGTAAATTGTTGGATTGTTTTTTTTTAAATCACACAACAAAAAGAAGACATACCTTTTCGCGCACTTCGTCAGCAGCGTAATGCTTGGAGGTCACCAGACGCTCTCCTGCCTCAGCACAGGCCACGAAACTGTCCTCACGGGCATCAATCTCTCCCTGCCACCACACACACAGCAACGATTAACGGACCCACACCAACAAAAGACACCCCCCCCCCAAAAACCCACATAAACCAAAAATCTCGTCCTTCGTTTCCCGGACTATATACAAGTTTAAATTGAACCTGGTGGAGCCCATCCCTCTTCGGGTGACAGGATGCATGCTGGGTGTACTGATATCGCATATACAACAGGCCGTAGTTGGCCCCACTTGACAGTTTTGGAACAGTCGTTCTCTAATGAAATACTTTTCTAGCATACTGACATTTTCAACCCCCCCCCCCCCCACCACACCCTCCTTCCTTCCAAATATTCCTCATCATGTCTTCTTGAGTGGGTTTTGTTTTTAGTTAGTGGTTATCTTTTCTTCTCTGACAAGTTTATTTTTTGGTCAATACATGAATATCATTTGTATTCAATTCACTGATGTTTTCCCTGATTTCTATAACCAAGTACACAGTAGATGCATTTACTTGACTTACTTTTTTCTTGGTCTTCATAATACCACCATTCAGTATTCTTTTTCCTAAAGTATACAATTTTTCACCGACAGTCCCTCCCATCCTTAAACCTTCGCCAATGCTACACCACAGCTTTCATATCTCCTTCCTTCTCTATTCCTCCTGAGCTCCCAATGTTTCTCACCCTCCTACAACTTTCAATGTTTTATTTCTGATTTTCTTCTCTCTTACGCACTCAGTCTTCCTAGCCCTACCAAATTTATCTGGGCCCGAACACTCCACTTCTCAGCTCTGTTTTGTATTGCTCTGGCACATAACCAACCAAAAACTGAGGAATCTGAGGAAAAAATCTTCAAAAAGATGCCCCAATGACTCCTCACAGAGTTAAGATTTTAAAAAAGCAAAACAAACAAACGTAAGTTTATATCCTCATCTCCACCATCAGTTACCTGACCTACCTTATGTTCCTGATGTCTCTCCAGCAGGGCCTCGGCTCCGGCCACGTCCTTGGCCATTTCGTCGGCCGCGATGATGGCCTTCATGTCCCCGATCCAGGACACCAGGTCGCGAAAGTCGGCCAAGAAGCGGTGCAGGTAGTAAGAGTCATCCAGGCGAGACTTGCGGTCGGAAGCCTGTAACAGTCGTCACAGCTGTGGTCAGTTTTGCCCCACTTTCAGCTCCTCTCAGCTGCTGTCTATCACATCCCAGCTGGTGCTGATTATTGTAGCAGAAACTGACCCACACTTGGACTTGGTAAAAAGGAAGGGGTGGGATAATTTTAGCACTGGGCCCTGGACCCTTGACTGAGTTAGGCTGGATTTGTGTGCTGTGTCGTGCTCATTGTTGGGTTTTGTTTGTGCTTCTGTTAGCAGAGCATGCATGCTAAGTGTGATTTATCTGATGATGCTTTGTGTGTCCTGAAAATGTTGAACAATTTTTAAGAATTCCTTGTTACCATCTTGTATAAGTCAGTCCTCTGAACACTGTCAAACCTCGTATTGTTCTTGGTTTTCATAACACAACATTTTCCAAGGCTTTTTTTTTTTAAGCAAAAAAAATGTTTGTTTTTTTATTATACAGATTTAGCAATTATCTAGATATTCGGAGTTTTGTTTTGTTTTCTTTTTTTGGGGGGGACAAATACAGCAGCCTGTTGTGAATCTGAAACCTGAAACTATTCCAACAACAATAAAACTGATAATGACAAATAAATAATAAAATAATAGAAACTACAACAATCAAAAGACAAGGTTTCCAGAACTATACTTCAGTACAACTTCTTTCCTTTACTCAAGCCATGCAAGACAAGTGCTGCACACACAGCCCTAAAACTCACCCCCGACCCCCTTTCCCACCCCCCTCACACACATACACACACACACAAGTCCTTCGGATGAGACTATAAACCGAGGCACGCAGAACATCTTCCGCACACGTTAAATCCTGTTCCGCTTTTCGTAAGAGTAGGCCACTGTGTGCCGGTGGGAACAGATGACAGAATTGACAAAAACCGTATACACACGGGGACTGGATGTAAAAATGCAATAAGTGCTTATTCCATTATCCTCAATATAAAAGAATAAAATAAAAATTAAATTAAAAATAACACACACACACACACACACACCATAACATACACACTACACACACTCACATACACACACCACTCAAACACACACAACAACACATACACAACACACACATCATCTACAAACACATAATTATGACACCACTCACACACACACACACCTCGTCACACACATTCACACACACACACTTACAACATACAACTTAACTCACGACAAAAAGCAAATCACTTATCAACACATCACAACAATTCCTCCCTACCACCCACACCCACCCACCCCACCCCTCCCCCACACACCCCCCCCACACTCACACCCCCCCCCACCCACACCTCAAACCACCCCACCCCACACTCACACACCATCACGGACCTTATTCCTCAGCTGCTCCCAGTTCTGCTCCATCTCCTCCTGCTTGCCGTGGATCTGGTCGGCCTGGTCCCCGTGGATGCCTTGCAGCCTCACCGACTCCGTCCCCAAGGCGTTCACCTGCAAAAGAAGACAACCAGGGCCATCTAAATAAATAAAAATTTTTAAAAAAGGGTGGCGCTGCTCTTGTGGCGACGTGCTCTCCCCGGGGAGAGCAGCCCAAATTTCACGCAGAGAAATCTTGTGACTTAAAAGTGGTATAAAATGAAAAAAAAAAAAAAATGAAAATGAAATCTTCATCACAGGAAACCATGACACAGGCCAGGTAAGGGTAGTCACATACTTCCGAACAAATAAATACAAGCTCAGCTCTTAAACACACACACAAAACATCCATAACTTCCCCCACCCCCCAAAAAAAACCCCAACTCCCCAAAAAAAAACAACAACAAAAAGTGCAGTCTCAATTCAGAACAAAAATGACTTAAAAGTGATATATAAATACAATCATTACAAAGAAAATCCCCCCCCCCCCCAAAAAAAAATAAAGAGGACAGTTACATAATTCAAAAACAAAAAATGCTCAGCTCTTGTGTCAGAAGGAAAAAAAAGAGTGGTTATATCAATGAATATATATATATATATATATATATATATATATATATATATATATATATATATATATACATATTTGTTGTGTTCAAACATTTGTCTGAGAAAAGAAATACGACTGTAATGTTCTGAAGAAAGATGTCTGACTTATGAATACTTAATAGTACAATGTGATGAACTGGGGAAAAGTGACACACGAATAGCACATTGCTGTAACATTTTGCTTGAATCCCAAATGCCCATTGCCTCTCAAAACCTTGACAAAAAATTCCAGACAATCAAAAAACTTAACCCTTTCTTTTCTTAATCCAATTTACCTCCTAACATAAAACAACAACAAAATCAACATTCAGGACTTGTATACTCTGAAAACTTCTTGCATTCTGTCATTCTAAATAATACTCAGCAAACTCCAAATTATATTCTCTAACTTTTTGACAAATAACTTCTTTTTCCATTCCGAACCACACCTTAAGACTACCTGCTAGAGCCTCAAACGACTTTCTTTTCACAACTAGCAGTAATGAACTGAAAACACACACACACACACACACACAAAGTAAACACTACAGTATCACACACACAGTCCATGTCCTATCACCCTGCTAAAGCATACGACCTGTGTGAGTGTGCTTTTGAAAAACATATGACTATTGAAATTTTATTTCATAGATTTTGTCTGAGGCCCACCATGTTTGAAATATCTATTTGTTTAAACTATTGATTATTTATCATTGATTGCATGACTTTGATTTTGTCTTTGAAAGATATAGTGCTATGTAAGTTCCATTTATTATTCATTATTATTATTATTATTATTATTACAGCCCCTGTTCCTTCCTACCTTTTCCTCTAAAGCGGCCAGGTCGCGCTCCACTCCCTCGTGTTTACGCTGCAGAGCCTGCACGCTGGCAAGGTCACGGCCATAGTCGTCGGACGACAGTACAGCGTCTTTCTCCTGGATCCAGGCGATTGTTTCATCCGCATCTCTGGAAAAAGTGTATCAGGCAATGTCATCAGCTATATTCTGAAATCTTTCAAATAGTGGGGTTTTTTTATGCTTGTCGTTCACGTATGCTTGTTGTTTTTGTCTATCATTATATGATTCTCATAGTCACATATACTTAGTGTTTTTGTCAATCATTTAGGCTTGCCATGGTCGCATATGCTTGTCATTTTTGTCTATTATTTAGGATTGTCATAGTCAAATATCCTTGTCACTTTTGTCTACCATTTACCCTTCTCATATCCTTGTGACTTTTGTCTACCGTTTACCTTCTCTCATATCCTTGTCACTTTTGTCTACCGTTTATCCTTCTCACATCCTTGTCACTTTTGTCTACTGTTTACCCTTGTCATAGTCACATATACTCTTGTCAATTTGTCTATCACTAAGGCTTGTCATATTCATATATCCTTGTCACTTTTATTTTTATTTACACTTCAAATAGTCACATATATTTGTCATTTTTGTCTTCCATTAAAACATCTCACAATTACATATGCTTGTCACTTACGGAAATTTACAGTACTCACAGTCACATCAATTATACTTGTCACACTTCTCACAATTACATACACTTGTCACTAGTGTCTATGCCTGTACATAAGACTAAGCCATGGAACAAATGCTGAGAAAAATAAAGATTTCCTGATCATTATCAAGCGTACAGTTTGAAATCCTCTAGTAAACTTTTATCATAGAATCAAAACTAGAGTGAGAGAGAGAGAAAAAAGAGAGAGAGAGAGAGAGAGAGAGAGAGAGAGAGAGAGAGAGAGACAGAGACAGAGACAGAGAGAGAGAGAGAGAGAGAGAGTTTTGTTTTTACAATGATATTTTTCCTGCACAAGTGCATGTGTGTGCGAGACAGTGCATGCGCGTGAGTGTGTGCGAGCATGCGAGTGCGCACGCATGCATGTGTACATAAGAAAAAGAGAAGCCTTACAATCTTATCAAGTCACAGCCAAACACACGCCACAACTGACCGGTTGAAGCGCTGGATCTCGTGGGCACCGTATAACCGCTCTTGGCGCAGAAGCGAAAGTTGTCGGAGGCGTTTCCAAGCTTCGTTGACCTCCTCCTGTTTCTGTCGGATTGTCTCCTCCTCCGGGTGGCCGTCGCTGATCAGGTGGTCTGCCAGGGTGTTCACCTCCGACACCTTGTCCTCGTGGTTTTGCAGGTCCTGACACAGCCAGTTATACACATGTATGAATGAATGTCTGGTGTATATGTTACACCTAAATCGTGTAATTGCCGATTTCATGTAATAGGCAGACTTTTGCCGATTTCATGAAATAGGCAACCAAATTGCTTATTTCATGAACTCAGCAAATCACTTGCCCATTTCATGAAATAGGCAAAACGATTTTGCTCATTACATGTAATAGGCAAAGTACAAATTCCCAGTTCAACTGTCATTAGGTAGGTGTTTTGCCGATTTCATGTAATAGGCATTTCGCTTGCCTAGTTCATGAAATCGGCAAAAGTCTGCCTATTACATGAAATCGGCAATTACACGATTTAGGCGTAACATATAGATTGCATAAAAATCTGTAATCTTTACACACATGGGTCACAGCTGTGGTCAGTTTCTCCCACTTTCAACTCCTCTCAGCTGCTATCCATCCCATCCCAGCTGGTGCTGATTATTGTAGCAGAAACTGACCTGCACTTGGACTTGGTAAAAGGAAGGGGCTGATTTTTAGCATTGGGCCTTCCCTGGACCCTTGACTGAGTTATGCTGGATTTGTGCGTCTTCTATTTTCCGTCTGTTCACTCAAAGTGATGTGCTGGATTTGTACACTGTGAGGTATGACTGCAATGCTGGGAAGAAGGAAACTGGTCGGAGAATGGGAGGGCGGGGAAGGGTTGAAATGATTAAAGATTCAAGATAACTTTACTTTCTCATAAAGAGAAATTATATTAAGGCCCAATGATATCATAAAGAATATGGATTGCGTTGTTCTGTTTGGTACTGTTGACAATTTACTGCTGTACCATATTAACTGCTTTGTATTCAAAGTCATAGTACATATCAATTCTTTTATTTTCCCCACTGGTTACTAAGATTTTACTTTTTTCATTCACTTCTACTGTAGGTATTAATTTTCTTAATTTCCACTGATGAGATTTGCCTTCTTATTTTGATTTTATTGTAGGTATAATTTATCTCATTTTCCCACTGGTTAATAGACCTTTAAAAAAAAAAATTAATGTTACTTTGGACATTCAATTCTCACTTTTCTATTAGTTAACAGGCTTTTTTCTTGTAGGTTCTAAAACAAACAAAAAAAATATTCTGTGTCTTCCTTAAATGAAAGCTGCAGCTTGCTGCTGAAATATATTTATTTATATGGTAAGAGAGAGAGACAGATAGAGACAGACAGAGAGAAGAGAGAGAGAGAGAGAGAGAGAGAGAGAGAGAGAGAGAGAGAGAGAGAGAGAGAGAAGAGAAGAGAGAGAGAGAGAGAGAGAGAGAGACAGACAGACAGACAGACAGACAGACAGACAGACAGACACAGTGAAGTGTGAAGTGTGTATGTGTGCACGCATACTTGTGTGTGTGTGCACATGCGTGTGAGTGCATGTGTCATGTCTGCATTTGCTACGTCTTAAGACTACATAAATGATAACTCCTAATCATAAACATCACTTTCCCAACACAAACGCACCTTCACAAAGGCGTTAACAAAACTTTTAAACAAATACTGAGGTTCTGTCTTACAAAGATACAAACATGGAGGAATCTAGTGAATAGTTCTCCCAACACCTCAGAAAGTTAACAGCAAAAAAGACAGAGAGAGAGAGAGAGAGATAGACAGATAGGGGAAGAGAGAGGAGAGAGAGAGAAAGAGAGAGAAAGGGGGGGGGGGGGGGGGACAGACAGACAGAGAAGAGCAGCTGCTCACCTTTTGAAATTCATCAAATTTCTTCTGAAGCACTTCCACATGTTCCAGATCTTGCCCAAACTCTTCAGAGGTCACGAAAGCTTCCTGAAAACACAAAACTCTGTGCAATCAAGCTGTTCCACAGACATATTTTTAAACCAATAACGCTTCAAAAGTGATCTGGACACCTAAACAAAAATGATCTCCAAACACTTGAAAATCATCTTGCACCACAGTCCAAATTTGTCTCATAACACTCGATGAAAGTTACTCTCATAACATTTCAAAAACTGATTCATAACCAATCCAATCTTGTAGTTTATGGTCACATTGACCATAGGGGCCATATCAGGGCTGTCACTTCGTAACCCGATTCATAACACTTTGAAAGTTATTCCGTAATGCTTGAAAATTATAACCTTTAACAACAACAACAAAATATCATAAGCTTAAAGAAATCTCTAAAAATTGCATTCAATTGTCCATTAACTCTCCTCCAGCATTACATTATTTTATCAATACAAATATATAAAATTTATTATGGTCAAATGTTTTCATTTTTCACCAGCCCTTGCCTTTTAAATTCCTAACGCACACCTACAACACAATTTTCAAGAGACAGTAACTTTTTTTTTTTTTAACGACAAAAAAGACAACCATATTTTGACAATATCTACTTCAGCGATGAAAGACTTACATTCCTGAATGAATATGCCAACCACGTCTTGACAGATCCCATTCATCAATCCAGTACTTTGAATATGAAGACAAACATTCTTCAGTGACTTCAACTCAAGACTTTATTAAAAATCATACAATACTATTCCATCCATACTTTCACCCCTCTCTGCAAATGGATTGGGGGTTTCCCCTCAATTTTTTTTGCTGTTGTAAATGCCTAGGACTTTGTCTCCATGAGATTAGGTATTCTCAATAATCTTTTTCTTTTTCTTTCATTGTTTTAATTATGATCAGTACTTTGAACATGAATGTAATATGCTTAACTGATTTAACCTTTATCCTACGGGTAACCCGCTATAAGGTAACCAACCATCTACTAACTCTTCCCTCTGTTATCACCCACTATGGGTTACAGTAGCACACAAATGTGCACAGTGCACATGTACTGGGAAAGAGGGGTTCTCTCCCTTAACATAGGCATAGTGTTAAACTCAGACTTTTTTCTTTTTTTTAAAAGTACTTTGAAAATGAAGACAATGTCCTTGAGTGATGTAAACTCAGACTTAATAATAACCACACATCACTACTATTCCATCCCCGTCTTCGCTCCTCTCTGCAATTTTTTTCTCTCTCCATTTTTGCTGTTGTAAACACCAGGGGCCTTTGTCTTCACAAGGTTAGGCATACTCAATAATCTTTTTTTTTTCTCTTTCATCAATCTTTATCATGGTCATTATCATTGAGTGCTGCAGCTAACACCAAATTCGGTGATGCTGACAGGCGAGATTATTTTTTTTTTCTCCTTCATTTTTTCATTTTATTCTTTTATATCGAGGATAATGGAATAAGCACTTATGCGCTTTTTTTACATCCAGTCCCTGTGTGTATGCGGTTTTTGTAAATTCTGTCATCTGTTCCCACTGACACACAATGGCCCCTACTCTTACGAAAAGCGGAACAGGATTTAACATGTGCGCAAGATGTCCTGCTGTCAGTTTCTTTCCCGCACTTTCTGCTGCTATCCATTCCATTCCATCCCAGCCCAGCTGGGGCCAGTCCGTGCTAATTACACCAGGAACTGACCACAAGACTAGGTAAGAGGAAGGGGCGCGTTAAATTCAGCGCTCTTGACCGAGTCATGTTGGACTTGCGCGCTGTGTGTGATTATTATTATTATTATCAATATTATCATCATCTCCTTCTTCAACATTATATGTAACAAGTATATGTACCATTTGATAATGTGTGCATGTTTATCTTTATGACTTATTAAGTTTGGTTGTTCTTATTTTTCTTGGTTTTGTTGTCGTTCTTGTTGTTGTTTGTTTTTCTCTCTTTTTCTTTTTCCTACTTTTGTTGATTTGGTTTTTCTTTGTTTGTTTTGGTTGGGGGGGGGGGGGGGTTGGTGGGGGGGGGGGGGGGGGGGTGTTAGGGTTTTCTTTTGTTTGGATTTTTTGTTTTATTGTTTTATTTGGTTTTTGTTGGGGGGGGCGCTGTTTTGAAAAGGGTTATTTCCCCTTGTTCTACTGTGAGAGTGTATAAGTGTTGGGTTACTATTAAGGTGTATCCCTACAACGGGCGGGGACTGGATGTAAAAAAAAGCACATGAGCGCTTATTCATTATCCTCGAAATAAAAGAATTTGTCATTGTCGCTCACCTTGTCGGCGATCCAGAACATGACTTCCCGGCACTCCCTCATGAACTGGACCAGGCGCAGGGCCTGCTGCAGGCGGGTGCCCTTCTCCTCCAGCTTGGACAGCAGCAGGTTCCACAGTCTGTGCAGCTCATCCAGCCGCTCCTGTCTCAGGGCAAGTCAATATACATCCATGTATCAACACCACCATCAGCAAGCATACATGCATGTATCAACAACAGCCACATCAGCAAGCATACATGCATGTATGTATGCATACATACATACATACGTACATATATATACACACATACACACACACAACATGCATGCATGCATGCATACATACATACATATATACACACACATACACACACACAACATGCATGTGTGTGTGTGTGTGTGTGTGTGTGTGCGTGCGTGCGTGCGTGCGTGCGTGCGTGCGTGCGTGCGTGCGTGCGTGCGTGCGTGCGTGCGTGCGTGCGTGCGTGCATGCATGCACGCGCGTGTGTGTGTGCGTGCGTGCGTGTGGTTGTATGTGCGTGTGTATGTATGTATCAACAACCATAGTAAGAATGTGTCCCAAAATGATTTTCTTTGTCTTTATTGTAAAATGCAGGTTTGTGTGTGTATGTGTATGTGTGTGTGCGTGTGTTATGTGTGTGAGTGTGTTGTGTTGTGTTGTGTTGTGTTGTGTTGTGTTGTGTTGTGTTGTGTGTGTGTGTGTGTGTGTGTGTGTGTGTGTGTGTGTGTGTATGTGTGTATGTGTGTATGTGTGTGCATGTGTGTGCATGTGTGTGACTTGCTCAGTCTTTCATGCGACATCCACTTAGATAATCATGTTTATAACCAGAATGACTCAATCAATCAACACAGCTTTTATACCCTGATTTTTCTTCTACAATAGTCACAACCACATCAGTAACTGCAAAGTCATATATATGTACTAATCATTCTTATGCACCGGATTAAAAAAGAAAATCAACTGTGTCCTATGATTAATCTCAGGCTGAATAATTCATTCAGTATAAAATCATAAAGCTTTCACATCATTTCATGACTATCACTTCCCATTGACGTTATGTTAAAACTCTTTTCAGTCTTTGCAACTAACAGCTTAAATTTCCAACAGTTACTGAAGTAAGCAGAAAAGCTCTGACTACACCAGCATCATTGCTCATAAAATCAATACAATTTGTGCCAGACAAATTTCTTGCTGCTGCATATCCAGAAATTTCAGACATTTTCTTGGATTCAATAACACTCAACTTCTATCTGAAAGAACATGCCACTCTCTTTGTCTATGTCATTCCCCAAATTTCAGTTAATAATTCCTTGATTTAAATACTCACATTTTATTTGAAAGAATGCGCCACTCTCTCTCCTTTTTATGTCATTCTTCTTCCCTGAACCCCTCCCTTTCCCCTTGAATTTTCCCCTTAGATTTATTTCTGTTCTTCTATCTAGTTTTCTCACTCTTTTCCCTTACCAATCTTCCTCTCATCAAATTTAGCTCCTGGTTTTTACAACATATGACAAAGAAAAAAAAGAGTCATCTACCCTGGACATAAATGTGATTTGTTGGATGGTTGGTTTTGGAGCAGTGTTGTAAGTGGGGTTTTATTTCTGTTTCTTTGTTCCTTTTTTGTTGTTGTAATATCCATAAAATAAGGTCAGCTTTAAAATAAAATAAAAACAACAAAACCTAGCCTACCCTATAGTTGTCATACTAATACAGTATTACTTAGTTCATTCCCATTATAAACACTCCCATCCACCTCACACCCCTTCCCCCCAAAACTACACTCAAAACTGTCATACAAAAAAGCCACCAACCAGCTGTACAACCCCAAAAAAGACTAAACATCCCACATACACCAATGCGTGTACCTACCCTGATAATCTCGGAGGCGAAGTGTTCCTGGTTGATCATCTCGTTGCCCGTTTCGTCCAGGACCTGAATGGCATTGGCGTGAGCAGCTACCTCTGCCTCAAAGGCCTGGTGCTTCTGGATCTTGGCCTAAGGGGGCATGGGAGAAAATACAACACATACATACATGTACACAATCAGTCAGGTAGGAGGGATGAAGTAGGGAGAGATGTGTTGAGTGAAGTGGCGTGGTGTGGTATCGTGTGGTGTGGTGGGGTGTGACATGATGTGATGTGGTGTGGTGTGGTGCAATGTTGCATGGCAAGGTTCTGCCAGCAATTAGTGTGTGTAGCATAGCACAACAAGATTTAAAACAATATGGAAAAGTAAGCTTGAAGCATACTGTGCTGTAATTTTGTGAGGTGTAACATGTTTAAGTGTGGCATCATGTGCCTGGTCTAACCCTGACCAGATAAGCAAGTTCTTCCATATAGAGATATGCAAGTTACGCCATGTGACATACTAAATACCAGTAACCACATAAATATGTATAACACTCTCTGCATCTTCACCTGACTTATAAAATAATAAAGATTCTCATTATAAATCAAAATGTCACAACAAAATAAACCAAAGGACCAACAGATGACACATTTCCATAACATTCAAATCCTAACTCACATATATATTTATATACTCAACTTCCACCTCCTCAATCACAATCATATCACTTGTTATAATTTCATGTCATTTTATTTCATCTCTTCTCACTTTTGTAAATTCCCTTATTGGGTGGGATGCATGGTGCCTGATCTTCTCCGGTGCTTGTAACTCTGCAGGAGGTCTGTCCGCTGGCCTTAGCCAACACATCTTGACTTCAGAGCAGCTCATATACAGGTTGCATGCTGGGTATGTTCGCGTAAATTCCATAACCCATCAAACACTGACATAAATTACTGGATCTTTTAACTTGCATACTTGATCTTTTGCATATGTGTATCACACACATACACCCAGGGAATTAAGGCACTGATACGTCTGCACTTCATCCCATCTCACTCACTTCAAGCAGCTTCTCCCTCGGCCGACCACAGAAGCCACCATCCCCTACCACAACAAAACACAGTGAACCACCACCACCACCACCACCACCACCACCACCACCATCATCATCACCACCATCACCACCACCATCATCATCATCATCAGACAATCGCTCACCTGCAGGTTGGTGGGGTCCTTGTAGCTCTCGTCCGAGGCCGTCTGCAGCTTCTCCAGGATCCAGCTCTCCAGCTCGTCGGCGTCCCTCTTGAAGTACTGGTAGCGCCGGGAGTCCTCCAGGAGCGCCTTGCGGTCGCTGCAGGCCTGCTTGAAGGCGGCATAGCGGGTCAGGACCTCGTCACGGCGCTGCTGGATGTCCTCTGCCGTCTCCAGGACCTTGATCTCCCGGGGCTGGGAGTCCCCAGTCCCTGACGGGTTGCTGGCTGCCATCACAGCTCACACCTACAGAGAGAGAGAGAGACAATTGACAATTGACACAATTTTATTGCTATTTAGCAATCAAGCCATATACTTATAGCGCTGCGGCGCGGTAACAACGATATCGAACGCGACGCGATTACAATGACATGGAAACCATGGCAGTAGTGGTATGTACATCAAGATTCGATACATTATTGTCTGTGTCTCAAGTGTCTCAATTTTCAAACCAGCCTTTCCTTTTCCAGTCTACAGCCAGCGAAGTCAGCCCATGTAAGACGGGATCAGGTCCCGAAGATGATGTAACTCCTGCTCAGCACTCGCCACTGTTGCTGTGTGTTGTGTGTTAGTACACTGTTTCCCTTTACGAAGTCTGGCAAGCCTGACACGTTCTTCTGGCAACATGTTTTTCTCTTCTTGCTTGATGTACCAGAACACACACTTAGATTCCTCGCCAGGATCTCCATTCCAAGAGTATTCCAGGGTGATGTCATCTGATTCACACATCACAATGTTTTGATCAACCGAACTATGTACCACCACCTTTCGAAACCGTGTGTTTCTCTTGCTGTCCCTTAATCGACGCTGCACACGTTTGTCAGTTAGAGTAGACACATACTGTTTCACAATACCAGTATCAGTCATCCACTGTGCAGCCAACTGTCAGCTCTTCCTGCACATCAGATGCCTCAGAAGACACACCGATCTTGCTGTCTGTTGCTGGATCACACAGTAGATCAAGTGAATCTGGTGTGGCCGAGGCATTCAATTCACTGCTGACACACAGTTCTGTGTACACACTGGTTTGTTTTTCTTCTGTTTCCACATTGAGCAGGGAGTCAATGTTACACAAGACCGGCTCTTCCAAGACACTGTCATTGTCACATTGGCGACTTGCCTGTCTTTCTTGGTGTTGTCTGCTTCTTTGAACATCGCGACGGATTTGACATGGGGGCTTTTTGTGATAGTACTGAACACGGGAGTTACGGTTCAGCACCGGGTCCGCCATTTCTGTTGACACTGACTTGTCAGCTGGCTTCATTCGCAAGACGAACACAACGCTGCCGCTCTCCCCCGCGACTTTCCAACTCGATACGACGTTGTCGATCAGCAGGGCGTTTAAAGTTGTTATTACAGTTGCTGGAAGGCCAGTAACTGACATTTTGAAGCTAAAATGCAAAAATTTGCAGCAGCTTACTAACAGCACACCCATTCAGTTGTCGTCCTGTCACGTCGTTTTTGAGAGAGAGAGAGAGAGAGAGAGAGAGAGGAGAGAGAGAGAGAGAGAGAGAGAGAGAGAGAGAGAGAGAGGAGAGAGAGAGAGAGAAAGAAAGAAAAATGAGAGGGAAAGTTAATGTGAGAGATCATGTACTGTGACTAGAGAAAAACCCAAGGAAAACACTTGACGTGCGCACAAAAATCATGGATACGGGTCAAAATTCAGAAAATGAGATAGAAGTGTAATCTATAAGAAGAGATCATTCTGAACAAGACACACACACACAAAAAACCAGATTTCAATTATCTTTGTTACTAGTTCAGATACACACGCTGGAGTCTCCAGGTGATCAGTGACCGCGGCTTTAGCGATGTTCACTTTAACAGCGCGCAGCATGAACTACAGCTGGTGATTTATCCGTGATTTTGGCATGCAGCGTCACATATACATGTATACATTATTCACAGATTAGAGGAAAAACTGGGGTAGACATATAATCTGTAATAGTTTAGCAGTTTAGAACATTTCTTCCCTTCTGTTATTGATGAGTTACTCTGTGTGTGTGTGTGTGTGTGCGTGTGTGTGTGTGTGAAGTCAAATTTTTATTTCCAGATGGTACATTGAATAAGCAATGCATTTGCTTTTTTTCATCAAGCCATCTATCTAAGAACAAATTTCTTAATGATAATACTGAAATACTACATTATTGCAACCGTTACCAATAAATTGTACCAGTTAACAGAGGAAACCAATAAAATAATACACTGGAAAATACAAATTACATACACATACATACACATGCACACCCACACATATACACATGCACACACACACTCATACACACATGCGCGCGTGCACGCACGCACACACACACACACACACACTTAGGGTAAAGAATGTTTTATGAATTTTTTTTTTTAATTCATAAAACATCAAATAAACAAATTACTTCACCTACTATATCATCCATTCTTTCACATTCATACTTTAGAAAATAAAAAGGTACAGGAACAAAGTGTGTATGTTTTTGTATTTATTTGATTTGTTCAAGGATAATGGAATAAGCACTCATGTGCCTTTTTTTTTTTACATCTAGTCCCCGTGTGTATGCAGTTTTGTCAATTTTGTCATCCGTTCCCACCAGCACATAATGGCCTACTCTTCTGAAAAATGGAATGGGTTTTAACATGTGAGCAAGATGTTCTTGTGTGTGTGTGTGTGTGTGTGTGTGTTGTGTGTGGTGTGTGTGTGTGTGTGTGTGTGTGTGTGTGTGTGTGTAAGTAAGTCTTCAATTTAAAGTCTTTCCACTTTAAGTGATACCAGATGTGTGTGTGTGTGTGTGTGTGTGTGCACGTGCGTGCATGCGTGTTGTGTTGTGTGTTTGAGAGTGTGTGTGTTGTGTGTGTTTTGTGTATGTGCATATGCATGCATGTGCATGCGCACGTGTGTACACGGGTGCATGTAAGCCTGCACATATATATCTGATCATGCATACAGTACACACACACATGCACAACAAAGTGACATTCACCAGCTACAGGGGTCAAAAGGCACACACAGCTCTAGAGAATTCAATGCACTTTCTCACAGACACAGAACATCAGTTAAAACTATAATAATAATAATGTATGGAATTTATATAGCGCTGAATCTTGTAAAGCAACAAATCAAAGCGCTCTATTTTCTCTTATAGTCTTAATGATGTGTGTGTGTGGAATTTATATAGCGCTGAATCTTGTAAAGCAACAAATCAAAGCGCTCTATTTTCTCTTAATGATGTGTGTGTGTGTGCGTGTGCGCGCATGTGTGTGACTGGGTGTGTTTTAGGGATAGAAAAGCATACAAAATGAAGTATTTACTACTAAACTACTAAAACTACACAGTACACAATACACATACATGTATATAATAATGATGTTCCTATTTCATCTGTTCCCACTAGGCAGGAGCTAGGCATGCTAAGTGGCCAGGGAGGACCACTTGAGGGAGGTTCCCTTCTGGCCATAACCTTTAGGGTGGATCTCTTTTCAGCTCCAACATGACTGAGACACATCCGCTCTTTGCCTGCCACTTACAGGTCTACCCTCCCTCCCTCTGTCTGTCTGTCCGTCTCTCTTTATAATCATAAATATGTGAGTGTAAATCAACTACTGATTGTAGAAGATCATCATATGCTATATTATTTGTGATAATTTTTGCCCCCGATTTCTTCTAGTTCTATGTTATATTACGGTAAAATGGATATTATATTACGGTATAATGATTACGGTATAATGGAGTGATGTTGGTTTACAATTAGTGAATTACACCATTTCAGAGTTCCATCTATCTGAGTGCACATCATTTACACACACACACACACCACACACACACACACATGCACGCACGCATGCACACACACACCACACAATAACACACACATGTATACAAACACATAGAGACAAAGCCACAAACCGAAACAGCGTACACACAAACACACACACACACACCCTTAAACATTATACACTTCTACTTCTAGTTCTACATACATCTCAATTAATCAAAGCAGAAAACAAGAAAACCACTATTTACCAAAACCGGCACCAAAAACCACTGTACACAGACCTCAGTAGCCAACAGGGGAAACAAAATCAAGACTACATTCCTACCCCCCACCTGCTGTCTATACCTCCTTGCTGCTGAGATGGCACAAACCTTGGCGCTTTGCCAAACCCCAAAGGCTGACTGCCATTACCAGCTAGCTAGCTAGCTGCCTCCTCTCTCCCTCCCTGCTCTCTTATCTCTTAGCACCAGATGCAACCCGCCATACACCAGCCTGCTATACACCAACAACTCTGTCCTTGCTCTTTCAATGGATTCCTCTATGCATTCACACAGCACACTACACTACACTACACACACGCACCCACGCGCACACACACACACTCTCTCTCTCTTATTTTCTAAGCTTCTATTCAGACAGATGGGATAATGTTGAAAAAAGTAGTTTGGTGTTGGTTTTAGGTGTTTTTTTAATTTGGTTTTGTTTTTGTTTGGGTTTTTTCTTTCTTTTGTTTGTTTGTTTGATTCTGTTTGCAAAAAGATTATTAAATCTTCAAATTCTTGAATACAAAAGAGTAGTTTGACTTTTTTCTGATTGTGATTACAAAAGACATTTTATTGTAAATTTAAACACAGAACGTTTCTGTTAAATTATCTGCAAGAGGTACAGGTGAATCACAATGTGTGTGTGTGTGTGTGTGTGTGTGTGTGTGTGTGTGTGTGTGTGTGTGTGTGTGTGTTTATGTGTGTCTGTGTGTGTCTGTGTGTGTGTGTCTGTATGATGTGTCTCTGTCAATGACAATTTCTTTTATTTCGAGGATAATGAATAAGCACCCATGTGCTTTTTTACATCCAGTCCCTGCCCTTAGGGATATATAATAGAGAGAGAGACAGAGACAGAGACAGACAGAGAGAGTGTGCGTATGTTGGGTGGAATTGAACCTAAGACTTTTCGTGTTTTTTGTCCACCTGTTTGTTGTCCACCATCTGTGTGCGCGCGCGCACATGCAAGCATGATTGCGTGCATGCACATGTGTGTGCGTGCACGCATGCGTATATGTGTGCATGCGTGCGTGCATGCGTGTGTGTCTGCGCACTTTTGTTTCTTTACACGCATCAGCATTCATGAGCATAAGTGAAAAGGGTATGCCATTGTTACAATCGTATAGACCAGATACGCATCCCACCTATGTCATGATGTTACTGATGCTTTTTTAATAAATCATGAATACTTTTGTTCACTGACATTTCAGCCACAATGCTGCTGACTTTTATAGCCCAAGTTGGAAAAGCTAGCCATTTCTAAAACCCGTTCTAAGCAGAAGGGTGTAAATGACAAGAGAGGAGATGATGGGGGGGGGGGGGAGAAGATTAGTGACATTTGTAGGAAACAATGCCAGGGAGAGGGGGGTCCCTCAGCTAGAGCTCTGTGAGATTTTTTATGTGACCATTTGCCTATCAACTTGTATCAAGTAAGGTAGCTGCATTCTAACTTCAGGTGCATATATATACATGTATACCATCCCAGCCTTATCCTATCAATCATTCATGTGTGTGTGTGTGTGTGTGTGTGTGTGTGTGTGTGTGTGTGTGTGTGTGTGTGTGTGTGTGTATGTGTGTGTGTGTGTATGTGTGTGTGTGTGCGTGCATGCACAAGCGCATTTATGTGTAGGAAGGGTGGAGGGTGTGCATGTGTATGTATGTTATGCATGCATGTGCACACACACACATGATCCTGCATATGTACATGTATATATATACACTTAACTGCCTGCTTTATATGCATGCACACAACAATGTGAAAAATACTGGGCCATGAATATTATTCACCAATGTGCACATTTATTTATTTTCTTTTCTATTTTATTCTTTTATATTGAGAATAATGGAATGAGCACTTATGTGCTTTTTTACATCCAGTCCCCGTGTGTATGCAGTTTTGTAAATTCTGTCATCTGTTCCCACAGGCACACCATGGCCTACTCTTACGAAAAGCCGAACAGGATTTAACGTGTGCACAAAAGATGTTCTGCGTGCGTTCGTACACGGGGCCTCGGTTTATAGTCTCATCCGAAGGACTTTTGGGAAGAGTGGAGTCTGCACTGATGTTAACTCCAGAGGAAAATATCCCCTTGACCGGGAATTGAACCCGGGTCGTCAGATTGCGAGCGCAATGTTCTAACCACTAGGCTATCCCGACCCCACATAAAAGCTGTGTACATGTGCCATGACTACACATGCATTTCAGCGTGCAAGTACACACCAACAGTACATGTGCATAAAACTAACCATGTTACCCATTTGCACTTAAAGTTAAACACACAAAAATGTGGGGGGGAGGGGGAGTGCTAGTCTCCTTTTTTGTTGTTGGTTGTTGTTGGGGGGGGGGGGGGGGGGGGGTGTCCTTTTATGTGAGTGGTAATACTAATAGGGTGGGGGTAGTCAAGGTTGTTATTTTCCACCAGATTCACCAATTTCAATTTTTTTAAAAAATATATTATTTTCTTGTTCACCGTTTCACATTTTGTGACCATAAAAAGCAGGGACCGAGCCAGCCGTGTGACAGCTGAACTTGCCACACGATTACTCATACTACTCCCTGTAAAGGTGCCCCTAACCTGAGCACTGACAATCCCCCCCACCCACTGGAGTCCTATTCAACCTTATCAAGGGCATTTTTCAGGAAAGCTTTTTATGTATGCGTAATATTTGAAACCGGTTTGAAACTGACTGTCCTTCCCCTTCCCAGGCCCCTCACTCAGCAATGACTGAGGTTAGATGTCAACGGTTTGGGCTTTTTCATTCAGGGCTTTCATATCCCTGGGGACTATGGTTATGAAACAAACCTGAGAAAGTGAGAGAGACTGAGAGGGAGAGGGAGAGAGAGAGGGTGTGTGTGTGGTGTGTGTGTGTGTGTATGTGTGTGTGTGTGTGTGTGTTGTGTGTGTGTGTGTGTGTGTGTGTGTGTGTGTGTGTGTGTGTGTGTGTGTGTGTGTGTGTGTGTGTGTGTGTGTTGTGTGTGTGTGTGTTGTGTTGTGTTGGTTGTGTGTGTGGTGTGTGTGTTGTGTGTGTGTGTGTGCATGTGTGTGTAGACCTGCATGTGTTTATCTCTGTGTGTGAGTGTTATGTGCATGTGTGTGCATGCATGTATATATGTGCATGTGTGCATCCATGTGTGCATGCATACATATATATATATACGTGCCTGTATACATATGCATGCATGTAGTGTATGTCTGTGTGTGCACCTGTGCTTGTTTAATGCAGAATAGTGTGTACTTGTCCTCAGCAACATCAAATGTCCCTTTTCATAAGGGGTCCCCCTATGCACAACAGAATCATGACAGACAGATTAGGGAAGGGGGGGGGGGGAAGGAATTGGCTTTGAATTGATAGGATAAGGATCTTATAACAGGAGCGGGAGGGGAATGGACAATCAGGGAGGGAGTTGGACTGAAGGGGTGGTGGTGGGAGAGGGGGGGGGGGGGGGGAGAGAGAAGGGGAGAGGGGGAGTGGATGGTATCTTTCAAAATGGCTGAAAAAATGCTGGAGGCAGTAAGGAGTGTTCAATAGCTTTTCTCTGTGTGTGTGTGTGTGTGTGTGCGTGTGTGTGTGCGCGCACGTGTGTGTGTGTCTGTGTGTGTGTGTGTGCATGTGTGTGTGTGTGAAAAAGAGGAGAGTGTGTGTGTGTGAGAAAGAGAGATTGTGTGCGTGTGTGTGTCTGTGTGTGAAAGAAGAGCGTTCATGTGTGTAAGCATGTATCTGTGTGTGAGTGTGTGTGTGCGTGCGTGCATGTGTGGGTGTGCATGCATGTGTGTGTATGACTGTGTGTGCAAGTATAATAATAATAATAATGTATGGAATTTATATAGCGCTGAATCTTGTAAAGCAACAAATCAAAGCGCTCAGTATACATGTGTGCGTGTACATACATGTGTGTGCATGCATATAATGTGTGTGTGCATGCATGCAGGCATGTGTGTCTGCAAACATGTGTGTAATAATACTAATAATATACATGTGTATAGTGTATGTTTGCCAGTACCATCTGTGCCTGAGAGTCAGCATCTGTGTACTGGATATACTTCTGTTAACTGTGTACAGACCCGTGGATTAATAAAACTGTGTCAGTCAGTAATGGATGTCTGGCTGTGCATGATCTCTTTCTGGTGTTTGTCTGCATTGTCTTTACATACACTGTACACTTTGTCTGGCTTTGCTTTCCCCTCCCCCCTCCCACATTAACACACACATATGTACTTTAAACACACACACACACACACATACATGACATAGCATACACACACACTCACTCACTTAGTGACTTACACATAAACACACACACACACACACACCTGTAAAAACACGCTACACAAACCATCATCATTAACAAAACAGCCACATAACCAGCAATACTGCACAGTCTAAAAATAGTTAAGTTGGGGAAGGGGAGTGGGGGGTGGGGGTGAGGAGGGGGGAGGGCGAAGAATCATGCCAGAGATAAAGGAAACAGTCTCTATAGCGACAGAAGAATCTGTCAGTTGGTGACTGGGTACTGTTAGTGTGTGCCACATCACAGTACGATCAATACTTCTGTCTGACCATTTTGGCACTAAAGCAATTCTAGAGAAGTCTAGTAGCACTAGTACAGAAGTACTAGTAGTGTTACTAATAAAGTGAGTGAAAGCACACCACACTGTTGCCACTGTTGCCAAACTATGTTCTTCTTCTTCATGACTCTGTTCCCACGTCTAGACAACTGTAGTGTACAACTCTTCAGCTCTCTTTTATGCCAAGCAGGCTTTCACACCTATGGCTATTTTTAACTCATATCTTCGGCAGCTGAGCTGTTTTCCATTTTACAGACCTGCATGATGAGTATGTTTACAGTGCTTCCCTAAGTCAGTATACAT
This sequence comes from Rapana venosa, assembly GCA_028751875.1. NCBI lineage: Eukaryota > Metazoa > Mollusca > Gastropoda > Neogastropoda > Muricidae > Rapana > Rapana venosa. The sequence continues at coordinate 38,655,982 of CM054161.1, forward strand.
GTGCATGATGAATATGTTTACAACTGCTTTCCTAACTTATCAAATGCTCACAGAGACTGTGTGATCACTGATCACTCATGCATGTGCAGAGTCAAATCAAGTCAAAATCTTCAAACTTTTTGGTATACCATAATGACTAAATCAGCATAATTACTAAGTGATTTACACTTTACAAAGCTTAACATGGGACAGGCACACAGTACCACTAACAGAGTAAGGTTACGACTACATCATGATAAAAGTTACAACTCAAAATAAATATGAATAACCTATTTTCCTCTTCAGGACTGCAAACACTCAAACACAGTCCTAATCCTACCCCCCCCCCCCCCCCCCCCCCCCCCCCCCCCCCCCCCCCCCCCCCCCCCCCACCTCAAAAGCCTTAGTTAAGATTTAAGCCAACATACATACATCATTATATATGTGTTTCCATGCATGCAAACACATACACACACACACACACATGCATGCAAGCACACACACAAACACACACACAGCAATGGCATGCAATGATGCATGCCACATTCATACCTTTGATGATTTTTTTATAAATTAAATCTGATAAAAAAAATTTTATCTGATGTCTTTGACACACGTCACAAGCTAAGTTAAGTACTGCTCTATTGTAGTATTGATTTAGCACAGTGACACAGGCATGAGATCAGGAATATAACTTGAGTTATAATACAGCTGATACAACTTTGAATGCAAGTCTGATGAGTCTATGTGATGTATGTCACTCTGGGCAAAATCATGTGGTCATTGACATTAAATCTTTGTCTGGTCACTAGAGATTATATCCAATAACATCTATCACTAACTTGTGACTAAAGTAAGAGTAAGGGTACTAATCTACTAGTACTACTAATTAATTATGTACGCTTGCTAAGTACGCTCCAATTCATATTGAAAAAAATTTTTTTAATCAAAACAACTGATTACTATATCAGCTTAAAGAATTTTTCCTTTTGTTCTTTTCTTTTCTGTTATTGGTTTTAAGGAAGGGGGGAGGAGAGGGGGGTCAAACAGGATTAAACTCCAAGATAAAATTACAAAAAACCCACTACAGCTTGTCAGAGTGACAGTGTACACTGTACGAGACCAATATCTTACCATGGCTATACGCCTATAGGTTAAGTTTAGCAGTCGAAGAACTTCACTTGACTGAAATTATAGATTGAACTGTTTATTTTGCTGTTTTCTACATCTAAACTTGTAAAAACAAACTCGTCAACTGTGACTAGTCACTAGTACATTCACCAACTCAGCTGCCTTTAATTTGAGATCTTTCTGTAAGGATGTTATTATTTATTAGCTGGAAAGAATAATCACACGAGTCAGCAGAGATGTTTGTTATCACTGATAATTACATGACCGAGGTTAATCTTCCAGGAACCCCTAAGATAGCTTTATTTACACAACTGGAAAAAAATTAAGATGTTTAAGAAAGGGTAAAAACCCAAAGATAAAGAAGAGACATATATATATCTAGAAAAATGAGATACAATAATTGAGAACTCGCTGATAACACTTATTGAGATTATTGAGACTGAGAGTAGAAAAATAATTGGCTGATTTATTAGTAGTTTTTTTAATTTTAAATATACTAATAACTAAGTAATAAGCTCTAGCCTTCTTGAGGCAGGGGCAGATGGGAGGAAAGGAAAGAGGGAAAGGATCGTTGGAACTATTGCTAAAAAAGCAAAATAATAAAAAATAAATAAATAAATAAAAGAATTTTTATGTTTATGTAAAAAAATTCCAAGGATGGAAAAAAAACTGAGTTAGAAGCTTAAATGGAGGAATGATGGAAAATTTTTGTACGCCTAATTCCATATATTTTTACAACTGCAACCACAAAAAGAGGAAACAAAACAAAACAAAATCCCCAATCAGCCAAACAATAGCTCTAGGAAATGGATCAAACAGAAATTGAGGTAAGTTCAGTAACACACACACACACACACACACACACAAAAGGCTGAGCAAAAATGGTAGGGAGGGAAATATCAATGTGACTTTGGCTTTGGCAGTTTTAAAAATGACTGAACACAGCACAGGCCATACATACTCTCCCCCTCCCCCACTGAATAATCAATTAAATAGATAAGTGAACAGATCTATAAGACTATTAAGTAGATCTAAATAAATAATTAAAATGAATAGATCTTGTAAGTGAGCAATCACACTGCCCTGCCCCCCCCCCCCCCCCCCCCCCCCCCCCCACACACCCTACCACCCTCCCCCCCCCCTTCAACACCCTAGTAAAATACTACTATACATTAAGATTTTATTCAATCACCATAATACAACCCAAAAGTTAATGTTTACTAGAATATTTTCAGTACAGTTATTTTGCAAATGCGACAGCAGATGTTGGCAAAATTTGTGTTGCTTTTACTTGGCCTAGCAGACGAATGATTCACCGGCCTCAGCCCAGTTCCGCAAGCTTAGCAGACGAGAGCGTCGGTTTCACCTGTGCATTCCTCACATAGTTTATTAGACAGACGATCATCGATATATTGCTCAGATTTTAATGTAAGGAAAACTAAACTCACATACTATCTATTTTAACAGTATGAAAATGCAATCCTGTTAACGAAACTGTGCAGACTTACCTTGTAATTTCCAGCAAACTTAACTTTCGAACCGCACAACTCTGCAAACCTTTCCGAAAGTCTGTTACACGGACGAATCCCATCTACTTGAATATCTTTCTTTTTATTGCTTCTATGATTAAGCTGTTACTTTTTTCTTTTTGATAGAAAAAATAACTTTATTTTCTATCTTAAAGAATGGTGAAATTCAATTGATTTTTTGTTTTATTTTCCGACAGTAAAACAACATTTTTAAAGTCTTTAACGAGGGTACAAATTGCAAGACAGAACAGCTAACTTTCACTGTAGCATATAAAACTAGGAATAACAATAATGTGAAAGAAAGAAAAAGGATTTATGATACAACATAGTGTAAACTGCAAAAAGAAAAATGAAGAAAAAATATCTTCATCAATTTTTTTTAAACCATTGCATTAGGATTGTAAACCTTCCTGCCCTCCTGCCCCCCCCCCCCCCCCCCCTTCCTCAAATACCCTCCATTCCATCATTTTATTTTTGTGAGGGCGTGCGAGGTTATTTTTAGGCTGTATCAGACGACGAGCCTCCACATGCATCTCTTGTTTGTTATGACGAAAACTTTTTTTACCAGACGAGTCAACAAGGCCAGCAGAAGTTTAAAAGGATTCCGGGGATCTTCTCTCATGGATTTGTCTGTGTGAGATCTGTGTTTCAGGCTTAGTTCTGCAGATATGGAGGAGTCTTCAGAAAATATTTCAAGCGAACGGAGGGTAAGGGAAAAGCCGTTTGCCTGTTGGGTTATTTGCGATACAGAAGCAACAGGTCTAAAACGACGCCCACGTGTCACAGAATTGTGTATGCTGGCTGTGCTCACAGACGAATTGATATTCACGACCAGACCAATGCCGAGAGTTGTCAATAAGCTACAGCTTTGTTTTAATCCTGTGAGCTTTATTCAGCCTCACGTCAGTAGAATGACAGGTGGGTAAATTACTTAGTATTAATATTATTATATCATACACACACACGCGCGCGCGCGCGCGCACACACCACACACACATACACACATACATACACGCATACAAGCATGCACACCACACACAGCCAATGCACACATGTATGCACATATGAAAACACACACCTTCACAGTCTCTCTCTCACACTCACACACACTCACACTCACACCTGTTAAAGCCAGTTCTGTCTTTTGGAAGTGTAAGCCATTTGTGCAAGTGGGAACAATGACAAAATTTACAAAACCACATGCACACAAGGACTGGATGTAATAATAATAATTTAAAAAACCCACAAGAGACCAAGAGTGCATATTCCATTATCATTGAAATGGGGAAAAAAGACAAATAAATAAATAAAACACATGATAGTCTGACCAGGAGCCATGATACCAACCTTTTTTCCTTTGTTTTGGTTTGGTTTTTGTTTATTTGTTTGGGGAAGTTTTGTAAAGGCAAAGGGCATGCCGCATCTGGTACCACAGTATTTTACAAATACATTTTAATGACAAAAATATAATACATAATACTAAACAGTTGGTGCTGTTGATTACCCATGTATTGTTAGAGTTAACCTTAAATGTGTTTTAAGTCAGTACTATGCTGATTCAACTGTCCAACAGACACATTGTGTGTGTGTGCGTGTGCATCACACTACATCAGTACATAAGTATATCACATGTGTCGATGTGTGTGTGTGTGTGTGTGACTGTATACAACTATAGAGTGTGTGTGTGTTGTGTGAGAGGGGGGGGGGGCGTCAAGTCAAGTGTGTGTGTGTGTGTGCATGCGTGTGTGTGTGTGTATGTGTGTGTAAGTAGAGGGAAGAGTATGTGTTTTTTGTGTAGGTGATTGTGAAAATATTGCAAAGTGCTATGAGCTTTTGTATAAGTGCTAAACAAATAGTTTAGATCCTCAGCAGCAGTAGTAGTAGTAGTACTTAGTAGTACTAGTAGTAGTAGTACTTGGGTTAATTGTTATAATTATCATCTTCATGTTGTTGCTATTGTTATTATTATTATCATCATCATCATTGTCATCGTCATCACCATTATTTCTTCTTCTTCTTCTTCTTCTTCTTCTTCTCAATTGTTGTCCTCAGAAGTAGTGATGGTAGTACTACTGTAGTAGTAACATCATCATTATCACAATCAATATCTTCACCATCATCATCATTACTACTAAATAATCATAGTAAACCAGATAGCTCCTATCCCAGCATCTCATACTTGCTCTTATAAAATATATATATATACATATATATATATGTATATATATTTATTTATTTATTTATATATTCATATTATGTCATGTCTGTTGACAGGCCTGTACAACGACATCCTGGAGCAGATGGGCACCTTCAAAGACCAGGCCGCTCTGATCACAGGGTTCCTGGCCAGCCTGCCCCAGCCTGTCTGCCTCATCGCCCACAGCGGCCATCGCTTTGACTTCCCGCTTCTGCAGAGTGAACTGGGCAAAGCCGACCGCTCACCCCATGCAGCACAGCTCTACTGCGCAGATTCTCTAGAGGCTTTCCGAGTCCTCGACGGTCTTCCCGCCATTCCTGACTGGGTGCTACAAAGAGAAAAGGAGGAAAAGCTCAGAAAAGCTCGGGCCTGTGATGACAGTTTCACTCCGTGCAAGGTAAACGGCAATGACACAGGCAGCCGTGTTGTTATCACAGTTAGTTCACCTTCAGAAGATTCAAAAACTGCATCAGAAACTACCTCCCCCAACAAACGGCGGCAGGTGAGCTGTGTGGATGGTTCTAGTTCCACTGACGATCCTGCGTCACTGCCCAAGCTTTTGAAGGTGGACAGTGTTCCCACACTCGGCTCTCAGTCCAGCGTTGACGACTTTGACCTTGTGCAAGCCTACGACGCGGCCATCCCAGAGATCGACGCAGAGGATGTGAACGGAGCTGTCATGCTAGATCATGCTGAGGCTGGTAGATCGCTACAGTCTGCTCAGGAAACCACCCCTGATAAAGATCCCAGCTGGACCGCTGCCAGTTCTGTGCCTGGCCCAGTTGTGAAGAGGCCCCCACCTCGTTCGTGTGTGAGGTCTGCACAGAGAGAGAAAGTGTCCAGACGCTTGTTTGTGGAAGAAGCAGACACTGCGGACAAAGAATCTCTGCATGGTCGTGTAAAAAACGACTCACTTCAGCCGAAAATTGCAGAACAGTGTCAGACAGTGGAGAACAGTGCAAGTGTCCATTCTTGCCAAGGGAGTTTATCTGATGAACAGATTGTTCAAGCTGCGGCAGGTGTTGCCTCCCTTATGCCACTCGACTCTGGCGCAGGGGGTGAACCTATCACTGAAGGCAAAAGTGCGCAGACAAATCAATACCTCGGACTTGGTGAGCAGCAGCAGCAAAGTTGTCTTCAGGATCAAGCTCAGGCAGCATGTGAAGGGAATAAAGACACATCTCCTGTGAAGACCACCTTACCAGCATTGTCCACACAAACTCAGATACCAGATGTAACATCATCCTCAACTACCCTGCCAGCACAGCTTATGAACAAAACCTCACCTAAGGCTGCTGCCCCGTCTTCCAGCACCACGCCAAAAGTGTCCTACAAACTGCAAGAAATCTACAGGCGGCAGTTTGGCCAATGTCCTGACTCTGCACATTGTGCTGAAGACGATTGTATTTCCCTGCTCAAGGTCATCATGACCAAGAAGTCAGAGTTCATGGCTTTTGTGGAAAAGCATGCTGTGAGGTTTGATTCTGTGCAGCCCATGTACTAGAAAAAAAACCCAACCTTTTGTAGATAGTTTACAACAGAATTATATAGTTACGATGCGTATCCTAAACAGTTTACAACAAAATATACATCTTTTTGTATTATATAGTTTACAGCAAAATACACACATCCTTTATGGAATAATTTTCAACTAAATATACACAGCCTTAACCAAATAATTTACAATACAATGAATATATACACGATTCTTTATGAAATAGTTTACCCAAAAAATGTACATATCCTTTACTAAATAGTTTACAACAAAATATGTACACAGCCTTTACTGAATAGTTTCAAACAAAATATATACACATGTACACATCCTTTACTGAAAACTTTACAAGGAAATATACACATCTTTTTCTAAGTATTTCACATCCTTTAGTGAACAGTTTACAATAAAGTATATATTTATTTGGTATAACTTTCTTTCCATTTCACAGCCATGGTCTTAGTGAGCAACACTGTAATTGTTATGTGTTAACAGTGTTTGATTTTTGGGTCAGTATTTTCTTCACTATTCCTTTTTGGAAAAGCTCAGGACTTACAGTATTACACCATAGTAGTGATCCTACCCATAAGCAGAATTTGTGTTTAGGACTACAGATCTATCTGCCAGTCCACTGAATCTCTTTGAAAGGAGTTAGTCCTAGATCTACCATGCTAAGACTGATTATATTTTTAGCAATGGGCTCCATGTTGTGTCTAGTTGAAGAGATTTCTCTGCATGAGCTTTGAAATCAGGGTTTTTCTTTTTCCTCCATGAGAAAGTGTTGTTCCCTTGGAGTTTTATGCCTTTTATATGCTGTGTATATTATTTGTGTGTAGTAACAGAGTCACTGAGCCCCATTCTTGATTGACTGCGTACAGTCATGTGTGTGTGCTTGAGTTGGTTAAAGAGTAGTGAATTGATTGAAGTGTGGATTTCCTTTTGAATTCATCTTGTGGAAAAAAAACAGGGTTTATGGGGATGTGAGTTGAGGTTTTGTGTGTGTATGGGTTTTTTTTTTTTGGTTGTTGGGGTTGGATGGTGGGGGGAGGGTAGTTGTTTTGGAGAGTTTAGTTTTGGTTCTTTTTGTTTGTTTTTGGTTGTTGGTTTGGTAGGGGTTTTTTTGGTTTTGTTTGTTTGGTTGTGTTGTGGGTTTTTTTGGTTGTTTCAGGGTTTTTTGGGGGGTTGTAGTTGTTTTTTTTTGGGGGGGTCATTTTGTTTGTTGGTGTGGGGGGAGGGAAGGTAGAGGAAGATATTGGTTTTGATGTTTCCTTCATTGAAGGGGGTGGGGGTGGTTAGGGGGAGGGGTAGCCGTTGTGGTCGAAGGATACCTTATTTTTATCTTTTAAAAAATATCTGGTTGTCATGTGTTTATTTGTCTTTTTTTTTCATACTGCTGACAGCTTTGCAGTTTAGTACTTCATCTAAAACTAGTAAAAGACTAGTACCCAGACCACCTCTCAAGCAATGTCAAGTGGAACACTTGAAGAAAGGATAGGAATTTGATCCTGATTGGAACTTCAACACACGTCTTTAACTAACTAAATATAACTCAGCATTTCACTCAGCTGGTTAGCTACAAAATCTTCTCTTTTTTTTCTTACATCTGTAGACAAAAATATAGGCACTGGAACTTGTCCAGGAAAGTGGAATGTGGATGCCAAAAGGGTGGTGTAGATAGCGTCATATTCTACATTTAAAGATTTGTGGAAGTTAACAACAATCAGAATTACAAAATATTACAATGTATTATATATAATTATAAAGAGGATACGTGAACATGCTTAACATTTTGATTTCAAAATATGTAAGAAGGGCTTAAGAGTGGGTTTTTGTTTTGTTTTGTTGTTGGGGTGTATATTCATGAACATGTGTGTGTGTGTGTGTGTGTGTGTGTGTGTGTGTGTTGTGTGTGTGTGTGTGTGTGTGTGTGTGTGTTGTGTGTGTGTGTGTGTGTTGAATGACAGTAATATATATATATATATATATATATAATTATATAATTTCTCAATAAGCAGAGTATCATGTACAGTAACAAATGATAAGTATCCGCAATTCGGACTGATGAGGAATAGTCTTTGTGTGCAGATTTATCAAATGTATAATGTATTTTGTTGGGGTTTTTTTGGTGTTGTTTTGTTTTTAGATATATATAGTATACAATATATAGTATACAATATATATATTTTACATTGTGTGTTCAGGTGCTTTTTATCTGCCATAAGCAAAAATCAAATGCTTCTCTTTATATATGTCCGTATATGTATGTATACATGTATGTATTTTACTGTGTTTCACTACTCAATGATATTTGACTACTTTTAGATTTTTGAGAGGATCAGCTTACATGTAGTTTTGAAGTTGCAGCAACTGTTTTTACCATGCTATATGAATGCAGACTTTTTCTTTGTATAAAAACATGAATATTACCTATGCCAGAATTTAATTATACATTGTATGTATTGAATTATGTGATATTGGAGGCTGAACATTATTGTAAGATTGCCTTGAAAGGCTGTGTTACTTTTACACATTATAAGAAATAACATAGTAAGAATCAATCATTCAAAAAATGTGAAAATTAATATATGTATGACAGTCTGCTTATGCTCTGACATGGTTTGAAAAATATATGTGCACATCACATACAGTTAAATTATGAAAATAAAACGCAATGCACATATTTACATACTCAGGCACATGTGGATGTGTACATACATGCACACGCACGCACACACACACACACACACACACACACACACACACACACACACACACACACACACTTTTATTCATTTTGTTATAGTTTTTGTTATTGTTAATGACATTTTTGGAATTCTTAGATGCATGGCTTGATGAAAGAATGCAAATTATACATTGCTTTTTAATTCAGTGTACCATCTAGAAATAAAACTTTGACTACCAAAATGTTTGACTTTGAGACACACACACACACACTCACCCATCCACACACACACACTCACCCATCCACACACACACACACACACTCACCCATCCACACACACACACACACACACACACACACACACACACACACACACACACACACACACACACACACACACACACACACATGGAGTCAAATATACACACTCACCACACATAATGCACTCTCACTGTGATACATACAAATTTATTGTTGATGAAATTCATTTGGTCTCTATAAAATACACTGCAAAGTGTTACCTTGTTTTGGTACTATGTGTGATGTTTTCACTGTACAACTTAAAATATGTCTTTGTTCTTTCTGCCTGATTAAGCTCACTCTCTCTCTCTCTCTCTCTCTCTCTCTCTCTCTCTCTCTCTCTCTCTCTCTCTCTCTCTCTCTCTCTCTTCTCTCTTCTCTTCTCTCTCTCTCTCTCTTCTCTCTCCTCACTCATCTCTCTCTCACTCTCTCTTCTCTCTCACTCTCTCTCTCCCTCTCCTCTCACTTGGAGGGGTGCATAGTGCCTGGTCTTCTCCTGTGCTCATGATTTTGTAGGTCTGCCCACTGGCCTCAGCTGACACATTGCTACTTCAGAGCAGCTCATTTCATTGTACAGGCTGCATGCTGAGTATATTCAGGTTTCCATAACCCATTGAAACACTGACATGATAACAGGATCTTTAACGTGAATATTTTATCTTTTTGCAAGGGTATATACACAAAGGGGATTAAAGCACTGGCAGGTTTGCGCTTGAAGTTGACCCAGGAGATCATAAAAGACCCCACAAGGCGCTGATGCCAAGATTCAAACCCACCATTTCATGAACCCATCAAACTGAACTCCAACTGTCTTCACCAATGGGCCATAATGTCCATAAGAACTTGAGTTATTCTTGATGTGGCCAACCAAGTAAATGCTTGAATATCAAATCAACTGAGAGAAAAAACACAACACCATGTGGTTGCTTGATATTTTTATTGGCAATAAAACTATGGGTAAATGTGTACTGAAAAGTGTTGAGTGCTACCTACCACCCAAGGTGGCACAGTGCTTTAGTATATTGCAGTTTTGGCTGATAGGTCATTAGTTTGAATGTCACCAGAGGCAAAGCAAGCGGTTTTTGTGTACTGAAGCCAGTTTCTAGTACTTTGTACCTGCAGTGTGTTTGGTACCAGCTCATTGGAAAGATTGGGGCATATGGATACAGCAAGAGTCGTCCACTCTATGGATGTAGTTCTAATTCTTTTTTTTCCCCCTAGGCTGC
>CM054161.1:38674021-38676521 GCA_028751875.1 Rapana venosa
AACCATAATGAGTATTGATTTTATGACAGGTTGACGTAGATGTCACCTACCGTGATTATAGCTTGTTTCTATATGTAATAACCATTATTGATTTATTTTTCTTCTGTGGAGGTTATGGAGGGTGGGGGGGGGGGGGGGGGGGGGGGGGGGGGGGGGAGGGGGGGGGGTTATCAGCATAGTATTTCTTTACAGTCTTTCTTTTCCTTTTCTTTTCTTTTCTGTTTTTCTTCTTCTTTCTTTGTCAGTTTGCTTCTTTCTTTTGAGGGGGGGGGGGGGGGGGTGCTTGTTTTGTTTGTTTGCTTTTGTGGGGTTTTGTGTGTGTGTGTGTGTGTGTGTGTGTGTGTGTGTGTGTGTGTGTGTGTGTGTGTTTCTTTCTTTTGGTTATTACCTTTGGGTTTTTTGTTCTCTCTGTTTGTTCTTGTTTATTTGTTGTTGTTGTTGTTGTTTTTTCCCGGGGGGGGGGGGGGGGGGGGGGGGAGGATGGGGTACGTTTCTTTCTTACTTTTTGTTTGGTTATTGCTGTTTGGTTGTAGTTGTTTTTTGGGGGTTTGTTTTGTCTGTTTTTGCTGGGTTATTTTGGGTTGTTGTTTTTCTTTCTTTCTTTCTTTCTGTTTCCCTCTCTCTTCCTTTCTTTCTCTTTTTAAGGGAGTGGTTGGGCGCGGGGAGGGGGGGGGGATTTTTCTCTGTGGCTTTGTCCCAGTATTGAGCAAAATTCTTACAGAAAACACTCTAAGTTTAAAACGCCAGACTGGTAGTAATAATAATAATAATAATAAAATTTTAAACACAAAGGCAAAACAAACACCAACACCAACACCACTACCACCATCCAACAAATCTACAAACTGGGAGGTCAGTGTATTTGGTAGCCTGTTCATCTGGGTACATCCATACATACATACACATCAGCACATGGCGTCCATTGCTGAAAATCTCTAAACATAAAAACCACGTCTCCGTGCCGATTGTTTCTGTCAATTATACTCTTCCAACGTTTTCTTTCTTTCTTTCATTCTTTCTTTCTTTCTTTCTTTCTTTCTTTCTTCTTCTTCTTCTTCTTCTTCTTCTTCTTCTTCTTCTTCTTCTTCTTCTTCTTCTTCTAACACTCAGACAGCAACTATTGTTGTCTTGTCTAATTTTTAAAAATGCGTTGCACTACCGTTAAGAGCCTGACAAGTCAGACCCAGCGCATCTGACTTCGGCATAAGAAAGAATTGTTATCTTTTAAGTCTTTCTTAAATAATAATAATAATAATAATAATAATAATAATTCGTTGGAATAATAATAAGTCTTTCCTAGGGGAAAAGGAGGGGTGGGGGAGGAGGAGGCAAGAGAATGAACCAAGAAGGCAAAAAATAGACAAGAAGGAGGTGACAGGAAGAAAAGGGAACGAGGCAGACACAAAGAGAGGAATAGAAAAGAGGGAATTTCTAGCACAGGATTTTCCAGAAGGTGAGGGCGCTGTTCATACTGACAGACTCCTTGGCATCTTCGCGGGTAAGTTTTCTTTTTCCAATTATACTTTTCCCAAACTTGATGAAGCTACAGCTTATATTGAGCCCCCACCCCATTGGTAAATGTACATTGTTGCTTATGCAGACTGAGTGACTTTTACGATTACAAAGTATACATTAAGTCACGTTTTCACACATACAACTAAAACTTGCTCTGTTTCACTTTTGTGTTGTTTTTAAAAATATTAATTCAACAACATTTTCAAATAAACCACACAACAAAAAAAGAAATTTACTCACGCTTAACTACACCACCATCAAAAATGTAAAAAAAAATTCATGCGTACCGATTCACTACCAAGTTAAAACTAAAATGTTAATGACAAAAATGATTACCAAGTTCAACAAGTCCTCGAACTCAAACCCCAAAACCCAAATAGTCCCTTGACCCTAATAGTCCCCTAGATTGACCGCAGTGACCTCTCTCTCTCTCTCTCTCTCTCTCTCTCTCTCTCTCTCCTCTCCTCTCTCTCTCTTCTCAATGTCTATGCCATTCACTACAACTGCAGGTTACTTACAAGGCAGCAATCCCCCCCCCCCCCCCCCCCCAAACCCACCCCCTGGGCCTGGTAAGATTTTTTTTTAAAGTGTGCGTGTGTGTGTGTGTGTGTGTGTGTGCGCGTGTGTGTGTGCGTGTGTGTGTGTGTGCGTGTGTGTGTGTGGTGTGTGTGTGTGTGTGTGTGTGTGTGTTTGCGTGTGTGTGTGTGTGTATGTGTGTGTGTGTGTGTGTTGTGTTTGCGTGTGTGTGTGTGTGTGTGTGTGTGTGTGTGTGTGTGTGTGTGTGTGTGTGTGTGTGTGTGTGGGCGTGATCGTCTTGTCCTTTCTGTCGGAAAAAGATCTGCTCTTTCGCTATTGCCTGGAGCTGAGATTAGTGAGACAGAGGTTGTTGTTGCAGTGTTGTAGTGGTGTGTGTGTGTGTGTGTGTGTGTGTGTGTGTGTGTGTGTGTGTGTGTGTGTGTGTGTGTGTGTGTGTGTGTGTGTGTGT
>CM054161.1:38716521-38719021 GCA_028751875.1 Rapana venosa
TGTGTTTGTCTCCCTTCCTCCCTCCCTCTCTCTCTCTGCCTGTCTGTTTGTCTGTCTGTCTGTCTCTCTCTCTCTTTTGGTTTTTTGTTTGTTTGTTTGCTTAAGATTTTCCCCCTTTGTTTTTACTGTGTGAGTGTATGACTATTGGGTTTATTATTAAGATGTATCCCTACGGGCGGGGACTGGATGTAAAAAAGCACATGAGCGCTTATTCATTATCCTCGAAATAAAAGAATTTGTCATTGTCTCTGCCTCTCTTCCTCCCTCCCACTCCCTCTCTCTCTCTCTCTCTCTCTCTGCTGCTGCCGCCTGGTTGTGTGCTGATCTGCTACTTGTTTGTGCTGATAGTGGTGGTGGTGGTAGTGGTGGTAATGGTAGTGATACTTGTGGTAGCGGTTGTCGTGGCAGTGGTTGTAGTTATAGTGGTGGTGATAGTGGTGGTGGTTTGTGTGTGTGTGTGTGTGTGTGTGTATGTGTGTGTGTTTTCATGCATGTACGAGCTTCTGTGTGTGTGTGTGTGTGTGTGTGTGTGTGTGTGTTCATACATGTGCGAGCTTGCCTGCTTTCCTGTAGTGTGTGTGTGTGTGTGGATAATGGAATAAGCACTTATGTGCTTTTTTACATCCAGTCCCCGTGTGTATGCGGTTTTGTAAATTTGTCATTTGTTCCCACCGGCACACAATGGCCTACTCTTACGAAAAGCGGAACAGGATTGAACGTGTGCGCAAGATGTTCTGCGTGCGTTCGTACACGGGGCCTCGGTTTATAGTCTCATCCGAAGGACTTTTGGGGAGAGTGGAGTCTGCACTGATGTTAACTTCAAGGGAAAATATCCCCTTGAACGGGAATCGAACCCGGGTCGTCAGATTGCGAACGCAATGTTCTAACCACAAGGCTATCCCGTCCCCCTGTGTGTGTGTGTGTGTGTGTGTGTGTGTGTGTGTGTGTTCTGGCAGCGCAACAACGCATTTTTGCTCATTTAAATACATTTTGACCGGCAACAACAGTCGCTGTCTGAGCGTTCCACGAAGAGAGCTTCTATTTCATTCCTTGGCTAGAGCTCTGAAGTTCACCAATGGTCAGATTTTTCTTTTTGGGGGGCATGTGTGATCGGTTTTGTCCACCAAATGCATTCGGACTTTGGGGATGTATGCAGATTTGATGATGTAATTGTCTTTCTCTCCTTAAGTTGCACATAACACTACTTACCATTCACATGCATGAACGCGGGGTGCTTTGATACACAGGCGCAGCGAACTTCCTTTGCTGCTGAAGTACGCACACAGTCACTCTGACCCCCACCCCCTAAAAGCGAGGATTTCTTTCAACACTGAAGCCTTCTCAGTTCCTGGTGGTGTAGGCAGGCGCTAGGCCCTGTGCACTGCCATGCAAACGTGGCCATTCAGTGCTTTGAGCCTATAATAATAATAATAATAATAATAAATGGAGTTTATATAGCCCTATATCTTGTAAAAAAAACAAAAAACAAATCAAAGCGCTTAAGAATAAAAAATGGAATTTATATATATATATAACGAGGCAGCGTGTTGTCAGCACGACAAAACGCTGATGATAGTTTTTGTTTTCGGGGTTGTGTGTGTGTGTGTGTGTGTGTGTGTGGTTTTTGTGGGGGGAGGAGGTACTATGGGAAGGGGTGGGGGAGGGGAGAAGAGTATATGACGTATTGATTTCTTGGGGGTAGGAGGGGGATTGGGGGGGGAGGTATGCGGGGTGTAGGGTTGGTTGCCTTTGTTCTTTATCTCTCCACTGGGGAGGGAAGGAATTACCAACAACAGCAGCGGCAGAGTGTGGGGACAGGCAAAATCAATGATGCCAATGTCCAGGTAATGTGCCGAGCACGTGCTGTGCAGCTTAACAAGGTGGGGGTGTGTGTGCACACTATGGGCAGGACTGAGGCTGAGGCTGCAATACAGAGTTGAAGAAAAAGGTCGTGTAGTGTCTATAGTGAATGGATTATTTATTTATTTCTTGCACGCGCGCGTAGTTGAAGAAAAAGATCGCGTAGTGTCTATAGTGAATGGATTAATTATTTCTTGCACGTATAGTTGAAGAAAAAGATCGTGTAGTGTCTATAACGGGGACGGGATAGCTCAGTGGTCGGAACACTCGCTTTCCCCCAGCCAAGTTAAGCAGCGTTGAGCGTGGTTACCACTTGGATGGGTGACCGTTTGCGCGCCTTGGCTTCAGTACAGTTCCCCCAGTTCACCCAGCTGTAAATGGGTACCTGCCCTCTTTAGGGTCAGGGAAGGTAAAGCAGCGAGGGAGAGGAGATGGGCGCCGCCCTCAATATGCTGGCCCTAGAGAAGTGAGGTCTCTGACGCCTCGCTCCCCTACGACCTTATAGGTTATGGGACTCCTTTACCTCCTTTACCTTTACCTAGTGTCTATAGTGAATGGATTATTTGTTTATTGCACGCGTAGTTGAAGACAAAGATCGTGTAGTGTCTATAATGAATGGATTATTTATTTATTTATTTAT
>CM054161.1:38724021-38751521 GCA_028751875.1 Rapana venosa
CTCAGAAGACACACCGATCTTGTTGTCTGTTGCTGGATCACACAGTAGAACAAGTGAATCTGGTGTGGCTGAGGCATTCAATTCACTGCTGACACATAGTTCTGTGTACACACTGGTTTGTTTTCCTTCTGTTTCCACATCGAGCAGGGAGTCAATGTTACACAAGACCGGCTCTTCCAAGACACTGTTATTGTCACATTGGCGACTTGCCTGTCTTTCTTGGTGTTGTCTACTTCTTTGAACATCGCGACGTCTTTGACAAGGGGGTTTCTTGCGATAGTACTGAACACGGGAGTTACGGTTCAGCACCGGGTCCGCCATTTCTGTTGACACTGGCTTGTCAGCTGGCTTCATTCGCAAGACGAACACAACACTGCCGCTCTCCCCCGCGACTTTCCAACTCGATACGACGTTGTCGATCAGCAGGGCGTTTAAAGTTGTTATTACAGTAGCTGGAAGGCCAGTAACTGACATTTTGAAGCTAAAATGCAAAAATTTGCAGCAGCTTACTAACAGCACACCCGTTCAGTTCTCGTCCCGTCACGTCGTCCGAGAGAGAGAGAGAGAGAGAGAGAGAGAGAGACAGACAGACAGACAGACAGACAGACAGAGAGATGAGACAGACAGCCACTGACACAGGCGCTCTAACATCTAATATCACTACTTAGTACTATCGAATAGACGTAAAATCGAAGACAAGAAACAAGTACAGAAACATTTAGATAGACTTTAAGAGAAAAAAAACCCCACCCAAACACTCAGACAGACACTGAGACGTACAGACACTTAAAACAGACATTTAGACAGACAACCACTGAGATAGACACACAGGAGGGTTATCTCTTTTCTCTGTGGTACCTTACTGGGTGGGATGTGTAGTGCCAGGTCTTCTCCTGTGCTTGTCACTCTGCAGGAGGTCTGCCTGCTGGCCTCAGCTGACACATTACAACTTCAGACCAGCTCATTTTTTTGTGGTACAAAATGCATGCTGGGTACGTTCGTGTTTCCGTAAACCACCGGGCGCTGACATGAACGTAGGGGAGCGAGGCGTCAGAGACCTCAGCTTCTCCAGGAGGCCAGCATATTGAGGGCGGCGCCCATCTCCTCTTCTCCTCGCTGCTTTACCTTCCCTGACCCTAAAGATGGCAGGTACCCATTTACAGCTGGGTGAACTGGGGGAACTGTACTGAAGCCAAGGCGCGCAAACGGTCTCCCCGTCCGATTGGTAACCACGCTCGACGTTGCTTAACGTTGGCTAGGGGAAAGCGAGTGCTCCGACCACTGAGCTATCCCCTCCCGTCCCCCCTAATAACATGAATGATTGGATCGTTACCGTGCATTTTTATCCCCTGCATGTGTACATGAAAAGAAATGAAGATACTGGAAGGTCTGCACCTTAACATTGACACAGGAGATCGTACAAAAACCCCTACCCTTAATTCACCAGACGTCGCTGTCGGGATTCGAACTCACGACTTTAAGAAC
The DNA here is from genome assembly GCA_028751875.1 of Rapana venosa. Taxonomy (NCBI): domain Eukaryota; kingdom Metazoa; phylum Mollusca; class Gastropoda; order Neogastropoda; family Muricidae; genus Rapana; species Rapana venosa. The sequence goes on from CM054161.1 coordinate 38,725,507, forward strand.
CCACGGGATTGAAGTCAGAGGGTTTTAACCATTCGGCTACAGCGTCCGTGAGACAAGGGGTGGGGGTTGGGGGGGGGGGGGGGGATGATGTCCTTACAAAAAAATTAGGAAGGCGGGAATGGAGGGAGGGTGGTGAGATTGCTGAGGCTTTGTGTGAAGCTTGTGTGATTGAAGAGGGTTGAGGGGAAGAAGAGGGAAGAAAGAGAGGGGCTTTATATTAGTGATGATGTTCTGGGGCCCGGGGGGGGGGGGTGGGGTGCTTCTTTCGCCCTTTCTTTCTTTCTTCTTCTTTCTTTCTTTCTTTCTTTCTCTCTTCTTTTCTTCTTCTTCTTCTTCTTCTTCTCTTCCTTCCTTCCTTCCTTCCTTCCTTCTTCTTCTTTCTTTTTCTTCTTCTTCTTCTTCTTCTTCTTTGTTTCTTTGTTCTTTCTTCTTCTGTCTTCTTCTTTAAATTTTTTTTTTTACTCCCTGGTTGTGTTAAGGCGTAAAGGCGAATTGTTCAGGGGAAAAACATCATCATATTGAGAGAGAGGAGAGATGAGAGAGAGAGAGGAGGATGAGAGAGAGAGAGAGGAGAGAGAGAGAGAGAGAGAGAGAGAGAGAGAGAGAGTTTTTGTTTTGTGTGTTGTGTTGTGTGTGTGGTGTGTGTGGGGTTGTGTGGTGTGTGTGGTTTGTGTGTGAGAGGGGTAGTGTGTGTGTGTGTGTACGTGTGTGTTAGAGAGAGAGGTTGTGTGTGTTGTGTGTGTCTGTGTTCATGTTGTGTGTGTGTGTGGTGTGTACGTGTGTGTTAGAGAGAGGGAGAGGTTGTGTGTTGTGCGTGTGTGTGAGAGAGAGAGGTGGAGGGAATGTGTACGCAAAAATAGAAAAGGGATGATAACAACAGCAAAAGAAGGCGATTCAGTTTTTTTATTTTATTATTCACCAACTTTTAAAGAAATAGTCAAGCAAGATAAGGTGCAAGTAATTTTTTTAAAATATCCAACCAACGACTGTCATTTCAGTGTGTGTGTGTGTGTGGTGTGTGTGTGTGTGTGTGTTTTGTGTGTGTGTGTTTGTGTTGTGTGTGTATGTGTGTGTGTTGTATGTGTGTAGTGTATATGTGTGTGTGTGTGTGTGTAGGGTGTGTATGTGTGTGCGTGCGTGTGTGTGTGGGGACAGTGACTGTGTGCGTCTGTGCGTGGGCGCGTACGTGTATGTGTGTGTGTGACTGTGTGTGTGTGTATGGATGTGCGCGCACGCGCATGCGTGTGACTGCACCTGTAAATATACTACTAACAAGTCAAAACTTTTATGTCTGCAGCATTGGTGGGGATGACGTCATGAATGACGTGGCACTGGCGTCACGAAATGCGGTGGCGTCATGAGCGAACAAGACGTGGCGTGTCATCCATCTTCATGATCATCGTCCTGGGAGTGTGGACAGGTGGGCAACGTCACTCAGCTCATCTCATTCTGTCTTCCTCATCAGCATCTTCAAGCCTGTTAGGGGCGGGATAGCCTAGTGGTTAGAGCGTTAAGCTTGTGATCTGAGGACACCGGATTGAGCCGCCACTGAGACGCCTGTTTGAAGGGATTTTCCCTCTGGAGTTAACATCAGTACGGACTCCACTCCCCTTTAAAAAAAATTCTTCGGATAAGACTATAAACTGAGATCTCCTGTGCGAACGCACGCAGAACATCTTGAGCACAGTTTATAGGTCGTATAATGTTACAGCAGAGTTGTAGGTCGTATAATGTTACTACAGCAGAGTTGTAGGTCGTATAATATAACAGCACAGTTGTAGGTCGTGTTTTTAGGCCGTATAACAGCACAGTTGTAGGTCGTATAATGTAACCGTAGCACTAGTTTGTAGGTGGTTTAATGTAGCAGCAAGATTGTAGGTCGTATAGTGTAACAGAAGTAGCAGATTGTAGGTTGTATAATGTAACAGTAGCAGTATAATGTAACAGCAGTAGTAGTTTGTAGGTGGTATAATGTAACTATAGTAGTAGTTTGTAGGTGGTATAATGTAGAAATAGTAGTTTGTAGGTGGTATAATGTAGAAATAGTAGTTTGTAGGTGGTATAATGTAACAGCAGTAGTAGTTTGTAGGTCGTAAAATGTAACAGTAGCAGTAGTTTGTAGGTCGTATAATGTAACAGCAGTAGTAGTTTGTAGGTGGTATAATGGAACAATAGTAGTAGTTTGTAGGTCGTATAATGTAACAATAGTAGTAGTTTGTAGGTCGTATAATGTAACAATAGTAGTAGTTTGTTGGTGGTATGATGTAGCAGTAGTTTGTAGGTGGTATATTGTAACAGTAGTAGTTTGTAGGTGGTATATTGTAACAGTAGTAGTTTGTAGGTCGTGTAATGTAACAACAGCAGTCGTAATCTACATTGTAGGTTGTACAGTGTAAGAGCAGTCTTAGTAATTGGAGTTACAAGTCGTATGATGATAGGTACTTAGTTGTCTGAGCAATAGAGTGTTTTTCGTTCTAAATTTTTTGTCAATGTAGACTCTGTGTGTGTGTGTGTGTGTGTGTGTGTGTGTGTGTGTGTGTTGTGTGTGTGTGTGTGTTTAGCAAAATTTTTTTTTCTTATTATGCCTCAACATAATCTTTTGAGAAGTGTGTGTGTGTAAAGAGAGAGAGAGAGAGAGAGAGAGAGGAGAGTGTGCGTGCGTGTGTGTGTGTTGTGGTGTGTGTGTGTGTGTGTGTGTGTGTGTGTGTGTGTGTGTGTGTGTGTGTGTTGTGTGTGTAGTGAGTGAGTTTTTTTGTTGTGTGTGTGTGTGTGTGTGCGCGTGTGTGTGTGTGTGTGTGTGTGTGTGTACGTACGAAATGGGGGGCGTGCAGAGGAGTAGAGAGAGGGAGAGAGTGCGTGCGCACGCACGCGCCGCGCGTGTGTGTGTGGGGGGGGGGGGGGGGGGACGGATAGCCTAGTGGTTAGAACATTGCACTCGCAATTGACAACCCGTGTTCGAATCCGTTCAAGGGGATATTTCTCTGGAGTTAACATCAGTGCAGACTCCACTCTCCATAATTCTTCAGTGAGACATAAACCGAGGTCCCGTGTGCGAACGCACACAGAACATCTTGCGCCACGTTAAATCCTGTTCCGCTTTTCGTAAGAGTAGGCATTGTTGTGCGGTGGGAACAGATGACAGAATTACAAAACGCATACACCCAGGGACTGGATGTAAAAGCACCCAAGTGCTTATCCATTATCCTCGATGTAAAAGGGGTGTTTTTTTTAGTGTGCGCGCGCCTGGGCCTGTATGTGTGCGTGTGCGCACGCGGGCCTTTATGCGTGTAGGAGGGAAGAAAGAGAGGGATAGAAGACTGCACACAAGGCAGAGGAGGTGGGGGGATGGGGGGTAGAGAGAAAAAGACACCGTGTGACACTTTTTCTTCAAGCGGCTGTGTTCTTGTTGAACACGCCTATGATTATGGGATTATGACAACCAACAGGAGAGGTGGTAATCGGGGAAAAAAAATAGAGGTGGGGGGGAGGGGGGAGGGGAAGAGGGGGGTCGAGGAAGGACAAGACTGGTGGGGTGGGGGTGGGGGGACTGTGAACAAAAGAGGGAAGAAACCCCCACAAAATTCTATGATTATGAAGGAAAAGGTAGAAAGGGGGAGGGGGAGGGGGGGGGGGCTGGGGGGGGGGGGGGGGGAGCTGTCTGCTTGTCTCACATTGTCTGGGTCCGTTTATGTTAGCGTGAGAAGCCTGTGGTTTGAATATTTTAAAAAAACAAAACGAAAAAGAACAACAACAATATTATATTCATATCTATTCTTCTGTCCATCTCTTTCTTTCCTCCCTCTACATACACACACCAACACACACACTACACACATACACACAACACACACACACACACACACACACACACACACTATGTAGATAGATAGATAGATAGATAGATAGATAGATAGATAGATAGATAGATTATTTTGTTTTGATATGGGGGTTTTGGGCGGTTTTTTGTTTGTTTGTTTTTTTTTTGGGGGGGGGGTTGGAAGGGGGGGGGGGGGGGGGCGTCATGTGTTCTTACCAGTACGATGCTCAAGTCAACTCTTCCGAAAGACAGAACGGACTTTAACGTGTGTGTAACTGTACTGCTCAAGTCAACTCTTCCGAAAGACAGAACGGACTTTAACGTGTGTGTAACTGTAAGATGTTCTGCCTGCGTTCTCACACGTGGCCTCAGTTTATAGACTCACCCGACGGACTTCAGGAGAAGTAGAGTCAGTAGTCATATTGAATCCAGGGGTGGGAAAAAATCCCCATTGAACTGACGTCTCTCTCGGTGATGGCTCGCACCAGGGCTCGATCCCGGGTCATCGGTTCGTGAACGCAATGCTCTAACCACCAGGCTGTCCCGCCCCTTCCAAACGAAACATATGAAACACAGTCTTGGAAAAGAAGAACAAAAGAGATGTCCTCATATCATGCATGGAATCGAATACAGACAAACACTTACAAAGATACACAGTGAGATGTAAGAAAACATTTTTTTTTCTTTAAAGCAGCACGCTTAATCCATTATCATCGGAATATGATTAATAATAATAACAACAATAATAATAATAACAATGATGATGATCATCATGATGATGATGAGGATGATGATGATGATAATGTAAAGTACTCTTATAGGCGTTGCCTCTTATACTCATTGCATGTGTTTGTTTTGAACAAATACAATCTCGTTTACAAATCAAAGACACAGAAACGAAGACACCCATCTTACAAAAAAAAACAACCCCAAAACAACACAAACAAATAAACAAACAAAACCAGACACACGTTTTCTCATATGAAGCTGTAGAAATAAAGAACCGACCCCTCCCCCCCCCCCCCCACTCCCAGCCCCCTACCATCCCGACCCCCTCCCACCTTCTCCCTAATTCCCAACACCACCCCCAGCCCTGTATACGCTGGTTCTTGTATATTTTTTTCTGAACAGTTTCAAACAGATGACTCGTTGGTATGTCACATGTCCAATCCAAACAGTTCTTGTCATTAGATTTGCTCAACTACTTAAATATATAATAATAATTTATAATAATAATGATAATAATAATAATAGTAATAATAAATGGAGCTTATATAGCGCTATTTCTTGCACAGACAAATCAAAGCACATGCATTCAACCTAATCTTACACAGTCATGCAATCAATGACAAATAATCAATAGTTTAAACAAAATATATGTATATATACATAAATATATTATGTTATTGATAGTATACTGTGTGTGTGTGTCATCTGTTGCAATGTGAAGTTATCCGTCACAATGTATCCATAATATATTATTGATAGTATACTCTGTGTGTGTGTGTGTGTGTGTGTGTGTGTGTGTGTGTGTGTGTGTGTGTGTGTGTGTGTGGTGTGTGTGTGTTGTGAAGTCATCTGTTGCAATGTGAAGTTATCGTCCACAATGTATGTGTCTATGACTGTGACTAATGAGGATAGTATACTTTGTATGCCATCTGTTGCTACGTGAGGTCATCCGTCACAATGTATGTATGTATGTATGCATGTATGTATGTAGGTATGTATGTAGGTATGTATGTGAATATGACAGAGACTATCACGAGTTTACTTGTTGCCCTGTCAAGTTATGCTCGTATTTTTGTGACTCTTTTTTGAGAATAATTTCTGTTTAAACCAAAATTCTGTGCAAACCAAATTCTGTTTAAACCAACATTCTGTTTAAACCAAAATCATGTTTCAACCAAAATCATATTTCAACCAAAATCATGTTTCAAACCAAAATCATGTTTCAAACCAAAATCATGTTTCAACCAAAATCATGTTTCAACCAAAATCATGTCTCAACCAAAATTCTGAATAAACCAAAATTCTGTTTAAACCAAATTATGTTTAAAACAAAAAATCATATTTCAACCAAAATCATGTTTCAAACCAAAATCATGTTTCAGCCAAAATCATGTTTCAACCAAAATCATGTTTCAACCAAGATTCTGTTTAAACCGAATTCTATATAAACCAAATTCTGCTTAAACCAAAATCATGTTTCAACCAAAATCATGTTTCAACCAAAATCATGTCTAAACCAAGATTCTGTTTAAACCGAATTCTATATAAACCAAATTCTGCTTCAGCCAAAATCATGTCTCAACCAAAATCATGTTTTAAACCAAAATCATGTTTCAACCAACCAAAATCATGTTTCAACCAAAATTCTGTTTAAAACAAAATCATGTTTCAAACCAAAATCATGTTTCAACCCTCATATTTCAACCAAAATCATGTTTTAACCCTCATATTTCAACCAAAATCACGTTTCAAACCAAAATCATGTTTCAAACCAAAATCATGTTTCAACCAAAATCATGTTTAAACCCTCATGTTTCAAACCAAAATCATGTTTCAACCAAAATCATATTTCAACCAAAATCATGTTTCAACCAAAATCATGTTTCAACCAAAATCATGTTTCAACCCTCATATTTCAACCAAAATCATGTTTCAACCAAAATTATATTTAAACCAAAATGATGTTTTAAACAAAATTCTGTTTAAACCCAAATCATGTTTCAACCAGTATCATATTTCAACCAAAATCATGTTTCAACCAAAATCATGTTTCAACCAATATCATATTTCAACCAAAATCATGTTTCAACCCTCATATTTCAACCCAAAATCACGTTTCAAACCAACAATTCACGTTTCAAACCAACAATTCTTGCTTTTAACCCCAAAACGCTGGCGGGCGGCGGCGCTGGTTGCATGCAGTAGGGGCGGAGGAGACATGCGAGCAGCTGCAGTGCCTCAACAGCAACCCCTGCCAGACCACGCTGCACGCTGACCACAACACCACCACTGTCCGATGCGTCTGCGGCGGCCGCTGGACGGGCCCCCGCTGCCAGCACCCCATCCGCCTCTCCCCGCAGGCCGTCACCTCCTCCCAGGCCCGCCTGACCATCCGCGTCATGACGTCAGGGACCTATGACGTGGCCCCTTCCCCAGGGTCCTCGGCCTTGTCCTTGGTATCGGGGAAGAAGAAGAAGAAGGAGGAGGAGGAGGGGGAGGGGGAGGAAGGGGTCAGGCTGAACTACACCTTGGTGTACTGGCGGCGGAACGACACCATGACGTCACTGGCGCTGGACGCGTCCTTCCTGACGTCAGGGGCCGTGACGTGCGTGCTGCTGCACAACAAGGTGTCGAGGGAACCCGTGTTGGGAGGGTTGAGCCCCAGCACGAGGTACACCATCTGCGTGGAGAGCGGCTTCGTGGACTCTTGCGTGCTGTCTTCCTTCACCGACACCACCTCCTCCTCCTCCTCTTCCTCTTCCTCCTCGAGACCAGAGTGGCCCTCCAACTGCGTCACCATCTACACCCCGACCTTCTCCCCGCCCCTGGCCCCCGTCACGCTCTCCTCCACCGTCACCCAAGTAGCCGTGGTCTCCGTCTTCGTCCTGGCTCTCCTCATCGTCGTCTTCATCGTCTTCCTCCTGCGGCGACAGAACCTGGCCTTCAGGCTGTTCCTGGACGGCCTCTGCCACAGACTCTGCTGCTGCTGCTCCTCCTCCTCCTCCTCCTCCTCCTCCTGCTGCTGCTGCTGCTCTTCTTCTTGCAGGACTGACCCTGACACGGACGGGTCTCAAGACCGCAGCCGCCTCCACCACCCTCCACACCCCCCTTCCTCCTCCTTCTTCTCCTACTCCTTCTCTTCCACGTCCCACCAACGACCCCGGAGCGTCTTTCTCAACGACCACAGCGGCTGCCCGAAGAAGTCGCCCAAGAAATCCCTGTTCAAAAAACCTTGCCAGAAGAAGAAGCAGCAGCAGGAGAGATCGTCGACTTACACTTCGGCCAGCATGTTGCTGACCCACCCTACCCCGCCCGGTCTCGGTCACGAAGCGTTCGCTGGCGGGGAAGCTTCTCCGCTGGGCTTCGAGCTGGGCGAGGACGATTCCGTGTTCGAGAACTCGCCCCCCGAGCAGGCGGGGCCCGCGCTGGCCGCTTTGCCCACGCTGCTGCGCAACAAGCCGCGGCGGCACCGCTTGAGTCGGAAGAGGCGAGGGTACGTGACGTACAGCACTCGCAAGGACAAGAACATCCGATTGACCACGGTGCTGGAGTCCATCACCGGAGACGAGGAAGAGGAAGAAGAGTTTGAGGAGGACGGGTTGGTGTGCGCGCGGTCTTCGATATGAAAGAAGGGTGTGTTGTGGGGGTGTTGGGGGGAGGTTGGGGTGTGGTGGTGGGTGGTGGGTGTGGGTGGGAGGGTGTTGGGTGTGTGTGTGTGTGTGTGTGTGTGTGTGTGTGTGTGTGGTGTGTGTGTGTGTGTGGGGTGTAACCGTACGTGCATTCAAACGTGCGTGCGTGTTTGTGTGCGTCGCGAATGTGCGTGCTATGTATGTATGTATGTATGTATGTATGTTGTATGTATGTATGTATGTGTGTTTGTGTGTGTGTGTGTGTGTAGTGTGTGTGTGTGTGTGTGTGTGTGTGTAGTGTGGGAGGGAGCTTTACAGTGGTGGTGTTGTACTGTTCGAAACGAGTGGGGTTGTTTTTTAAACGTTGAACGAGTGCTTAAATGAATTAAAACCTAACTTTAGGGACGAGAGAGTGGAGAGGGGATACAGGATACAGGGAGAGAGAGGAGGAGACAGAGACACGGGAGAGGGGGAGAGAGGACAGATACAGGGAGAGAGGAGGAGGCAGGTAGAGGGAGAGACAGAAAACACAGGAGAAACAAAGGGGAGAGAGAGGGAGGGGAGAGAGACAGAGCACAAGGAGAGAGAGATGGAGGGAGAGAGAGAGACACACACACACACAGAGATTTGAAACGATCACATTGTAAATCTAGATTTAGCCGAGGTATTTTTTTTTTTTGGAACTGCATCGTAGTGAATTTGAATTTTAAGTCAGATTGGATTTCCTCCCGAACGAACACTGTGTGTTGATAACGATGTGTGTAATAAAAACTAATATTGAGAAATAGGCGCGCGCACATGTGAGGACATAAATAAACATGTGCGGTTGTTTCGCGCGTCCTAAAAGTGCATGCTTCAGTGTGGAGATGATTGTGTGCAAAGGATACATTGGAGTGAAAGAAAGATGCGCTTGATTTATAATGAACACGATGTGTGTGTGTGTGTGTTTTTATTATTTATTTCTTTAATTCTTTTATATCGAGGATAATGGAATAAGCACTTATGTGCTTTTTTTTACATTCTGTCCCCGTGTGTATGCGGTTTTGTAAATTTTGTCATCTGTTCCCACCGGAACAGAGAGAGAGAGGTGTGTGGTGAGGTGTGTGTGTGTGTGTGTGGTGTGTGTGTGTTGTGTGTGTGTGTGTGTGTGTGTGTGTGTGTGTGTGTGTGGTGTGTGCATGTGTGTGTGTGTGAGTGTGTGTGAGAGAGAGTTTTTTTTTTTTTTTTTTTTTAATTTTTTGTATTCAATTCTTTTATATCGAGGATAATGGAATAAGCACTTGTGTGCTTTTTTTTACATCCATTCCCCGTGTGTATGCGGTTTTGTAAATTGTCATTTGTTCTGAGTGTGTGTGTGTACGTGTGTGTGTGTGTATGTGTGTGTGTCTGTGTGTGTGTGTGTGCATGTGTGTGTGCGAGGGTATGTGTGTGTGTCTGTGTATGTGTGTGTGTGTGTGCGCGCGCGCCCGTGTGGCACGAATGTTTTTCTACACATGTATCATGCACCACACACATGTGCTCTTCTCCTTATATTTCAATACAGCTTGAACTTTTTGTAAGGGAAAAAAAAATCTGTACAGGGCCACACGTTGAGCTACGAGGAAAAAAACAAAGATATCCCTTTGCTGTGGACTCTTTTGACACTTGTATCATGTTTCCTCTTTTCAGACCAAAGATTTATGTGGGGGGCGCAAACTTGAATAGTGCACATGATTTATTAGTATTCTTGAATAGCCTTTGTTTTAGCGGGTGGTCCTGTGTAAGTTTTTTTTTAATTTGCTTTCTTTCTCGTTGTGTGGTGTGTTGTGTGGTGTGTGTGTGTGTGTGTGTGTTTGTGTGTGTGTGTGTGTTTGGGTGTGTGTGTGTTTGGGTGGTGGGTGTGTGTGTGTGTTTGGTGTGGGTGTGTGTGTGGTATGTGTGTGTGTGTGTGTGGTGTGTGGTTTGGTGTGTGTGTGAGAGAGAGAGAGAGGAGGAAGGGGGAAGGGGGGAAACCAATGACTGACGCACTGAATATTATTAAATATTGTGTTATTTGACAAATGTTTGTTTGTTATTGTTTATGTTCACTTAGAGGAGGCGAATATTGTTTTCGTTTTGTATGCTTGTTTATGAGCTATTTGAGAAAGAGAGAGAGAGACAGAGAGATAGACAGACAGAGAGAGATTTGTCAACAGAATAAGTGAAATCGCAAGCAATAAGGTGCGCACAAGTGTATGGGTACGAATGTCATCTTTTTTTTAAAAAAAGTGGTTGATGTGTGTGTCTGTGTGTGTGCTATATTTAAACATAATTGTTCGTAATTTATTGCCACCTTTGGAAACAAAATTCCAGGAGATTTCATACAGCGAATCTCCAAGAGAAGAAATGTCTCATGTTCTGTCCTCTGTATTCTTGCATTTATTTCATGTCATTGAAAACTGCGAACAATTATGAGTTCATGTGTGAATGTAAGTGGGCCTATGAGTATTTATAAGAATCTGAGCCTTTTTTTAAAAAACAAAGTTTTTGTCTTGAAAGCCATGTTTGCAATGACAGATAAAGACGAGAGAGGGAGAGAAGGAGAGAGAGAGGGGGGCGGGGGGGGGAAGAGGTGGGGGGGGGGGGGGGTTCAGACGGGAGAGAGTACTTGATTTTAAATTGTGAATGTCTGTGTGTGTGAGTGTGTGTGTGTGTGTTGTGTGTGTGTGTGTGTGTGTGTGTGTGTGTGTGTGTGTGGTGTGTGTGTGTGTGTGTGTGTTGCATGCGCAAGAGAGAGAGTGTGTGCGCGCGTTTGTGTGTATGTGTGTGTGCCTGCGTGTATGTGCGAGTGCGTGAATGTGTGTATGTTTGCTCTCACAGTAAAGCCTTTAAACTGTTCATTCACAGATTATAGACAACTAAGAAATTGCATTTCCAATTGGTTAAATAAAATAAAAAGAAACGAAAAGTGTAATCACTCAGTAATGATGTCGTCCAAACGTGTTTTGACGTTTTGTTCATTCATGCACCAGATCCAAACTTCAGGATTCAGTTTATTGATTTTTTTTAATTTATAAAATCTGAATTTGCTATTTCTTCCTCTCTCTCTCTCTCTCTCTCTCTCTCTCTCTCTCTCTCTCTCTCTCTCTCTCTCTCTCTCTCTCTCTCTCTCTCTCTCTCTCTTTCTTATTCATTATCCTCGAAATAAAAGAAATTGTCATTCTCTCTCTCTTTCTTTCACTCTCTCTCTCTCTCTCCTCTCTCTCTCTCACTCACTCCTCTCTCTCTCTCACTCACTCATCTCTCTTCTCTCTCTCTCTCTCTCTCTCCTCTCTCTCTCTCTCTCTCTCTCTCTCTCTCTCTCTCAGTTATAATTATGAAGTGTTGTAGAGTTACATGATATCGTCAATCCTTGAAGTGATGGGGCCTGGTATGGTGAAACGACAGACAAAGGTGAGGAAAGGCTGGCTGAAAGCATTTTGATGTCAGATGATATGCAACCTTTTTGTCCCACACGCGCGCGCGCTCACACACACACACACACACACACACCACACACACACACACACACCACCACTACTATTCAAATACACACACATACACACACACACACACGCATGCACGAACGCACGCAGGCATGCACACACGCACATTGACACATACACAAACACACGCACACACACTGAAATTTCAAGTCGCGAGCGCGCACACACGCACTGCAATTCAAATACACACACACTCCTTTGCGCACGCACGGACACACCACGCATGCACTCACCACATACAATCATACTTACCACATACACACACACTACATACATACACAGAATACACACACACACACACAACACACACACACACAAACAGAAACACACACACACAGAGAAACACACACAGAGAAACACCACACAGAGAAACACACACACACACACACAACACACACACACACACACACACAGAGAACACACACACACACACACAGACACAGAAACACACACACACACACACAGAGAACACACACACACACAGAAAAAACACACTCACACACACACACACTCACACACACACACAGAACACACACACACAGCCATGGACGAAGGTAGGAGCTGGCTAGGGGAAAAAAATTGATGATAGAGTGAAAGGATTTTGATGTCAGATTATGTGCAATCTTTTGTCTCGCATGTTGTTTGGTTATTGGTTGTTGGTTTTTTGTAATTATTGTCGTGCACACGAGAACAATAAAGAGGACAATGTGTTTGCTTTATGGATATTTGGGAGTATTCTATGTGTGGTTGGTGTGTGTGTGTGTGTGTGTGTGTGTGTGTGTGTGTGTGTTGTTGTGTGTGTGTGTGTGTGTGTGTGTGTGTGTGTTCTCAGTGAGAGTGAGTGAGTGTGTGTGTGTGTGTGTGTGTGTGTGTGTGTGTGTGTGTGTGTGTGTGTGTGTGTGTGTGTGTGTGTGTGTGCTTTTATTCTTTTACAACGCGGATAATGGAATAAGCACTCATATGCTTTTTTTCTTCCAGTCCCCGTGTGTGTGCGGTTTTGTAAATTTTGTCATCTGTTCTCTCACCAGCACACAATGGCCTACTCTTTCGAAAGCGGAACAGGATTGAACGTGTGCGCAAGATGTTCTGCGTGCATTCTCACAAGGGGCCTCGGTTTATAGTCTCATCCGAAGGACTTTTGGGGGGAGTGGAGTCTGCACTGATGTTAACTCCACGGGAAAAAATCCCCTTGAACGGGATTCGAACCCGGATCGTCAGATTGCAAGCGCAATGTTCTAACCACTAGGCTATCCCGTCCCCTGTGTGTGTGTGTGTGTGTGTGTGTGTGTGTGTGTGTGTGTGTGTGTGTGTGTGTGTTGTGTGTGTGTGTGTGTGTGTGTGTGTTCAAGAGGAGGAAGAGGAATGTGTGTGTGTGTCCTTGCGTGCATTCAAGCGTGCGTGCGTGTTTGTATGCGTGTGTGTGCGTGCGTGTTTGTGTGTGTGTGTGTGCGTGCGTGCGTGTGTGTGTGTGTGTGCGTAAAACGCTCGATCTCACGTGTTGTGTAAAGGTGTGTGCTTGTGTACACATAATGTATGTGAATGTCTGTCTGCCTGTCTGTGTTTTCCTCACACATCCATTCATCACATGCAGTCATGGGGAAACTCCTCTATGCGAAATTGCCGACAGTTGTCACCAAGGCCAAGCACATCACTGTAATACAACACCACCATTTTCCTTCTTCTTGAACAACAAAACAACAACAACAAAAAACAACTCATGTTATCCTGTCTGTCTATACACCGTTATATGGGTCCATGATAATGATTTTAATTTTTTTTCAACAAACTTTTGCCAGAGACGGTGACTCTTGTGTCGTCTTCTTCTTCTTCTTCTTCTTTCTACTACTACTACTACTACTACTACTATGTTGTTGTTGTTGTTCTTCTTCTTCTTCTTCTTCTTCTTCTTCTTCTTCCTCTTCCTCTTCTTCTTCTTCTTCTTTTCTTCTTCTTCTTCTTCGTCGTCTTTCTTCTTCTTCTTCTTCTTTCTTCTTCTTCTTCTTCTTCTTCTTATCCAACGTTTAGACAGCAAATACTGTTGTCTGTCAATGAGCGAAGATGCATTGCGCTGCTGTTAAGCGCCTGACAAGTCAGGCCCAGCACATCCGACATCGGCGTGGGAGAGAATTGCTATATCTTAAGGTGTTTTTTTCTGGAATAAAAGGCAGGAGAATGGACCATGATGACAGATAATAGACAGGAGGGAGTTCACAGGAATGTATGTATGTGTGTGTGTGTGTGTGTGTGTGTGTGTGCGTATGTGTGCGGTGTTGTGTGTGTGTGTGTGTAAAACGCTTAATCTCACGTGTTGTGTAAAGGTCTGTGTTTGTGTATACATAACGTATGTGAATTGTCTGTCATTTTGATTTTTTTTAAACAAACTTTTGCCAGAGACGGTGATTCTTGTCGCCATGTGTCTTCTTCTTCTTCTTCTTCTTCTTCTTCTACTACTACTACTACTGCTACTGCTACTGCTACTGCTACTGCTGCTGCTGCTGCTGCTGCTGCTACTACTGCTACTACTACTACTACTACTACTACTACTACTACTTCTTCTTCTTCTTCTTTTGTTGAACGTTTTGACAACAAATACTATTGTCTGTCAAATGAGCGAAAATGCATTGCACTGCTGTTAAGCGCCTGACAAGTCAGGCCCAGCACATCCGACATCGGCGTGGGAGAGAATTGCTATATCTTAAGTTTTTTTCTGGGAAAAAAAAGGCAGGAGAATGGACCAAGATGACAGAGAATAGACAGGAGGGAGTTCACAGGAAGAAAAACAAAACAAGGCAGAAACAAAGAGAGGGATAGAAAAGAGGGAATTTCTGGCACAGAGTTTCTAGAAGGTGGTATTGCTATTATACTGACAGGCCCCAAGCATTCCCACGGAGGGGGTGGAGGTGTGGTGTTTTCTTTTTTTTCTTTTACTTGTGCCAATAGCTCCTACAAACAAGTCCATGATTTCTTGTCTCAGCCGAAAGACTTGCACCCAGACAACCGCGCAATGGCTAGTGGATGAGGAAAACTTCAGGCTTTATTCAAGGAGGATTTGAACCAGGATTTCTGACAGTCTGCATGAGTGTCTTACCGCTTAACCGGCGGTTTTGAATAACAGATGAGAATTTGACAAAGAGAAAGGTCATATATGCCCTCCCTCTCTCTCTCTCTCTCCTCTCTTCTCTCTCTCTCTCTCTCTCTCTCTCTCTCTCTCTCTCTCTCCTCTCTCTCTCTCTCTAACACACACACATATACACACACGCAAGCGCGATCATCACACACACACACACACACCACACACACACACACACACACACACTGAGTAAACACACACACACACACTGAGTAACACACACACACACACACACACACACACACACACACACACACACACACACACAAAATGTTTATTTCGCTTCCCAAAGCCACAATGTACAATCAGAAACAGCCAGAAGATACATTTTTTACACTGTACAAGCAACACTTAAGTACACAAAGGTAAAGGTGTCCCCATAACCTATGCGGTCGTTGGGGAGCGAGGTGTCAGAGACCTCAGCTTCTCCAGGGGCCAGTATATTGAGGGCGGCGCCCATCTCCTCTCCCTCGCTGCTTTACCTTCCCTGACCCTAAAGAAGGCAGGTACCTATTTACAGCTGGGTGAACTGGGGGACTGTACTGAAGCCAAGGCGCGCAAACGGTCACCCATCCATTTGGTAACCACGCTCGACGCTGCTTGACCGTAGCTTTGGGGAAAGTGAGTGCTCTGACCACTGAACTATCCTGTCCCCAAAACAAAGCTAGCAACAAAAATGTATACAACCCAATTAACAAGTTGGTGGGGTAGGGGTAGGATAGCCTTGCGGTTTGAGCGTTGTACTCGTGGTCTTACGGTTCTGGATCAAGCCAACCACTGAGGTTACCGTCTGAGGGGATTTTGCCCCTGGAGCTTACAACAGTACCGACACCACTCCCCCGAAAGTCCTTCTAATGAGATTATAAACCGAGGTCCAGTGTGCAAACATACACAGAACATCTTGGGGCACATGTTAAAACCCGTACCGCCTTTTTAGAAGAGTAGGCAATTGCGCACCTGTAGGAACGGATGTTAAAATTTATTTTTTTAAAAACCCCAACGCATGCACGCTTGTGTCGTGTTTAGACACAATCCCCGAAGTCGGAATATAGCTACTTTGATGGTGGGTTAAAACGGTCACATAAGCAAAATCTCACCATCGGTGAACCTTGGAGCTCTAGCCGAGGAACGGTAAAAGAGTAAGAAGTTGCTGTTTTTCTTGCTGTTGTTGTTGTTGTTGTTGTGCGTTCCCTAGCTTAACACCCTGGAGGTCACCCACTTTTACGCACACTGAGTCACTCATCCCACCTGGAGAATCACTGTGAGACTGTAAGTAACACACCTGGTGAGAAGTTTGCGGGTACGACTTTTGTTGTTGTTTAAAGTTATAAAAAAAAAGGTTTAAAAAAAGGTCAAGGAGTCCCATAACCTATAAGGTCGTAGGGGAGCGAGGCGTCAGAGACCTCACTTCTCTAGGGCCAGCATAGTGAGGGCGGCGCCCATCTCCTCTCCCTCGCTGCTTTACCTTCCCTGACCCTAAAGAGGCAGGTACCCATTTACAGCTGGGGGAACTGTACTGAAGCCAAGGCGCGCAAACGGGTCACCCATCCAACTGGTAACCACGCTCGACGCTGCTTAACGTTGGCTGGGGGAAAGCGAGTGCTCCGACCACTGAGCTATCCCGTCCCCTTTTAAAGTTTAAAGTACCTTAACAAATAGGTTGCAGCACTCAAATTTCAGAGGTATATTTTTGTCCTCCTTAAAAAAAAAGAAAGTGCAGGTTGCTATGCTAAGGGCTTGTCACGGAAGAAGCTAGACACAATCTGGACGTAATAACGTTTTAAACATAACAACATTTTAATACAGGGATTGACATTTCGTTCACATCAATAACAGACCAAGCTTTGGGGCCTGGGTTTGATTAAACAAGTGAAATATATTCCACAGTCTCAGAGCAAAACCCGCTTTGCACAAAGCGTGGAAGAATTTCGGACAGCCAATAATCAGCATGTATAATTCTTTTCTTACTACTTGTTTTTCTTCACAAGCTATGAACTCCATGCACAGTTCTGCGCGTTTTGAGCATAGATTGATTACAAAGGAATTGCGTTATATAATAGTGGTCTTGTAGTGGTAGCAGCAACAGCAGCAGCAGTAGTAGTAGTAGCAGCAGCAGCAGTAGTAGCAGCAGCAGCAGCAGAAATATTAGGAATAGTAGTAGCAGCAGCATAAGTATTAGTAATAGTAGCAACAGCAGCAGCAGTAGCATCATCATCATCAGCAGCAGCAGCAGCAGCAGCAGCAGCAGCAGCAGCAGTAGCAATAGTAGCAGCAGCAGCAGCAGCAGCAGCAGCAGCAGTAGCAGCGGTGGTGAAGGCAGTAGTGGTGGTATCATTGACAGTTTTGCGCATTTAAACATCATTTCGCTATTATTGTTCGTTTCTTGTAACCCACTCTTTTCCTAACCGTCATATGTCACATTTTCTCCCTGTCAAATAATCGTTATTTATGTCAATATGCCCATCCATACTACAGTAATTTTTTTGATAGCGTTTGGGCTACTTCAAGTGCTGTAGATGTTTCCACTTTCATTACGTCATCATACATGTCTCATTTCAGCCAGAGTTTTTACACAGTTGGTGAATATGTTGAGGGTTCCTGAGCAAACTTCAATTTAAAAATATTGACTGAGGTAGAATGTATAGTCACAGCTAAATAACCACAAGATTGGAGGAAGTTTTTTTTCTGTGTTATCTAAAATTGAAACATGAAACATGAACTGAAAAGGGTTTTTCATTTGTTGGGTGAATCCAAACTTCGAAAGATGGTAACACACATCCACAAATTAATATTAAGTAGTTAAAGTTATTCCAACAACTGAATTTAATGTTAAACCATGGTGTGAAGCACTTAAAAAAAAAAGTAATATCAACAACTAAATTTAATGTTAGATCTTGATGTTAAACACCTTGATAATATCAACAGCCAAATTCAATGTTAGACCTACATGTTTAACAGTTTTAATAACATCAACAACTAAATTCAAGATTAAACCTACATGTTTGACAGTTTAAATAACATCAACAACTAATATCGATATTAGACCTAGATATTAAACAGTTTTAATAACACCAACAACTAAATTCAATATTAAACCTACATGTTTAACAGTTTTAATAACATCAACAACTAAATTCGATATTAGACCTAGATGTCTAAGAGTTTTAATAACATCAACAACTAAATGTAATATTAGACAAGATGTTTAACAGTTTTAATAACACCAACAACTCAATTCAATATCAGACATAGTTGTTTAACTTTTTAAACAATTTCAACAGCTAAATTAACACTCAGACCTAGATGGTCAACATTTTTGACAACGTCAACAACTATAATCAATGTCAGAAGTAAATGTTAAACAGTTTCATTAACATCAACAACTCGGTACGACAAAGGCATAAAAACATATTTGCTTAAAAAATAAAGACTTTGTGGGTAGAAGAATGAGAAAAAAATAATATATAAATGTACACAAAATAAATACTGGAGTCGGAAAATCTATGGGAAAATCTTCTTTTTTAAATCACGGAAAATCCGACAATCTTTAGAGAAAAAAAACCCAGTAAAATAAAGAGAACTAAAAACATTTACAAAAAAGTTTCAAAAGGAAAACAAAAGAAGGGAACAAGAAAATCTGTAGAGCAAAATCACAAAACATTTAAGATAAATATCTTTAATTGTCCTGTTTGAAAATAGTTCATATATCCTTGAGTCCGGGCACTTAAATGAATGCGTCGTAGTGTAATTGAGAATATATACTTTTCTCTGCAATAGAACATTGCAGCGAGGTTAAAGATCCAACCTCTCCCCCCCCTCTCTCTCTCTCTCTCTCACACACACACACACACACACACACACACACACACACACACACACACACACACACACACACACACCACACACACTCCCTGCCGTCTCATCCCTTGTAAAACGTGAGGGGGGGCGGGATATCCTAGTGGTTAGAACATTGCGCTCGCAATCTGACCACCCTGTTTCGATTCCCGTTCAAGGGGATACTTTCCCCTGGAGTTAACATCAGAGCAGACTCCACTCTCCCCAAAAGTCCTTTGGATGAGACTACAAACCGAGGCCACTTGTGCGAACGCACGCAGAACATCTTGCGCACACGTTACATCCTGTTCCGCTTTTCGTAAGAGTAGGCCATTGTGTGCCGGTGGGAACAGATGACAGAATTAATAAAACCCCATACACACGGGGACTGGATGTAAAAAAAAAGCGATAAGTGCTTATTCCATATCCTCGATATAAAAGAATAAAATAAAACAAATAAAATAAAATAAAACACACACACACACTCTCACACACACACACACACACACACACACACACACACACACACACACACACACACACACACACACACACACACACACACACTTTCAGCCATATACACGAAGTGGTTCCATAAATAAAATTCCTGCACGGGCTGGCAACTTTGTATAACACACTAGCATGTAGGATTGTAGTGTGTGTGTGTGTGTGTGTGTGTGTGTGTGTGTGTGTGTGTGTGGTGTGTGTGTGTGTGTGTGTGTGTGTGTGTGCGTGCGCGCGCGCGCGCGCGCGCGCGCGTGTGTGTGGTTATGTGTGTGTGTATATATGTATATTGTGTTGTGTGTGTGTGTGTAGGTGCATGTGCACGTGTGTATAGGTGCGTGCATGGGAGAGAGAGAGGAGAGAGAGAGAGAGAGAGAGAGAGAGAGAGAGAAGACAGACAGACAGACAGACAGACAGACAGACAGACAGACAGACAGACAGACAGACAGACAGAAGTAATGTGTAACACTGTGTTGTAGATAAGGAAGGTCTTCAGGTTGTAAGATTAATCATAACGCTCATGCCATGCCTAACCTGTCAGAAAGACAGTACAGCCTTGTATGCATAATTATGCTTTTTTTTTCTTTCTTTTCATTTCTATCTATCTATCTGTCTTTCTTTCTTTCTTTCTTTCTATGTTTCTTTCTGTGTTTCTTTCTTTCTTTCTGTGTTTCTGTGTTTCTTTCTTTCTTTCTGTGTTGTTATCTATCTATCTTCCTTTCTTTCTTTTTCTGTCCCCCCCATCTCCCCCCCCCCCCCCCTCTCTCTCTCTCTCTTCTCTCCAAAGTGTTCTCTCTTGTTGTCTCTGTGCCTGTCTCTGTCTCTATCTCATTAAAATAACCAAGTTAGGCAATGAACATCATCTAGTGTTATGTTCCAACTAATGACGGCAATGAAGAAGCCAAAGATCAATTCTACGACAGACTGCAGAACGTCATTGCCAAGTACACAGAAAAAGATATAAACATCCTCATGGGTGATTTCAATGCCAAGATCGGACAAGACAACACGGGATGCGAGGAAGTGATGGGAATATGCGGATTAGGAGAGATGAATGAGAATGGCGAGAGATTTGCAGACTTCTGTGCTATCAACAATCTGGTAATCGGTGGCAGCATTTTCCCCCACAGAAGAGTACATAAGGCCACCTGGGTATCACCAAATCATGTGACTGAGAACCAGATCGACCATATCTGCATGGCCAAGAAATTCAGGAGATCTCTACATGATGTAAGGGTGAAAAGAGGAGCAGACATTGCATCTGACCACCACCTTTTGGTAGCCAGGCTGAAGCTAAAGCTGAAGAAGAACTGGATGAAAGTAACAACAAAGAGGCAGAAGTACAACACCAGCCTGCTGAAAGACTCAAAGATAAATGAAGAATTCAAGCTGTCCCTCACCAACAAGTACCAAGTAGTACAAGAACTGCTTGAAGAAGAGACTAACATCGAGAGCCAGTGGAAGAAAGTGAAAGAGACACTGACGTCAACTTGTCAGGAAGTAGAGGGCCCCAAGAGACACCAACAGAAGGAATGGATATCGGCAGTCACAATGGGCAAGATTGAGAAGAGAAAGCAGAAGAAAACAGCAGTAAACAACAGCCGGACAAGAGCAGCAAAGGCCAAGGCACAAGCAGACTTCACAGAAGCCAACAGAGAAGTCAAGAGGAGCACAAGAACAGACAAGCGCAAGTACATCGACAGCCTGGCAGAGGAAGCCGAGGAAGCAGCAACCAGTAACAACATGAAGCTGCTGTATGACACCACTAAGAAACTCTCAGGGAAGTACAGCAGGCCTGAGCGACCAGTCAAAGACAAGAAAGGAAACACCATCCTGGGAACAGAGGGGCAACTGAACAGATGGGCAGAGCACTTTGAGGAACTCCTGAACAAATCCGTCCCTTCAAACACCCCGGACATCGACCCTGCTGATAGAGACCTAGACATCAACTGTGAGCAACCAACCAGGGAGGAGATCAGGAAAGCCATCAAAATGCTGAGAAATGGCAAGGCAGCAGGACCGGACAACATCCCAGCAGAAGCACTCAAGGCAGACCTGGAGACCACGGTAGAGATGCTGTACCCTCTCTTTGGGAAGATTTGGGAAGAGGAGGAAGTACCATCAGACTGGAAGGAGGGCTACCTCATCAAGCTACCCAAGAAAGGAAACTTCAGCAACTGTGCCAACTATAGAGGGATAATGCTTCTGTCGGTGCCAGGAAAAGTCTTTAACAGGATCCTCCTCGAGAGAATGAAAAATGCAGTCGATCCTCTCCTCCGAGACCAGCAGGCCGGCTTCCGCCAGAACAGATCATGCGTAGATCAGATTGCCACCTTGCGCATCATCGTTGAGCAATCTTTAGAGTGGAACTCATCTTTATACATCAACTTTGTTGATTATGAGAAAGCATTCGACAGTGTGGACCGCAATACCCTCTGGAAATTGCTTCGCCACCATGGAGTGCCAACCAAACTGGTCAACTTGATCAAGAACTCCTGCGAAAGAATGACCTCCCGGGTGGTCCATGGAGGACAACTCACAAACAGCTTTGAGGTGAAGACCGGAGTCAGACAAGGCTGTCTCCTGTCACCTTTCCTCTTCCTCCTGGCGATCGATTGGACCACGAAGACTTCAACGGCATACAGAAGAAATGGAATCCAGTGGACACTGTGGGACCACCTGGATGATCTCGACTTTGCAGACGACCTGGCCCTGCTTTCCCACAGCCGCCAACAGATGCAGGACAAGACTACAGAACTAGCAGCCACCTCATTACAAGTTGGTCTCAAGATCCATGAAGGCAAAACCAAGATTCTCAAGATCAACGCAGTGAGGACCCAGTCACACTAAATGGGAAGAAGCTGGAAGAAGTGGAGACATTCACGTACCTGGGTAGCATCATTAACATGCAGGGCGGCACAGACGCAGACGTCAGAGCAAGAATTGGCAAGGCGAGGGCAGCGTACTTGCAGCTGAAGAACATCTGGAGCTCCAAGGTGGTGTCGACCCGCACAAAGATCAGGCTGTTCAACTCCAACGTCAAGTCAGTCCTACTATATGGAGCGGAGACATGGAGGACAACAAAGACCACCATCAAGAAAGTGCAGACCTTCATCAACAGCTGCCTGAGACGAATCCTCCAGATCCACTGGCCCGACACCATCAGCAACGCAGCCCTGTGGCAACGTACCAACCAGCTGCCAGCCGAGAATGAAATCCGGTGCAGGAGATGGGGATGGATCGGGCACACCCTGAGAAAGCCAGCCAGCAACATCACAAGGCAGGCACTATCATGGAACCCCCAGGGAAAACGAAAAAGAGGAAGGCCAAGAAACACCTGGCGACGCGACCTTGAGGCAGAAACCAGGAAGATGGGATATACCTGGAGACAGCTGGAGAGAATAGCCCAGGACAGAGGACTCTGGCGGACTGTTGTCGGCGGCCTATGCTCCAGGGGGAGTGATGGGCCTAAGTAAGTAAGTAAGTAAGGCAATGACAATAGACTGTTGAAGCATTAAAGCCTCTCTGTGTCTCTGTCCCTGTCTCTGTCCTCTCTCTCTCATTCATTCGTTCATTCATTCATTCAATCATTCATTCTCTCTCTCTCTCTCTCTCCTCTCTCTCTCTCTCTCTCTCTCTCTCTCTCTCTCTCTCTCTCTCTCTCTCTCCCAGCCACTGCCAGTAAACTCTCTAATGCCACCACAACCTCAGTCACTTGCTGAAACCACTATGATCTCTGAACAACCATCTGCAATGACCCCTGAACAGTCAGAGGTACTACCTATGTGGACACTGCAATGGGGATTTCATTCCCCTCTTCCTTCCCTTCAGTGGCAGCAGCAGTCACTGCATGCAGCAGGGTAGGGTAGAGTAGGGCGGGATGGGGATTCCCCCTTTAGGTCTCAAACCCAGACAGTCAAGGCCACAGAGCACGAATAGCACGTGCAAGGAACCAGGAATGCAGATATCCTGAAATTGACAACCCCAGCCAGACGGTCAAGGTCACAGAGCATAGGTTGCACGTGCTGATGTCCCGCCGAGGAATGCAGACAGTGAAATTGACAACCCCCGCCAGACGGTCAAGGCCACAGAGTTCGGATTGCACGTGCTGATGACGCGCCGAGGAATGTAGACAGTGAAATTGACATCCCTTGCCAGACGGTCAAGGCCACAGAGCTTGGATTGCATGTGAAGATGATGCTGAGGAATGCCGAAATAGTGAAACTGACAACTGGCCTTGGTGGCAAACCAGAAGGTCAAGGCCACAGAGCAGGGATTGAGCCTGAGGACACATAGAGGAATGGGAAACTGGTAAAACTGACAGGGAAACATGGGGAAAGAGGGCAGTCTGCATTGCTAGACAGACCAGTAGAAGTTTGCCCCACTTCTGATCCTGTCTGTCTGTCTGTCCGTCTGTCTGTCTGTCTGTCTGTCTGTCTGTCTGTCTGTCTGTCTGTCTGTCTCTCTCTCTCTCTCTCTCTCTCTCTCTCTCTCTCTCTCTCTCTCTCTTCTCTCTCTCTCTCTCTCTCTCTCTCTCTCTGTCTCTCTCTGTGTGAGAATTTCCTTGTTTTATATTCTATGATATAATTATACACACAGGTAAAGTCTTTTATTCCAATGTAGCCATTTGATGCTCTCTCTCGCGCGCGCGAGCGCGCGCGCGCGAGCGCATGTGTGTGTATATGAGTGTGCGTGCGTGGGTGCGTGCGCATGTGTGTGTGTTTGTATGCGCGCTATAGTCTATGCATAATTTCATTTTCTTTGATTGAATCTAAACACTTGTTTCTGTGTAGTTTGGTATTTTGCTACTGGTTTTTTTCTAAAATGACGAATTGTATGAGTTTATGCGGTTTGTTTTAGTGAAAGTAGATTTGGTTGGTTGGTAGTTTTCTTGTGTGTGTGTGTGTGTGTGTGTGTGTGTGTGTGTGTGTGTGTGTGTGTGTGTGTGTGTGTGTGTGTGTGTGTGTGTGTGGGGTGCGTGTCAAGTCAAGTCAAGTCAAGTCAAGTCAAGTCAAGTCAAAATTTTATTTCCAGATGGTACATTGAATAAGCTGTGTGTGTGTGTGTGCGTGCGTGGTGTGTGTGTGTGTGTGTGTGTGTGTGTGTGGTGTGTGTGTGTGTGTGTGTGTGTGTGTGTGTGTGTGTGTGTGCGCGTGCGTGCGTGTGTGTGTGTGTGTGTGAGTTGGTGTGGTGTGGTGGTGGTGGTGGTGTGTGTGTGTGTGTGTGTGTGTTTTCTTTGTTTTGCGAGTGTGTGATGCTTTGGCGTTGGGGTGGGGTTTTTTTGTTGTTTGCATATTTTTTTAACATTATTTTTTCTCTGTGTAGATGCGTGGGTTTGGGGCTTTCTTTCTTTTTATCATTACGTTATCCCTGTTTAGGGCAGGGACTGGATGGTAAAAGAAAAAAAAAGCACTCGAATGCTTATTCATTATCCTCTCCATTTGAAATCTACATCACATAACCACCCCCATCCCCACCCACCCCCAAAAAAGAAAACCAACAACACTAAACAACACAAAACAACACACGCAAAAAAACATGTCAGTTCTTTTCGAAGCAACTTGACAATTTTGATCTGTTTTCATTCCATGTCAAAGCAGAACGTCCTGTTGTCCACACATCTACCCCTGCAGACAAACAGACAGACAGACAGATAGACAGACAGACAGAGTCATCTCTCTCAAAATTAAGTCTGCTTCCCTGTAGAATTGATCCCTTCTGCTGCTGCTGCTGCTGCAGTTGCTGCTGCTGTAGCTGCTGCTACTACTGAAGAAGGAGCAGCAGGAGCAGCAGGGGGTGAGGATGGTAGAGGAGGAGGCCGCTGGGGTTTGCTGAAGTGGATGGGGATCTGTTTGGTGGGCGACCTCACCGGCAGCACGATATCCAGCTGGAACAAGGGCCTGTTGATCTCGTTGTTGGTCTGGTTGTCGACTTTGAGGAGGGCTTCTGAGGATGACGATGAAATCATTGAAGAAGAAGAGGAGGAGGAAGAAGACGAGGAGGAGGAAGAAGAAGAGGAGGAAGAGGATGAGTCTGATTGTAGTGAAGGATTCTGCGCTGGTTGAGACTCCAGTTGCTGGAATCTCCCCACTTGTTGTCGTTGTTGCTGTTGAAATCCTGGAAACTGCTCGTTCTGTGATTTCTGTTGTCTTTCTCGCTGCTGCTGTCCTTGCTCTTGCTGCTGCTCTTGCTCCTGCTGCTGTTGAAGTAGCAACTGAGGTTGCTCCTGCCGTCCCTCGGGCTGGAGTACCACGGTGTTAGCAGACGTCAGCGAGCTACTGGGTCCTCGCGGCGCCGTAGGCTCGTTCACAAAGCTTCCAGCAGAGAGGGAGTTCCTCAGGCTCGGGCTGGGCTTGCCGTTGCCGGCCTGACGGAGAGACTCGGCGAGGTGCTGCCAGGAGGGGAAGCTGAAGAGGAAGGACACCGTGCCGTTGGAGTGATGGTGCAGCCCGACCCCGGAGCCTGCAGATCTCCAGAGGGACGCCACCTCGGGCAAGGTCAGCGAGGTCTGTCCTGACTGGCCTCGCGGACTGTCCGGAGCCGTGATGATGTGGTGATGGTGGTGGTGGACGTTGTTGTTGCTGTTGTTGGTGTTGTAGTTGTTGTTGGTGGTGGTGGTGGTGGTGGTGGTGGTGACGGCCCCGTTCTGCTTCTGCTGATGCCGGTGCTGTTGTTGCAGTTCTTCACGAACGATGGCTCGGATGACGTGAGGATCCAGCCCTCTCTGTTGTTGCTGCTGCTGTTGTTGCTGTTGTTGTTGCTGCTGCTGCTTCTGCTGCTGCTGCTGCTGCTGCTGCTGCTGCACCATCCGCGCCAGCAGCCGCAGCAGCAAGCGCTGGCGGTGCTGGTGTTGCTGCAACTGCTGCTGG
>CM054161.1:38754021-38764021 GCA_028751875.1 Rapana venosa
AGGATGAGGAGGAAGAAGGAGGATGAGGAGAGGGAGGGGAGGAGAAGAAGAGGGAGGAGGAGAAGAAGAAGAGGGAGGAGGAGGAGGATAAGAAGGTGGGGGAGAAGAGAGGGAGGAGGGAGGAGAAGGAGAAGAAGAGGAGGATAAAAAGGAGGAGGGGGGAAGAAGAGGGAGGGGAGAAGAAGAAGAGGGAAGAGGAGGAGGATAAGAAGGAGGAGGAGAAGAAGAGGGAGGAGGAGGAGAAGAAGAAGAAGATGGAGGATTCCCGTTCAAGGGGACATTTTTCCCCTGGAGTTAATATCAGTGCAGACTTCACTCTCCCCAAAAGTCCTTCGGATGAGACTATAAACCGAGGCCCCGAGTGCGAACGCGCGTAGAGCATCTTGCGCACACGTTAAAACCCTGTTCCGCTTTTCATAAGAGTAGGCCAGTGTGTGCCGGTGGGAACAGATGACAAAATTTACAAAAACCACACGCACACGTGGACTGGATGTTTTTAAAAAAAACCGCACATCAGAGCTTATTCCATTATCCTCGAAATAAAAAGAATAAAATAACAATAAAATGAACACACACCCTCAGTGACTGCCACGTCACAGGTTCAAACCATCCTCCCCCCCCCCCCCCTTCTTTCGCTCCCTCCCTCCTTTCTTTAAAAAGGTAAAGGTAAAGGAGTCCCATAACCTATAAGGTCGTAGGGGAGCGAGGCGTCAGAGACCTCAACTTCTCTAGGGCCAGCATAGTGAGGGCGGTGGCGCCCATCTCCTCTCCCTCGCTGCTTTACCTTCCCTGACCCTAAAGAGGGCAGGTACCCATTTACAGCTGGGTGAACTGGAGGATGATGTTCGTCCACCATGCAGCGCCCCTACGACCCTGGCGGGTTACGGGACCAGTGAACAGTGAGTGAACAGTGAACTGGAGGAACTGTACTGAAGCCAAGGCACGCAAACGGTCACCCATCCAACTGGTAACCACGCTCGACGCTGCTTAACTTGGCTGGGGGGAAAGCGAGTGCTCCGACCACTGAGCTATCCTGTCCCCTTTCTTTACCTGCTCCGTATCTGCCCCCGCCGCCGTAACCAGCACGTAACAACTCCCGGGTCAAGGTCGGGGTCATGGCGTGGGTGACCAAGGTCGGAGAGCTGTCGCCGGCAAGGTCAAGGTTGTCCAGCAGCTGGTCGTGAACCCGCTGCAACGCCGCGTTGCCATGGAAACGGACGTCGGCCAGCGCGTGCGCGACTCCGTACACAGCCAGGTGAAGAAGTGCCTGAGGAAGAACAGAGAGGTCAGGGTTTGGTCTGGGATCAGGTAGACGATAAAAAAGGGGAAGACTGGGGTGAAGGGAGGGGGGGGGGGGTGGTTGGGGGGGTGGGGGGGGGGGGGGTGGGAAGGTAGGTAGGTATTTCATTTCATTTCATTCTTTTATATCGAGGATAATGGAATATTATGCACTTAAGTGCTTTTTTTTTTTTTTTACATCTAGTCCCCGTGTGTATGTGGTTTTGTAAATTCTGGCATCTTCTGTTCCTACCGGCACACAATGGCCTACTCTTACGAAAAGCGGAACAGGATTTTACGTGTACGCAAGATGTGTTCTGCGTGCGTTCGCACAAAGGGGCCCCGGTTTGGTGGGGGGGGGGGGGGGGGGAGGGGGGTTGGGGGGGGAAGGTTAGCCTAGTGGTTAGATTGTTGCGCTCGTGATCTGACAGATTGGATCGAGCCATCACCCCGGCACCCCCTTTAAGTGGGATTTCCCACCCCCACCCCCCTACCCCCATCCCCCCACCCCCCCTCCTGGAGTTGATATCAGTTACCGACTCACTTCCTCCCCCTACTCTCTCCCTCCTCTCCCGCCCCCTCCCGCTTCCCCCCCCCCTCTCCTCCAAGGTCCTTCGTTGGGTGAGATTTGTTGTTGTTGTTTTAGTGCGTTCCCCAGCTTTACACCCTGGGGATCACCCAGAACATGCACTCTGACTCGTTCATCCCACCTGGCAATCACTGTGAGGGATAGAAAGTACACCGGATGAGAAGTTTGCGCGTATGACTCTTTTCAAGTACCTCGCCATATACACAGCCATACTCTCAGAGGATTTTTTTCTCCTTTAAAGGAGAGTGCAGATTGTGTATGTTAAGAGCTTGTCATGGCTGAAGGCACAATCTCAACACAACATTTTACAACATAACAAACATTTTAGTGTAGGCCTTGGCAATTAGGTGACATCAATAACTGACACAGCTTTTGGCCTGGGCCAAGGAGAGATTTGAAACCGAGGTCCCGTGTGTGAACGCACGCTGAACGTCTTGTTCCCACGTTTAAGACCTGTTCCGTTTTCCGGAAAAGTAGGCCAGTGTGTGTCGGTGGGAACGGATGACAGGATTTATAAAAGGGCATGCACATGGGGACTGAATGTTAAAAACAACAACAACAACACCGACTTAAGTGATTATTTCATTCTCCTCGAAATAAAAGGATAAATAAATATTTTTGTCCACTGACTGTGATCTTGGTCGAAATTAGCCTTGTACTGTGGTCATCAACAAATTTTTTCCGTATTTTTAACAGCACTAAACCCCATGCCAAAAATGTTATCAACTTGGGTTTTTTTACGGCACCAATCTCCATGCCAAAACTGTTATCAATATGGTTTAGTACAGCACTAATCTCCATGCCAAAACTGTTATCAATATGGTTTAGTAAAGCACTAATCTCCATGCCAAACCCACATAATTTGTTATTTTTAAGCACAAATCTCCATGCCAAAACTGTTATCAATATGGTTTAGTACAGAACTAATCTCCATGCCAAACCCACATAATTTGTTTTTTTACAGCACTAATCTCCATGCCAAACCCGTCATTAACTTAGGTTTTGTTGTTGTTCTTGTTGTTGTTGCTGCTGCTGCTGTTGTTGTTGCTACTGTTATTGCTGCTGCTGTTGTTGTTCTTACGGCACTAATCTCCATGCTAAACCCGTCATTAACTTAGGTTTTGTTGTTGTTCTTGTTGTTGCTGCTGCTGCTGCTGCTGTTGTTGTTTTTTACATGCAAAACTGTTATCAATATGGTTTAGTACAGAACTAATCTCCATGCCAAACCCACATAATTTGTTTTTTTTACAGCACTAATCTCCCTGCCAAACCCGTCAGGTTTTGTTGTTGTTCTTGTTGTTGTTGCTGCTGCTACTGCTGCTGTTGTTGTTGTTGCTGTTATTGCTGCTGCTGTTGTTGTTCTTACAGCACTAATCTCCATGCTAAACCCGTCATCACCTTGGGGTCTATGGGGGGGGGGGGGGGGAGGGTTGTGTTTTCTTTCTTTCTTTTTTTACAGCACTATTCTCTACGCCAAAACCCAAAAACTGACGACGTTTCATCTTGCCGTTCTACCAAGGTCTCACGCTTCCTCCTTCCTTCTAACAAGTCCATCAATGTCATCTGTAAATCGAAGACTAGCGATGATTCTTCCTCCGATACAGTCTTGCAGGGAGCCCTGGCGAATTCGAAGGGCAGCACTCACGATACGCCCCTTAAAGAATGTAGGTGGCAGAAGGCAGCCTTGGTGTACACCAACTGAAGTATTGAACCACACTCCCACAGAGCCTCAAGACTCAAGGACTCACGAATAGTTTAATGTCTCAAGTAGAGAAATTATGAGTGGTATTTTTTTAAAAATTGTAATTACACAGCATGCATTATTAAACAATGCAGATTAAGAAATAACACAGTATTTTAAAAGCCGTCAACAATCTACGTCACACACACACCCCGCAACCCCACCCCCCATCACACACACACATACACACACACAAACACACACACACACATACACACAACATACACACATACATAACATCACACATCACATACACGCATCACGTGGCACGCACACACCAGTAAAGGTTAAGAGTAGCAAAGAAAACCACAACACAACAATAATTCAAACACAATTCTATGAAACACATCATCAGCACAATCAATACAAATATCACAATAACTTTACATTAAAAAAAAAAACATGACAAAAACATTTTATTTTTAAAAAAAGTTTTTAACACTATTTCCCCTTCACCCATCACATCTCACACTCATTCTTTTGCCTGTACTTATATTAAAACTATTGATTGAACAACAAAACACACACACACACATCATTCACAACAGAACACACTACACACACCACACCACACACTCTCTCTCTCTCTCTCTCTCTCATCTCTCTCTCTCCCCCCCCCACTCTCTCTCGACTCTACTCTCTCTCAATCTCTCTCTCTCTCTCTCTATCCTCTCTCCTCTCTCTCCTCCTCTCAGAGGCATATTCATGCACACGCTGTTATTTGATGATTTGATATGAAAACCCCTTTAATAAATTTTGCTTGTTAAGTTTAACAGTGGTTTAGAAGCTTGGACACGAAGTGTGCTGCTAGTCTTTGAGTAAAGCTCTTGGGTGGTGTCAGTGGGTTTATGACCCAGGTGTTTTGTCTCCGTAGCTGCTGTCCACACAGAATAGTTCAGTGATATAGACATCGTTAAGATGGCTTGATTCTCAATCGTGTGCCTTTGTTTTTAGGAAGTTAAAAGAAAAAAGAACGAGCAAACAAAATAGCCACCACCATCAAATTAGCACGCGCACACACACACACGCGCGCACACACACATACGCGCGCGCGCGCGCACTCGTGCATACGACACACTCACGTGCCGCGCGCACACACACACACACACACGCACTCACGCACGCGCGCGCGCACACACACACACACACACACTTCAGTTTACACAACTTGTCACTTTGTATACCCTTATCTCCCTGTAAGTGCGTGCGTGAGTGCGTGCGTGTGTGTGTGTGGTGTGTGGTGTTGTGTGTGTGTTGTGTGTGTGTGTGTGTGTGTGTGTGTGTGTGTGTGTGGTGTGTGTGTGTGTGTGTGTGTGTGTGTGTGTGGGTGCGTGCGTGCGTGCGTGTGCGTGTGTGTGTGTGCGTGTTCGTGCGTGTGTGTGTGTGCGTGCGTGCATTGTGTGTGTGTGTGCGTGCGTGCATGTGTGTGCGCGCGCGTGTGTGTGTAAGCCTAGGACTATTAATTGTTATTGGTTGCATGAATGGTTTGAATGGGTTGAATGAAAGCGCTTTGATCTGCCTTTGCAAGATACAGCGCTATGTAAATTATTAATTGATATAGCGCTCTGTAAATTATTATTATTATCATTATTGTTATTGTTGTTATTATTATTATTATTATCATTATCCTTCTCCTCCTCATGATGATGATGATGATGATGATGATGATGATGATGATGACACTTGAGTGTTGCCTTTAACAAAATTCATACAGAAGTGGGTTTTTTCTTTTTGAGTGCTGAGTTTAATAGTTCTTTAACGCTGCACCTTTTGTTTTTTAAACGTTGTGCTCAAATTTATCTTGTACTTATAATCAAAAACTGTGACAAAAAACAGCCTTGCTTAACACTCAGCTTAAAGTGATTGGTTTACGTGATGTTTTTTGTTTGTTTGTTTTTAAGACATTGTGCTTAAACAAGCGATTGAATATATGATTTTTTCAGCTGTCCTAAACATAATGAATCATATTTCACGGTTGATCATTATATTGTGTTGCATATTACAACTGTTTTATATTGTTTTATATTAAACTGTACTGTGTGGTGTGTTGTTGTTGTGTTGTGTTGTGTTGTAGTGTAGTGTAGTGGAGTGGAGTGGTGTGGAGTGCAGTGCAGTGTAGTGGAGTGGAGTGGAGTGCATACCACCTTCAGTCACGAAAGATTTCTCTGTGTGACATTCAGGCTCACTATAGGCAGAATCCGTCACCACAAGAGCAGCGCCACCCCATCATCTTTTGAACCATAATATTCTCCTGCATGCAGTGTACTCGTTTTCTTACATTACATCACTTCTCCCATATACACGTGTCCCAAAGCAGCTTTTCTTCAAAAGTATTGTAGAAGACTGTGAAGATGAGAAGGAGTAGAAAGAAAATACTGACGAATTAACTATAACTCCACCCTCTCCCTACAACTCAGTGTTCAGATTACTCGCTTTCCCTAAGCAAAAGAGGTTAAGCAGACGTTGAGCATGGTTGCCTCGCGGATGGGTGATCGTTTGCGCGCCTTGGCTTCAAGTAAGGTAAAGGTAAAGGTGTCCCATAACCTATAAGGTCGTAGGAGAGCGAGGCGTCAGAGACCTCACTTCTCTAGGGCCAGCATATTGAGGGCGGCGCCCATCTCCTCTCCCTCGCTGCTTTACCTTCCCTGACCCTAAAGAGGACAGGTACCCATTTACAGCTGGGTGAACTGTACTGAAGCCAAGGCGCGCAAACGGTCACCCATCCAACTGGTAACCACGCTCGACGCTGCTTAACTTGGCTGGGGGAAAGCGAGTGCTCCGAACTGGCTTCAAGTACAGTCCCCCAATTCACCCGGGGCTGTAAATAGGTACCTGCTCTCTATTAAGAACGAGGGAAGCTAAAGCAGCGAGAGAGAGAGAGAGAGAGAGAGAGAGAGAGAGAGAGAGAGAGAGGGAGAGGGGGGGGGGGGGAGGGAGAGAGAGAGAGAGAGAGAGAGAGAGAGAGAGAGAGAGAGAGAGAGAGAGAGAGAAGAGGAGAGAGACAGAGACAGAGAGAGAGAGAAGATGGATACCAACCGCCCTCAAGATGCTGGCCCCTAGAGAAGCTGAGACCTCTGACACCTGGCTTTCCTCAACGACCACGTTGGTTGTGAAATCTTTTTTACCCATCTTCCCCCGACCTCCTCTCAACCCAAGCTCCTCCCCCCCCCCCCCCCCCCCCCCACCACCTCCCCATCTCCTGTCCATTCTTCATCCCTTCCCCCTTCCTCCCCCCTCCCCCCCCATCCCTTCCCCTCCCCCCTTCCACCACTCCTCTTTGCTGTGGTGTACTCCCCAACCCCTGGAAGACGGTAGGGAGCAAGGACATGAACAGATCCCTTCAGTTTGTGGCTGTCATCCCAGCTCTCCTTTGTTGTCAGGTGTTCCGCCCTTCAGGCTAGTGATGATCTCTACACTCTACTCTGCTACACTATACTCTACTATACTAGACCTTTTGATGGCCCCCCTTTATCACAACACACGCTGTGGACACAGATCTAGCAAAGACAGAGAGAAGGGGAGAGAGGGAGGGAGAGAAGGAGTGAGGGAGGGTGTGAGGGATAGTAGAGAGAGGAGAGAAGGGGGTGGGGGGAGGGGGGGGGGGGGAAGAGGGGGAAGGAGGGGAAGAGAGAGAGAGGGGGGAGGGGGGGCAGGAAGGCGAGAGAAATCAACAACAAGATTTCTTGTTGTGTTGTTTTTTTTCCAAATCAAAGTAGGAACAGGACGAAGAAAGAAAACGAATGAATGATCTCTATTTTACAAGCGCTACAGATATCTATCCACATACTTTTTTTAAACCCTGCCCTTCCCATGATTAGGGGCTATGATAAAACAACAACAACAACAACAACCCAACATAGCCCAAAACTTTTTATTTGAGAAAAAAAATAATAAGACGAGAAGAAACCAACAAGAAAATTGCAGAAATCGTTGTACATACACCACAATTATTTCAAACTTGAAAAAAAAAAGTCTAATAAAGAGTAAAGTTGGGAACACAGTATACATACACATATTCAACAACTAAACATAGTCTTTAAAAAGACTCAAACATTATCATCAAGACCTATATTGATTTTAGTCAAGTAAAATAGTTAGAAAGAGAGTAGAGAGGAGAGAGCAGGATGATCACAGGAGAGAGGGGGGGGGGGGGGGAGGGAGGGAGGGAAGAGAGAGAGAGTGAGAGAAGAGAGAGAGAGTGGAGGATGAGAGAGAGAAGAGAGAGAATCTTATTGATCTGTAGATAGATAGACAGACAGACAGACAGACAGATAGATAGAGAGACAGGCAGACAGACAGTCAGACAGACAGACAAAAAGACAGACAGAGACAGAGAGGATAATTTTATTTCCAAGGGTTACAGATAAAGATTCACATACTTTTTTCTTTACTCGGTCCTTGCTCGAAAAAGGGACTACAAGAATAGAGTTCAAGCTCTGATTTAATATAAGAAATGTTTTAAAACCAAAATGATACCAAAATCAACATGCATAGACTATAATTATTGGCTTCGAACTAACTATTAAATATAATGTCTACTGAAATAAAGTTTACCAGTACAGTATATAAATATATATATATATATATAAATATATATATATATATATATATAGAGAGAGAGAGAGAGAGAGATATATATATATATATTATATATATATATATATAATATGTAACAAATAAACATAATTCCTAGCTGACAAAACATCCATGTTAAAACAGAGAGAGATATTGCATTAATGAATGAATGAATGAATGAATGGATGAATGAATGAATGAATGAATCTTTATTTTTCAAGGGTAACAGAATAAGCATGCGCATACTTTTTTTTATCTGGCCCTTGCCATGATTAGGGACTATCAACAAACAAGGGGGAAAATCCCTTGAGAGAGAGGAGAGAGAGTGGAGAGAGAGGAGAGAGAGGAGAGAGGAGAGAGAGAGAGATGAGAGAGAGAGAGAGAGAGAGGAGAGAGAGAGAGAGAGAGATGTTAAAGTTCAGATTTAAAGAAAGGCTATAAAGTAATGTACTGCCAAAAGCCAGTACGCAAATATAAAAATGTGTGTGTGTGTGTGTGTGTGAGAGTGAAATTTGGGCTGTTCTCCCCCAGGGAAAGCGCGTCGCCACAAAAGCAGCGCCACCCATTTTTTCCTGTTTGCAACTGTATTTGTTTTCCTATCAGAGTGGCCTTTTTCTACAGAATTTTGCCAGAGATAACTCTCTTGTTGCCCTGACGTGTGTGTGTTGTTTTTTTTACATGCGCTAAATAATTATGTGTAACACACGGGACGGTGGTTTATCTTCTCATCCGAAAGACTAGCACCCAGACCACCACTCATGGTCTGATCGAAGGGAAAAAGTTTTGCGCCCAAACGGGGATCGAACCACCGCACACTTCCGACCCGGACTTTTCACTTTCTAGGCAGGTGCATTACCTCTAGACCAAAACTCCAAAGTTAAAGACAGTGCAACTATATATTATACAGATTAAAACCAAAGTAAAACCAAGCCTTTTGTCGTTCCTCCTATCAAGGCCCTAGCCAACCATAGGGGTCAATCCAGGATGATCTCTGCGTTGTCAGAGAACCATATAAACAACACATCATATAAAATAAAACCAATACCTGAATCCTCAAAAAGCAACAACAAACAACACAACCTTGTTGGTAGTAAAAAGCTATCACACATTAACTCATATCTGACCGGGAAAAAAAAGAACAACAGATTTTCACAGGAATTAAAAGTGCTCTGAAGTGGAACATGGCCAAAAAAATCATAATCTTTAAGAAGTCTGCAATAACTCATACATCGATTGTGGAAGTGAGTAACTAACCAGACCATGAATTATGCAACCCGATTGTAATCTTCCTTTCTTCCAAAATGTCCAAATCTATGGTCACTTCGTTTCTTAGCCAGTCTGGATAACTGGATAAACTCTCTGTTCCTGCTTCACAACTTTTCCACTGCACACTTAATAAGCTTGTTAAGAGGCTCTTTGAAGATGTTAAGCCGAAATTGATTCCATGACTTCTCTCTTAACTCCTTGAGAAGTCGTTGGAGCGCTGCTCTGACTATCTTGGGCAAGCTGAGTCCGAACGAGCCCGTTTTTTTGCAGGTAGTGTAGTGGGAAGTATGATGGGTATGCTTGTGTTATCCACCCCACTGACCCACTTGTCTACGAAAGGTGATTGAGGTTTTTGCGTATGCACAAAATGTTCTATATTCGTTCAAAAGTGTGATCTCTGCTTATAGTTTCATCTCAAGAACGTTCAGAGACTCGGAGCCATGCCTTCAGTAAGGTCAAGAATACAACACCTAACCCCCTAGGCTTTTCTCTCCTCCCTCCTCCTACCTCCCTTCAAATACGTTGGATTCCTTCTTTTAAAGAGTAGCTTA
>CM054161.1:38766521-38769021 GCA_028751875.1 Rapana venosa
CTTATGTGGTCTTTGTAGGAGATGCCAAGGAGTCTCCGAAAGCATCTCATCTCCACCGCCTGTACTCTTCTTTCCAAATCTGCAGTCAGGATCCATGATTCACAGGCATACAGAAATATGGACATGACTAAACCAGCCGACTCAAATCGCTAAAGAACCACCAACAAACGAACTACCAACCAAAAAAGGGCTATGATCGTATTAATTTTAGATTTCAATGTCTGTGTTGCATTCACTCTTCAGGCCTCTACCTTAAAGCCACAACATCCGCACGGATTTATTTTTTTTGGATAATACATGTCAATAACATGTACCACATAACTTAAAATCTCTAACGTATTTATTCGTAGTAGTCTTTCGGAGGAGACTCTAAACCAGTCGGATCTGTCTACTTTTTAAAAAAAAATATTTTTAAAAAAATTCTTTTATATCGAGGATAATGAAATAAGCACTTATGTGCTTTTTTACATTCAGTCCCCGTGTGTATGCGGTTTTGTAAATTCTGTCATCTGTTCTCACCGGCACACAATGGCCTACTCTTCCGAAAAGCGGAACAGGATTTAACGTGTGCGCAAGATGTTCTGCGTGCGTTCGTAAACGGGACCTGCTTACGGACTTGTGCACGTCACAAGAACCCACGACAGAATGATGAAAATCGGAAAGAAGCAGGGAGGTACCACCAGAGTCTTTGTGGTAAATCTGATGGGCTCAATTCCCAAATGTATCCCTGAAGTCGGAAAGCAGTTACCTTAATGGTTGGGGGGGGATGGCCACATACGCAAAACCTCACTATTGGCGAACCTCGAATGAGGAACGGGGGGAAAAAATCGTAGAGATTAATTATGTCAACCAGGTTGCAAGTTCCGTGTATGAAAAAGATGGAGGCGGGGGTGGGTAATGTGGAGGATAACATTCAACAATCGATCAATCCATCAATGAAATATTACATCAAAAGCTCAATGAACTCTTCAGTCATTTTGTCGCATGTTAACTACTCAATTCTCAAAATTCATACACAAAAATTAGACCTAGGCCAAAATTGGTCTCACTTATTGATTATAAGCTAAGTGGCAAAGCCTTCATTAAAAAATGTTATTATGTTGTAAAATGGTGTGTTTAGGTTGTCTTCAGCTATGACAAGCTCTGAGCATAACAGCTTGCACTCTCCCTGTAAGACGGAAAACAAAAGCGTCTGAAGTCGGAGTGTGGCTGCTTTTATGGCAAGGTGCTTGAGAAGAGTCACACACACAAACTGCTCATCCAGTGTGTTCACTGCAATCCCATAGTGATTCTTCCAGGTGAGATGAATGAGACAGAGTGCAAATTCTGGGTGACCCCCCCCCCCCCCCCCCCCCATCCCTCTCTCCCCCTCCCATGATGCTTGGAGAACACACAGCAACAACAACAACAACAACAACAACAACAAGAAAACACCAAACCATTCAGTAGTCCAGACGTTATTGGGGTTCTCAAGGTTTTCTGTCTTGAGTTTTTTGCCAACCATGCAAATATTGATGCAATAGGAAAAGGAAAAAAGTAAGGTGTTCCATGGAGGATGGAAGGAGGAAGGTGGCAGAATGGTTCAGACGCTCGTCTGCCGGTGTTGAAGACGTGAGGTTCGCCTCTCCCTTTCTCCCCAGTCTGGTTGGGAAAGTGGGCTGAGCGTCTAGTCCAGCAGGTGGACAAAAAACTCCAACAGTCTTAGGTTCAATTCCACCCCAACACACACACACACACACACACACACACACACACACACACACACACACACACACACACACACACACACACACACTCCCCCCCCTCTCTCTCTCTCTCTCTCTCTCTCTCTCTCTCTCTCTCTCTCTTTTCCTCTTATATATCCCTAAGGGCGGGGGCTGGTTGTAAAAAAGCACATGGGTGCTTATTCATTATCCTCGAAATAAAAGAATTTGTCATTGTGTTGTTGCCCTGTGCCCATCCCAGCGTTTACAATCTCACTACCTGGTTGCCAGAACAAAAAAACAATACAGGCAAAATCTCAAAACCGCACTACCGTTCTCTTTTCTTTAAATTTTTCCTGTCTGCGTGTGTATTAATTTTGGTTCCCTATGAAAGTAGCTGTTTTGGACAAAAAATTTTGTTTTTAAGGACAACTCTCTTGTTTTGCCGTGGGTTCGGTTACGTGCACTGAAGGCGTGTGGCAACACCTGGCCTCCGTTTGTCATCTCATCCGAAAAGACAAAACAATTCGCTGCTGTCACCTGCCGCCGCTTCTGACACTGAAGTCGGCAAAGAAAGGAACAAATATTAATGTGGCCGTGTCCACATTTATCACATTGTGACGCTTCTTCACAAACAGATGAATTATGAATATCGTTTTTTTCCCGAAGTTGGAATGCGACTACCTTTAATATTGTGGGTAAAGTGTTCAAGATTTCTTTTTTTTTTTTAAACGGTCGTGACTGTGAATCAATAACATTGGAAAACAAACTTCTTTGCAAAAAATTGTGTATTGGCA
>CM054161.1:38774021-38781521 GCA_028751875.1 Rapana venosa
ATATATATATATATATATATATATATATATATATATATATATATATATATATATATATATATATATATATATATATATTCAAAACTCTGCTGCTCGATTTGTTCTCAAAAAGAAAAAAAATCTGAGCACATTACCCCTCTCTTGCGATCTCTCCACTGGCTGCCTGTGCCATAAAGAATAAACTATAAGATCTGTACCCTCTGTTACAAATGTCTCCACAAAACAGCACCCTCCTACCTCTGTGAATGTCTTCACCTGTACACTCCTTCTCGTTCCCTTCCCTCTGCTGCAGATTCCTTGTGCTTTCGAATGCCTAGATTCAGCCAGTCCACTGTTGGCCATCGCTCTTTCTCTGTTTCTGGTCCATCGATTTGGAATGGCCTCCCTATCTCTCTTCGCGAAAGGCCTTCTTGTGACACTTTTAAATCCGACCTCAAGACATATTTGTTTCAAACCTAAGATTTTCCTCTCCTGTTTCATTTCATAGGTATCCCTGCTTTTCAACAGCCAAAAACTCCATCACCCTGCCAAAGTGTATAACCTCGGTGTGTGTGTGTGTGTGTGTGTGTGTGTGTGCGTGCGTGCGTGCGTGCGTGCGTGCGTGCGTGCGTGCGTGCGTGCGTGTGTGTGTGTGCATTTGGACTTGTTAGAACTATTACTTGCTATTGGTTGTATTACTGTGTAAGAATGAGTTGAGTGCAAGCGCTTTGATTTGTCTGTGCAAGATACAGCGCTATATAAATTCCATTTATTATTATTATTATTATTAATAACAGATATGTTGCAAACTATGTCATCAATACCATGTGTATTGCGTTTTGTCTGTATCTATAAGCAGTAATAACATATCAGTCATACAAACACCATATGTATTGTGTATTGCCCGTATTCATAAGTAGTAATAACAAATTATACAAACTATGTCACCAAAATACCACGCATATTGTGTATTGTCAGTATCCATAAGCAGTAATAACAGATATCAAACAAACTAGCAGTATAATATTGATAACAGAAATTCTACAAACCATGTCAGCAATACCATGTGTATTGTATATTGTTTGTATCTATAAGCTGTGATAACTTGTATCATACAGACACACTATGTTACCAATACCACGTGTACATGATGTCTGTGTCTATAAATAGCAATAACAGAAATCATACTAACTAGCAGTAATAACAGAAATCATATAAAATAGCAGTAATAACAGAAATCATACAAACAATGCCACTAATATCGTGTGTATTGTGTATTATCTGTATCTATAAACAGTAATAACAGAAGTCATACAAACAATGTCACCAATAATTATCATGTGCAATGTGTATTTTCTGTATCTACAAGCAATAATAACAAAAATCATAAAAGCTAAGTCACCAATACCATGTTTATTGTGTATTGTCAGTATCTATAATCAATAATAACACTTGCACAGTCCTTATGTGCTGCAGCCCTGGGGGCTAAATGGCCTTTGGAGAACATCTCCAACGCTGACTGTCCTTATGCCCACTTGGCCGAGAGAGTGGGGATGTACTGTGGGCAAGGCATCTCCACTATAATCAAATTTCTGCCCAGTTTCCAAAACAGCAGCTGCCTCCTCTGCTGTTTTGGAGGTCATCTTCGAACACGACGGATAAAAAACAGACTATGTCACCAATACCATGTGTATTGTCAGTATCTATAAGCAATAATAACCTATATCAGTCATACAAACTATGTCACCAGTACCATATGCATTGTGTATTGCCCGTATCTATAAGTAGTAATAACAGATATTATACACACCAGCAGTAATAACGCAAATCATACAAACAAACTATGTCATCAACACCATGTGTTTTATCAGTATCTATAAGCAGTAATAACAGAAAATCAGTCATACAAACAAACTATGTTACCAGTACCACGTGGACAAGATAACTGTGTACGATCTGTATCTATCTGTGTCTTGCTACTATCAACTACGCGCATAAGCGCGATTCGCAAGTATCTGTCCACTGATGCAACTTCCAAGCTTGTCACATCTCTCATTCTTTCACGTTTAGACTACTGTAATTCTCTTTTGGTTGGCCTACCAGCATCATCCATCCACTCTCTTCAACGCATACAAAACTCTGCAGCTCGACTGGTCCTAAGAAAGAAAAAATCCGAACACATCACTCCTCTTCTGCGATCTCTTCACTGGCTGTCAGTCTCACAAAGACTGAAGTATAAGATCAATACCCTCTGTTTCAAATGTCTCCACAAATCTGCACCATCTTATCTTTGTTACTGTCTTCACTTGTACACTCCATCCCTTTCCCTT
The DNA here is from genome assembly GCA_028751875.1 of Rapana venosa. NCBI lineage: Eukaryota > Metazoa > Mollusca > Gastropoda > Neogastropoda > Muricidae > Rapana > Rapana venosa. The sequence goes on from CM054161.1 coordinate 38,776,331, forward strand.
CGTTCAGCCGCAGATACTTTGTGCTTTTGAACACCCAGATTCAAACAAACTACCACTGTTGGCTGTCGATCTTTCTCTGTTTCTGGTCCGTCCACCTGGAATGACCTCCCTCTTTCACTTCGCCAAAAACCTTCACTTGATACCTTCAAATCCAGCCTCAAAACACACTTATTTCCTACCTGACACTTTCACCTCATATCCGTCTCTACTTTTCAACAGCATCCTTCGTCTCCTAAGTGTGTTCGCGGTGTGTGTGTGTGTGTGTGTGTGTGTGTGTGTGTGTGTGTGTGTGTGTGTGTGTGTGTGTGTGTGTACGTACGCGTGCATAAATTTGAAATATGTTCTTTATTATATTTGAGGAAAGTTTCATGTGCGTAAATGATTTGAGTGCAAGCGCTTCGATTTGTTTCTTTTAGCGCTATATAAATTCCATATATTATTAATATTCTTCTTCTTCTTCTTCTTCTTCTTCTTCCTCTTCTTCTTCTTCTTCTTCTTCTTCTTCTTCTTCTTCTTCTTCTTTCTTCTTCTTCTTATTATTATTATTATTATTAAAACAGTTATAACCGAAATCATACACAACAGCAGCAATAACGCAAATCATACAAACTACGTTACCAGTACCACGTGGACAAGATAACTGTGTACGATCTGTATCTAAAAACAATAATAACCGAAATCATACACACCAGCAGTAATAACGCAAATCATACAAACTATGTTACCAATACCACGTGTACAAGATAATAATAATAATAATAATAATAATAATAATAATAATAATAATAATAATAATAATAATAATAATAATAATAATAATAATAATGTATGGAATTTATATAGCGCTGATATCTTGTAAAGCAAATAAATCAAAGCCCTCAGATGACTTTTTTTTTTCGAGAATAATAGAATAAGCACTCATGTGCTTTCTTTTTTTTACATCCAGTCCCCGTGTGTATGCGGTTTTGTAAAGTCTGTCATCTGTTCCCACCGGCACACAATGGCCTATTCTTTCGAAAAGCGAAACAGGATTTAACGTGTGCGCAAGATGTTCTGCATGCGTTCGCACACGGGGCCTCGGTTTATAGTCTCATCCGAAGGAAGATGGCTGTGTACGGTCTGTATCTATAAGCAGTTCCCACACACAGTCATACGTCTTCATCACCTTCACACTGACAGGAGTCGGTCAACATACGCGTGTACCTGTCCTTCCTACCACCCCCGCTACAACTACTACCACCACCACCACCACCACCACCACCACCACCACCACCACCACAACCACTGCTTCGACCATTACCGTCATCATTACCATAAATGCCACCACTACCACCACCGCCCTGCTACCTTTACCTTCCACCCTTATTACCACAGACATCACCGCTTCCAGCTTCATCATCATCGTTGTCGTCATCATTACCATGGTCATTGTCATCATCATCAAAACCGCCGTCACCACCAACATCGTTATCGTCGTGGTCATCATCATCATCACCACCATTCACCATCCTTCTGTCTGTCTGTCTGTCTGTCTGTCTGTCTGTCTGTCTGTCTGTCTCTGCCTGTCTGATTTGATAGAGTGTGGCACGTTAGGCTGAGGCAAGCATTTCAGAATTTTCAACATTGAGGAAGGATTGGTGCACATCATTCAGACACTCTATGACAATGCCATCAGTGCAGTCGTAGTGAACAGCCAGGTCGGAGATTTCTTTCGAGCAACAGAAGTGTTGGGTCGCCACACCCTACGGAAGGAGCCTTGCAACATCACCAGACAAGCGTTCGAGTGGAACCCGCAGGGGAAAAGGAAGAGAGGGCGCCCCAAACAGACCTGGAGGAGAAGCCTGCATAGTGAGCTGAGAGACTCCAGCCTGACATGGGAAGAGGCCAAGACCCTTGCCAGAGACAGGAGAAGGTGGAGGGACGCTGTTGAGGCCCTATGCTCCGCTAGGAGCTATAAGGACTAAGAAGAAGAAGAACAGAAGGACTCAGACAAGGCTTCACACTCTCGCCTACTTTATTCAACCTCTTTCTTGAGAAGATCCTGCAAGAGACGCTCCCTTGAATGCCCCACCACTGTATGTTTCTCTTGGTCTATTCCAGTCTTGAAGTTTGCTGATGATATTGATCTTCTAGGACGCGGTAACAAGGAACTCCAAGAACTTACAAACAAGTTAGAACAACGTGTTAGCACTTATGGTCTGGAGATCAGTGCAGAAAAGAGCAAGGTCATGGTAAACAGCACCAGTGACATTACAGTTACCATCGTTATGAATGGTCAACAACTTGACGAAGCAGACTCCTTCAACTTTCGGATGAGACAATAAACCGAGGCCCCGTGTGCGAACGCATGCAGAACATCTTGTGCACACGTTAAATCCTGTTCCGCTTTTCGAAAGAGTAGGCCATTGTGTGCCGGTGGGAACAGATGACAGAATTTACAAAACCGCATACACACGGGGACTAGATGTAAAAAAGCACATGAGTGCTTATTCCATTATCCTCGATATAAAAGAATAAATAAATAAATAACTATCTTGGCTCCACACTGGCCGAAGGTGTCCACTCTGAAGCTGAAGTAAAGATTAGACTGGTGTTTGCATTCTCCGCCATAGTAATGTTGAAATGGATTAAGAAAAGCAAGGAGGTCAGCTTCCCAACAAAGCTGATTGTTTGAAGCACTTGTCATTTATATTCTGCTGTATAGGTGTAAAATCTGGACCTTCACCACAGAACTGGGAAAGAAGACTCAAGCCTTCGAAATGAAATCATTCAGACACCATAAGCTATAAGCTTGTTGTTGCTATGATTCCAAAATGCTGTTTGTTTTCAATGCTTATACTCATTTCTGAATAAAAACTATTTAAACCAAATCATTCAGAAGGCTTCTACACATTTCCTGGCAGGACCACAGAACCAAGGAGTTGTCAGTGTGGCAAGAGGTGATAGTCATGAAAGCTGGGCCAAAGGAGTTCCTGGCTGATGTAAAATGGAGGAAACTGACGTGTTTTGGTTACGCCATGTGTCATAACTTTTTTGCCAAGACTGTCCTGCAGGGGACAGTTGAGGGAGGAGGAAGACCAGGGTCAGACAGATGAAGAACTGGATGATGCAGAACATCGAGGTTTGGACCAGCCTTGACATGGCTGTTCTGTTGCTGCAAAGCCTGACAGACCAGCCTGGAGTAAACTGTCGATCAGCGTGTTCCGCATGCTCCCTTGATGACCATGTGGTACAGGGGGCTGCAGATGCTGATGATGATGTGACAAGTCCAGCAAAAATATGTTTTCTTACAGCATCCCCCCCAAAAAAAATTTCCGTTTGATCTGCAGTAATTAATAATTTTTGACTTAGGCCTATCAGAAAACCCAAATCTTCAAAACTTCAGAAATATTATTTAGAAAAATTATATATAATGCAACTTTTTGGTTCAGTTATTGTTAAAACACTGACATATATTTATGTAATTTGTGTATATAGAAAAGCTACTTTCCTCTTAAGTTAAAGAGAGCAAAAGTCATACCAGCCCATAGATCAGGTGAACTCTCTCCACTCCTTCGGATTACAGGCCAATTTCGATTCTCTCTGTATTATCTGAACCATTGAAAAACACATACAAACATTCTTATATTCTTACTTTATCAAGAACAGTCTAATGAACAACCATCAATCAGGGTGTCGTAAAAACTGTTCCTGTCACACTGTTCTAACTCAGCATACTGACAGTCTTACACGATGTGAATGACAATACTGTAATCAATCCCTCTTTTTTATTGCACAAATCAAACTTTATAAACTAACACCATAAGTTATTAATCTATGGGAGTTTTTTTGTCAGATAGGCATCAACAAGTAACTGTGAATAGTCAAGCATCAGAACTAATGCCCATTAGACATGGAGTACCACAAAGATCAATGTTGGGACCACTCTTATTTTCAGTCTTTGTAAATGGTCTACTCTGCTTTGTTAAATATACCTATGCAATATTTTCTGACGATACATCTCTCCTGTAGTGATTCAGACCCGTGTAGTTTAATTTCCAAACTTCAAGACTGTAGTAACAGATCAATAACTGTATCTAAATGCATAAAACATAAAGTGCATGTATGTATTAGCAAGATTGAAAGCACACACACACACACAAATCAGTGTAACTTTCAACCTCTGCCACTGAATAACAGAATAGTAAAAGAAGATGACTCTCATAAAATACTAGGTGTCATTATAGACAAAAATCTGACTTAAAAAATTGTTTATTGAGTAATGTTATTATAAATACAAGAATGGTCCATAACCAGAACCCCTCCAACCTCCCAATAAAAACCAATACAACAAATACAGGATAATGGCACACAAAATTTGCAGACAAAAAATTTGACATGGTTTGACCACATGATGCCACATGTAACACAATTTGCTTACGGGCTACTTCTATCTATCTATCTATCTGTCCCGTAGTCTGACGACCGTGGGGGCACCCTCAAAGACTCAACAACCAGTTCCCTCCATTCCTCTCTCTGTTCTGCCTCTGAGTTCTAGGCCTGTCCATTCGCTGATGTTATCCTCCCAGCTCTTCCTTGGTCTGCCTCTTCTTCTTCCTCTTTGGACAGTGCCTTGTAAAACTATCTTTGCAAGTCCTTTGGATCTTGTGACATGCCCATACCATTTAAGTTTACGCTTTTTCACGATCGTTAGAAGGTTCTTATAGGGTCCAATGGTTTGCTGGATTCTGTTATGCACGCTTTCGTTGCTTATGTGGTCTTTGTAGGAGATGCCAAGGAGTCTCCGAAAGCATCTCATCTCCACCGCCTGTATTCTTCTCTCCAAATCTGCAGTCAGGGTCCATGATTCACAGGCATACAGAAATATGGATATGACAAGGGAGCGCATTAGTCTGATCTTGGAGATAAGTGAGATATTTTTATCTCTCCAGATGGTGTTTAGTTTTGACAGTGTTGTTATTGTCTGTGCAGTCCTGCATACTACTTCTGGCTTGGATCCCTGGTCTGATACAATGGCTCCCAGGTACTTGAAGCTTTGAACTGTTTCCAGCTTCTGGTCATTAACCCTGATATCAGTGCTAATGCCGTTGGTGTTAGTCATCAGTTTGGTCTTCTCTGCACTGATTTCCATGCCATATGTTTTGGAGGCCTTATTCAGGTGTTCTGTTAGGCTGGCAAGCTCTTTTTCTGA
>CM054161.1:38786521-38801521 GCA_028751875.1 Rapana venosa
GTGTAAACTTGGTCCGCTAAAACAAACACCCATATGATCAGTCAGTTACGTCTGTGTTGGCTTTTGTTTTGCATTATATATGTGATTTAGCATTGTCCTGTTCGAGTAGGCGCAGGTGTTTGTATTCATACAAAATTCCTAACAACTTAAAAGTCCACTGGTGTCAACTATTGATTTTAGAGCAGCAGTGAGCCTTGCTAGAAAGGAGTGGGTGTGGTTAGACTTGTTCTCAGCATCATATAACAAATGCAGTTATATTTACACACATGAAACAAAGACAAGGAGGGCAGACTAGGAAGGTTCAGAAGCAATGCCAGACTCGCCATCATCCAGTCTTAGAAGTAGATGTCATAGCAATGTTTCTCACAGTATTACTTCTTCATTTGAAGCAGAAAGTATTGAGAACTCAGAAGTAAATAATGCGGTCAAAAAAGCTGCACAAGTTTGCAGATCGTGCAAGAAACCAGTAGACGAAATTCCTGAAAATTCTAGGGTGATGATGTGCGAGTTGTGCCGGTTCTGGCATCTGGATGTTGATCTTGATGTTGATCTTGGTGTTGATCTTGAAGACATTGATCTTCTTGAGCTTGACATTGTGTATATCAGTGAGTCTGCCTCTGTTGATGATGTGAGTGGTATTGGTTGTGCTGCGTGTGAGTCGATAAAAAATGGTGACAAATTGAGAAAAAGACGAGTTTGCGATCAAATGATACCATGGGAGAACTAAAATGGAGATAAAAGAAATGTGGATGTATATGTGATTGTATGGAAAGAAACCAAGTATGGTATTCATTTAACTGGGATTTTGTTGAATTTGACAATTTACAGTGAGTTTGGGGTGGGTTGTTTTTTTATCAGAGGTGTTGGGTGGGGGAGGGGGGGGGGGATTCAGCAGATTGAACAATTTCAGCAGACTCTATCAGTGAAATTGCTTTCAATAGATGTCAGAAGATTGACGATAGTTTGTATGGGGAAAGGGATCTTTCATTTTACTAAAGTTAACTTGCCAAGATGGCAAAACATGTAGCAGTAAACTTAATAATGAATTAAAAGTCAGTGATTTATAAAATGAAAATGGTTCCCATCAGTTGGTGACAGGGAGAACAAATGTAGAATAGCTATATACTTTTATAAGATGCACATTAGTTGTTGGTTTTGTTTTTTTTAATTTTTATTCATAAATGACTGGACTTATGTTTTGATAATGAAATATACCGCTCATAAATGATAACTGGTCAAGAGCACATGCTCAAAGTAAGGAACATGCATATTATATATTTATCATGTACACATGGTGTGTGTATCTGTGTGTTTGCACATGCATGTGTGCATCTGTGTGTGTGTGTGTGTGTACATGTGTGTGTGTGCATGTGTGTACATGTGTGTGTCAGACTGTCACTGTGTGTGTTTGTGTGCGACTGTGTTTTGGAGTGAAGTGGAGAGTATTTCCAGCAGCTGTTTAGAAAAGAAAACATGTCCTATAATCACAGCTGATACATTTGTTTAATACAAAATATTTTATTATGATCATCATTAAAATAAACACAATCATTCGGTCGTCATTAATAGTACAGTTGACCCTGAAGTTGGAATGCAGCTACCTTAATGACGGTCAAAACCTGTCACATAGGCAAAATCTCACAAATTGGTGAACCGCAGACTGCTAGCTGAGGAACAAAAACAAAACAAGAGAATGTTAGCGATGTTACAAAAGAAGACTAACACTGATGTAACAGTGTTACATGAAAATATATATATATATATTATATATATATATATATATATATATATATATATATATATATATATATATATACTTTTTCCTTTGATCTTTACCAAAAAAATTTTTGGTTTTAATATCATGAAGTGAATATTTTCTCTTTCTTTCATGCAGTCCTGGTACCGCCTTTCTCGCCTGCAACGAACGGTGGTTCTGTCGCTAGTGGTCTTGTGTCTGTTGTGCTCGGCCTATTTCTTGCCCCTGTGGTTCGAGGACATCGAAGACAACTCGGCAGAGGCGGGCCATGCAGGCCGGCGGCTGAAACCTCACCGCGGAGATGTGATGGAGGAGGAGGAGGACCAGCACATGAGTTTGGAGGAAGAGGAAAAGCTGGCTGGCCACAGGACAGGGAAGCTGCAAGAGCTGAAGGACAAAGCCAGCCAGAGGTTGAAGGATTTAGAGGTGAGAACTTGTGGTCTGTGGGGGGGCTTTCTGTTGTTGTGCGTTCCCCAGCTTTACACCCTGGGGGTCACCCAGAACATGCCACACTCTGGCTCGCTAATCCCATCTGGGAATCACTGTGAGATAGGAAGTACACTGGGTGAGAAGTTTGCGTGTACGACTATTTTCAAGTACCTTGCCACATAGGCAGCCATACTCCAACTTCAGAGGATTTTTTCTCCTATAAAGGAGAGTGCAGGTTGTTATGCTAAGAGCTTGTCATGGCTGAAGGCAATCTCAACACAACATTTTAAACATAACAACATTTTAATGTAGGCCTTGGCAATTAGCTGACATCAATAACCTGACACAGCTTTTGGCCTGGGCCAATGGGGGCTTTCTGTTGTTCAGTACTTGTCGTGTTTCATTTATTTCATTTATATACCACTTTAAGTCACGAGATTTCTCTGCGTGAAATTCGGGCTGCTCTCTCCCGGGGAGAGCGCGTCGCCACAAGAGCAGCACCACCCTTTTTTTTTTCTTTTTTTTTTTTGCGTGTCTGCAACTGTATTTGTTTCCCTATCAGAGTGGCTTTTTTTCTAAGAATTTTGCCAGGGACAACTTTCTTGTTGCCGTGGATTCTTTTACGTGCACTGAATAATTTTGTGTAGCACTCGGGACCTCGGTTTATCGTCTCATCTGAAAGACTAGCGCCCAGACCACCACTCATGGTCTAATGGATGGGGGAAAAGTTTCGGGCCCAAACGGGATTTGAACCACCGCACACTTCTGACCTGGACTCTTCACATTCTAGACAGGCGCGTTTACCTCTAGACCACCGATCCATTCATGCTTGGTTGTCAGTTGTTCAGTACTTGTAGCTGTTCAGTTGCCAGTCATAGTCTGATATATAATTTTTGTTCTATACATTTGCAGACTGGTCCATTGTTGCAAGTTGGATATAATTTGTTAAATTTGAAGCATGGTTTTGTTGGGGTTTTTTTGGGGAAGGGGGGCAACGTGATAGTTTGTTGCGCAATCTGGCTCACAAGTTGCCTGCTAGGAAGTAGCAATGCTTTCATTTTTCTGTGAGCGAATCATAATCTTCTGAATTTTGGGCACATTTTCAGATGACATTGAACGATTGATCGTAGTGATTTGTGTCCGAAACAAGTGATTCATGGTGTATAATGAGTTTTGTGAAGTGCTGAGCTATTAGTAACTCTTACTTTTGGAAGTAGTGACCATCACTGTAAAAAGAGTGAAAGGAGTTTATATAACTTGAAATAGCATACAATGTAAAGGTGTAGTCTTCACACACTCACACACAGAGAGAGACAAGCACACACATAGCATACCCATGTATGCATGCATGTGCACACAGTGAAACACGCATCACTCATGACTGTGAGTCCAAGAATTCAGAAGGTGTATCAGATGCTTCAAACTTCCATTGACATTGGATTGATTTAGAAAGAAATTGAAAAATGTCCTGAAATACAATTTTATTCTATCAGCTAGCAGTAGTTTTTACAGACTTTTGCAACAAATTTGTGTACATAGTGTGTGTGTGTGTGTATGTGTGTGTGTGTGTTTGAGTGTGCCATTTAAAAATTTTTTTTGGTGCATACCTGACAAGTGACATATGTGCAGATTTCTGTCTGTCTGTGTCTACAGGTGTATGTCTATGCGTGCATGCGAGTTTGTGTGTGTGCATGCATGCATGTGCATGCTCTCTTACATGTGTTCATGCCGTACATACATCTGTACATGTAATTATACTTGCGTGCTTATCATGTGTGTATGTACAAGTGTGTGTGTGTGTGCATGTGTATGGTGTGTGTGTGTGTGCTCGCATGCGTGCACATGTGTGTGTATGTGTGTGTGTGTGCATACATTTGCATTCATGATACTCACCATTGTTTTTGTTTGAAGGCTTGGCATGTATACATAGAATATGCCTCAATGGCTGTAAATTCTTGCCTAAGGCAGATCACTGTATGCCTAAACTGTATTGTATTGTGTAAACTAACATCAGCTAATGTGTGTTAAAACTTAGAAAAATGTGTTCTGCTTTAATACTGTTGTCAGATAACTCAAGTCATGTGAAGTGGTTTAGAACTGGCATTTTGGAGATTTTTAAATAATTCATTGTGTTTTATTTAGTAATGCGGTAATCATATAAATCTTACTGATTATGTTATAATATGTTTTTGACTTCCTCCATACCCCAAGAGGAGTAAAAAGAAATCAGTCGTTTACTCTGTGTGTATGCATGCGTGTGACTCACTGACTTTGTGTGTGTGTGTGTGTGTGTGTGTGTGTGTGTGTGTGTGTGTGTGTGTGTGTGTGTGTGTGTGTGTGTACATGATGTAAACTTGTATTCATGAGTGAGTGAGAGACAGAGTGTGTGTGTGTGTGTCTGTCTGTGTGCATGTGTGTGTACGTGTGTGTGCGTGCACATGTGGGCATGCATATATGTATGTGTGTTTGAGTGTGTGTGATTTTAAACTTAAACGTTGTGACGTGAGGAGATCTTGCTTAGTGTTCATGTTCAATGTTAAGCTGTGCATGTCTTCTGATCTCACTGTTCTTCGTGCTGCCACGCTGTGTAGTCTATCTCTCTATTGTTGCTTCATTGCTTTCACCGTTCTGCTATTTCAGTGTGGCAGCGACACATGTTCATATCATGTGATATGAAAGGGCTTGATTGTTTGCAGAGCTGTGTTATGGTGTTTGTTTACTTGTAGGGACTAAATCAGCAGAAAGATAGAACTTTATTCGTGAACCAGCAGAGGTTACATGTTTCTCTGGGTCTCTCTCTGTCTGTGTCTGTCTCTCTCTGTTTCAGTCTGTCTGTCTGCCTCTCTCTCTCTCTCTCTCTCTCTCTCTCTCTCTCTCTCTCTCTCTCTCTCTCTCTCTCTCTCTGTCCTTACTCTCTCTCTTTCTCTTCTCTTCTTTCTCTTCTTCTCTCTCTTCTCTCTCTTCTCTCTCTCTCTCTCTCTCTCTCTCTCTCTCTCTCTCTCTCTCTCTCTCTCTCTCTCTCTCCCCCCCCCTCCCTCCCTCCCTCCCTCCCTCTCTGTTCCTCAGCCTAGTGTTCACCAATGGTGAGATTTTATGACGATGCAAAGTTCTGTTTGCCCACCATGAAGGTAGCTGCATTCCAACTTCGGGGATGATGTCTAAGCACAGCGCCACTGTGCATGCATTTTTAAAATGTTGTCATCCGTTCCTGCTGGCTTGCAGTAAGCCAATATTGGCAATACCCTACTCTTCAGGAAGCCAGAACAGGCTTTAACATACATGAGCAAAAGATGTGCATGAACGCGTTTGCACATGGGACAACAGTTTATATACCATATAAACCATACCATACCCGTTCGGGCCCAAAACTCCCCCCCCCCCTTATCCATTAGACCATGAGTGGTGGTCTGAGCGCTAGTCTTTCGGGTGAGATGATAAACCGAGGTCCCATGTTTTACACAAAATTATTCAGCGCATGTAAAAGAACCCACGGCAGCAAGAGAGTTGTCCCTGGCAAAATTCTGTAGAAAAAAGCCACTTTGATAGGGAAACAAATACAGTTACAGACGGGGGAAGAAGAAAAAAGGGTGGCGCTGGTCTTTTGGCGACGCGCTCTCCCCGGGGAGAGCAGCCTGAATTTCACGCAGAGAAATCTCGTGACTTAAAGTGGTATGAATAAATAAAGAAATATGTTCAGAATCTGAAGGGCTATCATGATTTGTTACAGTGGTATTGTTTGTGATTGAATCAGCTGGAAAAGGTAATTTTTAAATTTTTATTTTATTTTATTCTATTCTTTTATATCGAGGATAATGGAATAAGCACTTATCATGAATTCATGAGCCCACAATCGTGATGGCATTCATGCATTTAAAGAAATGAGATAAAATCAGTGTCAAATAGGGTGAGATTGTGGACTGTGTTTGTTGTTTAACACACCACCAGTCATGAGTCAGGAGGTGCAGGAAAGTAAATTGATATTCCCTGTATAAGAAGGTTGTTCCTTCACCTAGAAACTGGTTGTGCTGTCAGTGTAAATTTATGACTGTGTGTGATATATTTTTTTACAAAATCATGTCAATGTGTGTAGTTGATATTTTGATAAAATTATAAAAACTGGCGCTATATAAATTCCATGTATTATTATTATTATTATTAAGAGCAAATATTCTGTTTTTTATTTCTTTTTGTTTCCGTGTGTAGATCTTGTCTTGTCTCTTTTTCTTTCTTTCTGTCTTTCGTCGTCTTCATCTTTTTTGTTTTTGTTTTCTTACTGTTTCTCCTCTTCTTCTTTTCCATCATCCTCTTATTCTTGTGTGTAGATCTTTCTTTTTCTAGTTCTTCTTGTTCGTCTCATTCTTTTTGTTCTTCTTGTTCTTGTTCTTTTTCAAGATTCTTATAGTTGTTGTTTTTGTTGTTCTTCTTCTTCTTTTTCTTTTCCTCCTCCTCTTTCTCTTTTCTTTTCTTTTTTTTTCCAAAGCAATTCTGCTTAAGATTTAGTCCTTTTAGTTTTATTAATAGTTTTATAACAGTAGATGAGAACTCCAACCAGCTGTAATTGAGACAACTGTGGTATTTATTTATTTTTTTTAAAAACCTTATTTCTATTTTTTTTTAAATTTCTAGTGAAATACTACACTAGACTTGTGTATATGTGATTTCTTTGCTGTCACAAAGACCTTTTTTGTGTTTTCATTATATATACATATCTATCTAAAAGGAAGTGGGCAAAGTGGAGGCGGGGGGTGGGGGGGGGGGGGCTTGTTGTTTTTAAAAAGGGGAGAAATTGTCATACTAGCTCTGCAGTGTAAAATAAACGCGTCACATGCTTCAGCAACAAGAAAAAAGTGGCAGGTGTTACTGGAGAAAATGATATCCTTGGCTGGATCAATGGTCATGTGCGTAGTGTACGAAAATATATATATATATATATATAATTATATATATACATTATGTGTTGATGTTGTTGTCATGGTGGGTGTTGTCTTGTGCAGGATGATATAAAGAAAGTGAAGAAGGGGGAGGAGGAGGAGGAGAATAAGATACCTCCTCCCAATGTGATAGATGCCCCAGTTGATGAGCAGGAGCAGAAAGACACAGACAAACAGATAGTAAGTATCGTTAGGACTAGACATGTCGGTTATCATGTAATCATTGTGTGTGTGTGTGTGTGTGTGTGTGTGCGTGCGTGCGTGCGTGCATGCGTGCGTGTGTATGTGTGTGTGTGTGTATGTATGTATATATATATATATATATATATATATATATATATATATATATATATATATGTATGTATGTATGTATGTATGTATATGTATGTGTAATATAATATATTTTTTTATGTGTGTGTGTGTGTCTTTACCCTTCCTTTTCAGGTTGGGACTGAGGTACCCTGTTTTAATCCTACTTCTATAGTTGCACAGTTTTATTCTAAGATTCAAAATTGTTATGAGGAGATCAGGCCAACAGATATGGCCTCTGTGGTTGGCGCGGCTGTTAAGTATAAACAACAAGGCTGGATTGGATTGCCCTGAGGTTTCTTTGCTTGTGGCCTTTGCAGTAGCTACTCTGTTCATGACTTACAGAATAAGAGATCGTCTTCCCCCACCCCCCACCCCCACCCCCATTTCTTGGCTACAGCTCCAAGGTTCACCAGTGGTAACATTTTTATGTATGCGACAGTTTGCCCATCATTTAGGTAGCCGCATTCTGGTTTCGGAGATGATGTCTGAATACGACACTGGTGTGTATGCTTTTTTTTTTTTTTTTGGGGGGGAGGGGGGGGGGGGGGGGTCATGCGTTCATGCCACCACACTATGGCCTGCTCTTCCTAAAGGCAGAACAGGTTCTAACGCGTATACAAGATGTTCTGCATGTTTTCGGTACACATGTGTGGGAGTTGGGTTTATGGTCTGATCCGGAAGACTTCTAGGGAGAGTTCCTGATGTCAGCTTTAGGGGAAAGATGTGGAACACACGCCTTTAGATCAGGAGCTGAACAATCTTAAGCACTAGGCTTTCCTTCCTTGTCCCTTAGGAAGAAGTATAGGATTCACTTGAGTAAAGATTGTTACCTTCCATTTTCAGTGAGTGAGATGGTTTTAGTGAAGTACTGAACACACACACACACATACACACGCGCGCACACACACACTCACACACACACTCACAAACACACACACACACGCACGCACGCACACACACACACACACACACATACATTACACATGTATCATTATGTTTGCTATATCTGTATATTCTTCTTCTTCTTCTTCTTCTTCTTCCTTTTTTGTCATGTTTCTCCCAGAGGAGGTTTGACATTGATGAGCCTTCTCCATCTTTCTCTCTCGCTATATCCATATATTACAGTAATGTATTGTACATTATTATTATTATTATTACATAATATGTAAATATTAATATTGTGGGCTTTAATTGTCATGTAGCTTTCTCTGTACCATTCATTATGTAACTGTCTGATGCTGCTCAGATTTGTTTGTTGCTTTACCTGGTTGTTTATTATTATTATTAGTATGGCTTAGAATGCTTTAAAAATGATATTGTTTGTGTTCATGCTTTCATCGTTATATAAGTATTTGCTTTGTATGCATTTTCAAGCCTTTTTACTCAAGTTCAATATTGTTGCAGCTGAATAGCTGTAGTTTAGACAATGCCATCATCTTTTTGTATGTATGTATGAGTGTGTATGTATGTATGTATGTATGTATGTATGTATGTATGTATGTATGTATGTATGTGTGTGTGTGTGTATGCATGTATGTCTGTCTGTCTGTATGTATGTATGTATGTTTATGTATGTATGTATGTATGTATGTATGTATGTATGTGTGTGTGTGTGTATGTATGCATGCATGTATGTATATATAGATGTTATACATGTATGTATGTATACATGTATGCATGTATGTAATGTATGCATGTATGTATATGTATATATGAATATATGTATATGTGTGTGTGTGTGTGTGTGTACACTTATACACACACATGTTTATGTATGTTAATGTGTGTCACAGTGTGTGCGTGTGCATGCGTGCGTGCGTGCGTGCGTGCGCGTGTGTGTGTGTGTGTGTGTGTGTGGTGTGTATGTGTGTGATGTATCAAGATGGGTTGGTTTTCAAATTTGACAAATCTAACATGATTAAAAGCTTAGATTACTTCAGTCTGGCCTCAGTGACCATTGGGTTGTAGGCAACATTCAGCATTATCATCATCACTAACCTAACTGGTTCTATTCAAATGTCAATACTCTGTTTTGTAAGTTGACCTACAGGTTAAAAACTGTTCTTCTACAAAATGTGCATTTGTTATTCTGATTGATGATTTTGTTGCTTTAGTTAATCCTTTTTAAATCATCAGACCGTATATATGTATATATATATACACAAACAATACATATGTAAGCATATATGTTAAAATTTCCCTCTTCTCTTCTCTTCTCTGTGTTCCCTCATCAGGTAGTGTGTGTAGTGTCTGGTCTTCTCCTGCACTTATAATTCTGCAGGAGGTCTGCCCACTGGCCTCAGCCCACACATTCCGACTTCAGAGCAGCTCTATTTTTTTGTACAGGATACATGCTGGGTATGTTCATGTTTCCTTAACCCACAGGATGCTGACATGAATCACAGGATCTCTAAAAGCGCATATTTCATCTTCTGCATGAGTATATACATGTACGGGAAGGGAATCAAGGCACTGGCAGGTCTGCACTTGAAGTTGACCTGGGAGATCATATAAAAATTGCTAGCGTTTAATTCACCAGACGCCGCTGCTGCCGAGATTCAAACCCAGGACTTCATGGACGAAGGGATTGAAGTCAGATTGGTCTTAACCACTCAGCTGTAGTGTCTGTTTACATGTGTTGCAATAAGTACACATGGAAGCAAACAGACCATGGCGTGGGAAAAATACAAACAGGTTTTATCTTCTATGTACACAACAAGTATAGGAGAGCGGGCATGGGCACTCTTGTGTCTAGAAATGCAGATATATGTATACATAAACAGACAGAGAATTACATACACACAACACACACACATACACACAACACATGCACACACACACTCATACACACACACAATAGCACACACACACACATGCACACACACACACTCATGCACACACACAATAACACACACACAATCACACACACACACACACACACACACACACACACACACACACACAGAGCAGGTGGACAAAAAACATGAACAGTCTTAGGTTCAATTCCACCCCAACACACACACACTCACTCTCTCTCTCTCTCTCATATATTTATATATCCGTAAGGGCAGGGACTGGATGTAAAAAAGCACAGGGATGCTTATTCATTATCCTCAAAGTAAAAGAATTTGTCATTGTCATTGTCATGCACACACTAACACACACACACACAACACACACACACACACACACACACACTAACACTAACACTAACACACACTAACACACACACTAACACACACACACACACAATAACACAACACACCACTCACACACACACAGAGGTCGCAGGTCTGTTCACACAAAGCATGCATGCATATATGCATGCACATCCGCATTCGTCAAAAAACCCAAACACACACTTGAACAATGCTCAACGGTTGTTCATTCATGATCCTGTGCTGTGCAAGCCATTCTGAAAATAAAAAAGCAAGAAATAAAATAAAATAAAATAAGCATCCTTTCAAGAGAGAAAACTATGTTACTGAACACTGTATACAGTGTTTTTGTGTGACGCAGAGTTTGACCCAAAAAATAATAGCATGCTTTTTAAAAGGGGAAATGATATTCTGAATATTGTATAAAGCATGCTTCTGTGGTACTACTGTTTCTGAATACTCTGCCCTGTTTTTTTCACTCTATACACTGCTCCACTTTCACATATAATAAACTGTTATCAGATCAACCATCATTTCTATGTTGATGACTCTCAGATTCTTAGCAGTGATACACCTGAAAATCTGCCTTCTCTCTTGACAAATGTGGACTACTGCCTTCATGATATTCAAAACTGGATGATACAGAACAAGTTACAGCTAAATCCAGACAAAACCGAAGCCATGCTTATAGGGACCAAACACAAACTCTCCCATCACAACAGCTTCAATAGAATTCGGCAATACATCAGTTCCTCTATCCACTGCTGTGAAGTATCTAGGGGGTCATTATCGACAACACACTCTATGCAAAAAATCATCACCCAGACCTGCCAATCATGCTACTATCAATTACGGCGTATTAGTGCAGTTCAAAAGTACCTGTCCACTGATGCATCATCCAAACTAGTTGCATCTCTCATTCTTTCACGTCTGGACTATTGCAATTCTCTTCTGGCTGGTCTGCCAACATCATCAATCCACTCCCTTCAACATATACAAAACCCTGCAGCTCGACTTGTCCTCAGAAAGAGAAAATCTGAGCACATAACTCCTCTCTTGCAATCTCTCCACTGGCTGCCTGTGCCACAGAGAGTTAACTATAAGATCTGTACCCTCTGTTACAAAAGTCTCCACAAAACGGCACCTTCCTACCTCTGTGAATGTCTTCATTTGTACACTCCTTCTCGTTCCCTCCGCTCTGCTGCAGATACCTTGTGCTTAAGAATACCTAGATTCAACCAATCCACTGTTGGCCGTCGCTCTTTCTCTGTTTCTGGTCCATTGATCTGGAATGACCTCCCTCTCTCCCTTCGCCAAAAGCATACTTATGACACTTTTAAATCCAGCCTCAAGACATATTTATTCCAAATCTGATTTCCCCCCTCTTGTTTCATCTCAAATGTATCTCTGCCTAAAACAGCCCAAATCTCCACCACCCTGCCAAAGTGTATAATCTTTGTGTGTGTGTGCATGCATGTATGTACATTTGAATTTGTCAACTCTTGTTAATTGTTATTGGTTGTATGTATGGGTGTGTTGCATGCAAGCGCTTTGATTTCTTTTTGCAAGATATAACGCTATATTAATTCCATTTATTATTATTAAGACATATAGTAAGACACATGCATGCATGTGTGCACATATGCACGAACGCGCACACAACATGCACAAACTCACAGTCACACACGCATGGACACACACGTGCACGCGCACATACACACACACACACACACACACACAGAGAAAGAATGCTTTTCAAAAGAGAGCATATTCTGAGTGACCCCCCCACAGGGTGTTAAGCTGGGGAACGCACGACAACAGTATTACTGGATGCTGTGTTTGGTCCATTTCTCATGCTGTGATTTTGATCAGTGCGTGTTGTATTCAGTATGTTTCTGTGATCGCAGGAGCCCCCAGTAGATGAACACGCTGATGAAAAAAAACTAAAGGATGCACAGAAGGCTGCGTCTGCTCCATTCGACTTTTTCGAGGGTTAGTTTCTATGTGTGTATTAGTGTAAGTGTGTGTGTGTGTGTGTGTGTGTGTGTGTGTGTGTGTGTGTGTGTGTTGTGTTTGTATTGTGTTTGTGGGTGTGTTAGTGTGTGTGTGAGTGAGTGTGTGTGTTAGTGTGTGTGTGTTGTGTGTGTGTTAGTGTAAGTTTGTGTGTGTGTGTGTGCATGTGAGTGTGTTTGTGTGCGTGTGTGTGGTTTGTGTGTATGAGTTTGTGTGTGTGTGGTTAGTGTGTGTTTGTGTGTGTGTTGGTGTGTGTGTTGTGTTGTTGTGTATTAGTGTGTGTGTGTGTGTGTGTTTGGTTAGTGTGTGTGTGTGTGTGTGTGTGTGTGTGTGTGGGGTGTGTGTGTGTGTGTGTGTGTGTGTGTGTGTGTGTGTGTGAGTGTTGTTTTTGTGTGTGTTGTGTTAGTGTGTTGTTAGTTTATTTTTATTTATTCATTCATTTGTTTTATTTCAGTTACTTATTCTTTTATTTCGAGGATAATGGAATAAGCACTCAAGTGCTTTTTTACATCCAGTCCCTGTGTGTATGCAGTTTTGTCAATTTTGTCAGCATGTGTGTGTGTTTATGTGTGTATGTGTGCGTGTGTATTAGTGTGTGTGTGTAAGTATATGTGTGTATGCATGCATATGTATACATGTATGTATGTATGCATGTATGTATGTATGTGTGTGTGTGTGTGTGTGCATGCAAGTGTGTGTGAGTGTGTGTGCACACATGCACACAGGTTTATCCTCAGTGCAGACTCCACACTCCCCAAAAGTCCTTCGGATGAGACTATAAACCGAGGTCCCGTGTGCCAGCGCACGCAGAACATCTTGCGCACACGTTAAATCCTGTTCCGCTTTTCGTAAGAGTAGGCCATTGAGTGCCGGTGGGAACGGATGACAAAATTTACAAAACCGCATACACGCGGGGACTGGATGTAAAAAAGCACATAAGTGCTTTTTCCATTATCCTCGATATAAAAGAATGAAATAAAAAAAAATATAAAAAAATCACACACATATCCAGATATGTGCATGCACGCTCACAATCATCCATTTACGCACACACACATGCATATTTGTTTGGCGTGTGTCTTTATGTTTAAGAACTGTAAGCATAATCCTTTCCTCATGAATCAGAATTATGAATAGATCTTGAGAGCAAGAAAGACAAAATAAAGCAAAGGCTAGAGATTTAGATGAATGCTACCTCTTAAACAAAAACAATGACAAATCTTTTAAAAAATCAAATCCAAAAAACAAACAAACCCAAAAACAACAACATACAATTCAGTGACTGAGGCACTTAGCTCATAGCAGATGAAGAAGAGGGGTGGGGGTGGAGGTTGAAAATTGTCAGCACTGATTGGAACGGTTCGTTATGTAAGCCCTTGACGGTTGTGTGGAGAGGTTTGACTGAAACGGCGTGTGTAATAATTTATCACTGGTTAATTGTGTGCTTGACAATACAGTTACAGGACAACCTCCCCTCCTCCCCCCCCTCCTCCAAAAAAAAACAACCCACAAAAATCCCATGGATGGAACACTTGTAGTGTCTGACAGTTTACAACAAAGAGTGTATAAAATATGAAAGAGGCAAATGTGTGTGTGTGTGTGTGTGTGTGTGCGTGTGTGTGTGTGTGTATGTGTGTGTGTGTATGTGTGTGTGTGTGTATACATGCATGTGGTTTTATATGTACTTGCATTTTAATATGCATGGATGTGCATGTATGTACACATACACACAAGCACACACTCACTCACTCAATCACTCGCTCACTCAATCACTCAATCACTTACTCACTCAATCACTCACTCATTCACTCACTCACTCAATCACAGACTGTCTTTTCCCTTCCTGGTTTGCCTCTCTACCCTCCCCCCCCCCCCTCTCTCTCTCTCTCTCTCTCTCTCTCTCTCTCTCTCTCTCTCCTCTCTCTCTCTTCCTCTCTCTCTCTCTCTCTCTCTCTCTTTCAGTACCATTATACTTGTCTAACAAAATGTTTTATGGTGAAACTGGGTGCTACCCTCTATTTATAAGATCTCAAGGGAAGTGTATTAAGTTTTGGTTAAAATTAACTCGACTTCCTATGTCAATATTGTGCAGACAAGGGTATGATATGCTGTCGATCCAACTAGAAACAGGGAAACAGAACTGGGCATTTTTTGTTAAGTAATTACTAACAACGCATGGATTTGGTATTGTGTGGATGTGCCAGGGAGTTGGATTTGAGCAAGGATTTTTGTGGGAATTTAAAGACTGAATGATAGCTTCCTACAAACAAGACTGGCATGCTTGCATAGAAGAATCAGAAAAGTACAACTGGTACTCTTCCTTTAAAACTGTTTTTCAAACAGAAAAGTATGTTACAGTTGTAACACAGAAATGGCATAGGAGCAATCTTGCTCGATTCAG
>CM054161.1:38806521-38839021 GCA_028751875.1 Rapana venosa
CATCATTACCATCACCACCACCATCATACTGACAATAATAGTAATAATGATAACAACAACAATAATAATAGTAATCACCATCATACTGACAATAATGACAACAACAATACTAACAATAATAATGACATCTACAACAACACTAACAATAATAATGACAACAATAATACCAACAATAATAACGAGGACAACAACAATAATAACGACAACCAGAACAACAATGACAATACTAACAATAATAACGACAACAACAACAATACTAACAAAAATGACAACAACAATACTAACTATAATAATGATGACAACAACAACAGTACTAGCAATAATAATGACAACAACAACAATACTAACAATAACAACAATAATAACAACAATACTAACAACAATAATAACAACAACAATACTAACAATAATAACGACAATACTAACTATAATGACAACAACAACACTAAAAATAATGACAACTACAACAACAATACCAACGACAGCTGTATACATGTATATGCATGTATGTATGTATGCATGTGTAGATAGATATATAGATATAGATAGATAGATAGATAGATAGATAGATAGATAGATAGATAGATAGATACACACACACATGTATGTAATGTATGCATGTATGTCATGGTGATGGTGACGATGACAACGACGACGATGATGATGGTGATGATGACAACGACGACGATGATAATGACGATGATGATGACGATGATAATGACGCCGCCAATGATGATGGTGACGGTGATGACGACGGCGATGATGATGATAACGACAATGACGACGACGATGATAATGACAACGATGATAGCGACAATGATGATAACAACAACGACAATGATGACAACGATGATGATGATGGCAGAAGGCAAGAAGCGGAACGCCAAGCAACAGGCGGTGGTGGAGGCCTTCCAGCACGCCTGGAGGGCCTACAAGCAGCACGCCTGGGGCCACGACGAGCTCCACCCCATCACCAAGCGCCACTCCGAGTGGTTCGGCGTCGGCCTCACCCTCGTCGACTCCATCGACACCATGATCATCATGGGACTGAAAGAAGGTCAGCAGGGGGGGTGGGGGTGGGAGGGGGTCAAGGTCGTACGACGGAGTCTCGTTGGGGTGGGTGGGGGGGGTGTCGGGGTGGGGGGGGGGGGTGGGGGGTGGAGTTAAAAAGTCGTGCGGATTTTTTTCATGTTTTGGTTGTCTTTGAAGTGGGGAAATGGGGGCTGTCGGGTATCTGTATGGTGGGTGTATAAAAAGGGTTTGCGTGTATATACAAAATGTCTATTTGTGAACCTTTATTTATTTATTTGTACTTATTTATTTATTTATTTATTCTTTTATATCAAGGATAATGGATTAAGCACTTATGTGCTTTTTTACATCCAGTCCCCGTGTGTATGCAGTTTTGTCAATTTTGTCATCCGTTCCCACCGGCACACAATGGCCTACTCTTACTTTGGAGTTCTAGCCAAGGAACAGTGATTAAAAAAACCCAGAAATGTTGTGTCTGTTTGTAGGACATCAGAAGTACTGTCATATAAGAAGGTTATAAAGAAGTCAAATGATCAGTTTTTCTGAAGTCAGAATGCGGCTAC
Organism: Rapana venosa; assembly: GCA_028751875.1. Classification (NCBI taxonomy): domain Eukaryota; kingdom Metazoa; phylum Mollusca; class Gastropoda; order Neogastropoda; family Muricidae; genus Rapana; species Rapana venosa. The sequence continues at coordinate 38,808,117 of CM054161.1, forward strand.
GTAAGTGGTGGACAAAACCAGTCACATACGCAAAAATTTCACCATTGATGAACCTCTGACCTCAGAGCTCTAGGGGTTGGGTGGTTTTTTTGGTGGTTTTTTTTTGGGGGGGTGGGGGCGGTTGCTGCCTCATCTTCTTTGACATCCCCGTCCTGCTGTTCCCACGCCGCTCATCTCAATCTCCCAGCCACAGCCATACCCAGATTCGTTATTTATGTCTCATCCCCAGGGTCGGAAGTCCACAGGGATCCTATCAATATCAGGTCGCTGTGGGGCCACCAGCCAGAGAGGCCCTGCACTGCTGCTGGGTCACTTTGGTGGTGTTCGGTGGTGCCTGTTCTTAGCAGAGTTGATGCGAAATGATTCCAGAAACCAGCGCTAGCAAAGCCATTTCCCGCTATGGTAGCAACTATAAAATCCACATACATGGTGTCGTTTAGTGGATTCCTTGTCGCTAACTGGATTAAGATGTTCAGCTGCACAAACCTGGTCAAAAAGAAACTGGACATAGTCATCTCTGTTGAACCTGTTCTGGGATCTTTAATGTGCAGATTTGATCTTCTGCATGAGTATATATATGTGTATGTATATATATATGTATACACACACGCACACACACACACACACACACACACACATATATATATATATACACACATATATATACACACATATATGCACACACATATATATACACTCATATATATATATACACTAAGGGAATTAAGGGCATTGGCAGGTCTGCATTTTAAGTTAACCTGACAGATCGTAAAACTCCCCACCCTAAATTCACCAGACGCCGCTGCCATGATTCGAACACAGAACCACTGATTTCTCATCTCGTCTCATCTGTTCCCATAACCCTCTCCAGAGTCATAGGGGCACTGCAGTGACCAACATTGCACCAGTTGGCTCCATTTGCGGCGGTTGTGTGCAAGTGCCTGGGTTGTGGAGAAGCTCTTCCTGGTCCCTTCAGTGAAGTTGTCTGACTACTGAATCAAAAGATCACTATTCTCTCTTATGCCAAAGTCTGATACGCTGGGCCTGACTTGTCAGGCGCTTAACGGCAGCGCGACGCATTTTTTTCGCTCGTGTAACAGACAACGATAGTCGCTGCCTTGAGTGTTTTGGCGACGATGATAAAGAAGAAGAAAGAATCAAACGATCTGAACCACTACAATCATACGTCCGATAGTATGGACAATAACCTTAACAGCAGTGTGTCTCTCCTTTCCCCGGACAGAATACGAGGAAGCCAAGGCGTGGGTGAAGGACAAGCTGACCTTCGCGGTGTCGCGGGACGTCAACCTGTTTGAGATCACCATCCGCGTGCTGGGCAGCCTGCTCAGTTCCTTCCACCTCACTGGGGAGGACATCTTTAAACAGAGGGCCGTGAGTGTCCGGTTTTTTTTTTCACAGGAGGAAAAAAGGGAGGGTGTTGAGGGGGGGGGGGGGGGGGGGGGGGGGGGGGGGGTAGATCTTTAAACAGAGAGGTGTGAGTGTCAGTTATGTGTTTGTTGACAGGAGGAAAGGGGGGGGGGAGGGGGTTGAAGAGGGAGAGAGAGATCTTTAAACAGGAGCTGTGAGGGTCCGGTTATTTTTTCACAGGAGGAAAGGGTAGGGGACAGGGTGTTGGGGGTGGGGGGGAGGGTTGAAGGGGGGTGGAAGGGGAGGAAAGGGGGGTTGGAAGGGAAGGAGGGGGAAGGAAAGATCTTTAAACAGAGAGCGTGAGTGTCCGGTATTTTTTCACAAGAGGAAAGGGAGGGATAGGGGTGTTGGGGGGGGGGGGGGGGGGGGGGGGGGTGGGAGGTAGAGATCTTTAAACAGAGAGCTGTGAGTGTCCTTTATTTTCACAAGAGGAAAGGGGGTGAGGGGGGGTTTGAAGGGGGAGGGAGAGATCTTTAAACAGAGAGCGGTGAGTGTCCGTTATTTTCACAGGAGGAAGGGAGGGACGGGGTGTTGGGGGGGGGGGGGGGGGGGGGGGGGGGTGGTGGGGGGGGGGGTTGAGGGGGGTGGAGGGAGAGATCTTTAAACAGAGAGCCGTGAGTGTCCCGGTTATTTTTTCACAGGAGGAAAGGGAGGGGGATGGAGGGGGGGGGGGGGGGTTTTGAAGGGGAGGGAGAGATCTTTAAACAGAGAGCCGTGAGTGTCCGGTTATTTTGAAAAGGGGGGAAGGGGGGGGGGGTTGAGGGGGAGGGAGAGATTTTTAAACAGAGAGGTGTGAGTGTCGGTTATTTTCACAGGAGGAAAGGAGGGAGGGGGGGTTTGAAGGGGGAGGGAGAGATCTTTAAACAGAGAGCCATGGGTGTCGGTTATTTTCACAGGAGGAAAGAGGTGAGGTTTTTTTTATTTATCTATTTTATTCTTTTATATCAAGGATAATGGAATAAGCACTCAGGTGCTTTTTTGTTTTTACATCCAATCCCCGTGTGTACGCGGGTTTTGTAAATTTTGTCATCTGTCCCCACCGGCACACAATGGCCTACTCTTTCGAAAAGCAGAACAGGATTTAACTGTGTGCAAGATGTTCTGCGCGCTTACTTTGAGCGCCCTTGACTGAGTGATGTCGGATGTGTGTGTGTGCTGTGTCAGACGACCTTAACCACTTAGCTGCAAATAGCTGCAACATCCATTTGATAGTTTACTGTACGAATTGCTAAATGCTCCTTGACTGGGGGGGGGATGGGATAGCCTGGGGGTTAGCCTGATGCGCTCGTGATCTGCTGACCCGGGTTCGATTCCCGCTGAAGAGGATTTTTTCTCTGGAGTTACCATCAGTGCCGACTCCACTTCTCCTTAAAAGTCCTTCGAATGAGACTATAAACCGAGGTCCCGTGTGCGAATGCACGCAGAACGTCTAGCGCATACGTTAAAACCCGTTCCGTTTTTTGGAAAAGTAGGCCATTGTGTGCCAGTGGGAACGGATGACAAGATTTCCAAAACTGCACTACACACGGGGACTGGATGGAAAAAAAAAAGCACATGAGTGCTTATTTGATTATTCTCGAAATAAAAGAATTTAAAAAATTAATAAATAAAAACAGTTATGTTGGATTTGCGCGGTGCTGTGTGTACGATAATAATAATAATAATAATAATGTATGGAATTTATATAGCGCCGAATCTTGTAAAGCAACAAATCAAAGCGCTCAGATGACTTTTTTTTTATTTTAATTTTATATCGAGGATAACGGAATAAGCACTCAGGTGCTTTTTTTTTTACATCCAGTCCCTGTGTGTATGCGGGTTTTGTAAATTTTGGTCACCCGTTCCCACCGGCACACAGTGGCCTAGTCTTTCGAAAAACAGAACAGGATTTAACATGTGCGCAAGATGTTCTGCGTGCGTTTTGCACACGGGGCCTCCTCAGTTTATAGTCTCATCCGAAGGACTTTGACATTCACTTCGATTTTTTGGGGGTCAAACTGGGAGGAAGAAAGGGCGAGGAGGCTGGCTGGGAATCAAACCCAGAACCTCACCATGGTTAACTTGTTAGCAGGCAAACAAACGTCTTAACCATCCTGCCACCTACCGTCCTTCCTTCCTCGAAATGAAAAAATAAACAATTTTTTAAAAGTTTATGCTGGCTGTCTTAATAATAATAATAATAATAATGTATGGAATTTATATATAGCCGCTGAATCTTGTAAAGCAACAAATCAAACTGCTCTGTCTTGGTGTTGGTGTTGGTGGTGGTGGTCATCAGGTGGAGCTGGCCGATCGCTTGCTGCCCTGCTTCAACTCCAAGTCCAAGGTGCCCTACTCCGACGTCAACCTGCTGACGGGCCACGCCCACGCCCCGCGCTGGGGCCCTGACAGCAGCACCTCGGAGGTCACCACCATCCAGCTGGAGTTCCGCGCCCTCTCCAAGATCACCGGCAACGAGAAATACGCTGTGAGCGGGGATTGTTTGGGTGGGGGGGGGGGGGGAGGAGGGGGGGTGTTGGTGGGGGGTTGTGGAGTGGGGGATGGGTGATGGTATTTTTGTGTGATTCAGATTCAGATTCAGAATATTTTATTGCCATTTAAGTCAAGTAGACTTACTTGACACAACAACAAAACAAGCAAACATCAGTTATAATCATCTCTTTGGCTCAAATTGATGTACACTAAAGCATGTTGCATTTTACGTCTCGTTTTCTCTTTTCTTAAAACATTCATACACATATTCGATGATATCTGCTTGATAGATATCAACTGTGATTATGTCACGTAATTTATCTATACAAATGTTACGTTTTTTGTCTTTGGTTGTAATTTTTAATAACAAATTGTTTCTGAGTTCATCATATGAGATACATTCATCGAGTAAATGAAATTCATCTTCCATCTTGTTACAATATCTACATTTTCTGTCCTCTCTAGATATATTTTGTTGCCTCCCTTTCTCTATCATTAAATTGTGACAGCTTGTGCGAAATTTACAATACATCCTCTTATGAGTTTTGTTTTCATAGTTTATTAAGTATGGTTCCAGTCTGTATTCTTTGGTAGCGATGGAGTGTGTGTGCATGCATGCACGTGTTTGTGTGAAGGGTGTGTGTGGGGGTGGAGGGGGTCTAGCAGCTGGAGGGAAGAAAAAAAATTCAAGCACAAACGGGAGGAAATAGAAAACCCTACACATCTCGCTGTCTACGCAAGGCGTGTTAGCTAACCCTCCGAAGCCTTCTTCTTTCTCCGTTGCCAGGACATTGTGCACGAAGTGTCGATGCACGTCCACGACCTTCCCAAGGTCAGCGGCCTGGTGCCCATCTTCATCAACGCCAACAGCGGGAATTTCCGCACCTCGGCCACCATCACCCTGGGGGCACGAGGAGACAGCTACTACGAGTATCTCCTGAAGCAGTGGATACAGAGCGGCAAGAAGCTGAATGTGTACGAGAGGGGTTGTTTTTTTGTTTGGGGGGGGGGGGGGGGGGGGGGTGAAGGGAGGTGGGGGGGGGGGAGGTAGGGTGTGAGGGTGGGTGAGTGAGAGAGAGAGGGTAGAATGGAGAGGGTTGGGGAGGAGGGGGGTGGAATGGAGTGGTTGAAGGGTTTTATGGGAGAGGGGGAGGGGGGCGGGCAGTTTTTTAGTTGGAAAGATCCTGTGTGTGTGGTGGGGGGGGGGGGGGGGGAGGGGGGGCTATGTTTGAGTGTATGTGTATATTTTTGTGTGTGTGCATTATAGTCTAAGTGTGTGTGTGTGAGTGAGTGAGAGAGGAGAGAATGGAGGGGGTGGGGGTGGAATGGAGTGGTTGAAGGGTTTTTTGAAGGTTTGTTTTTGTTTGGTTTTTTAGTTGGAAAGATCCTCTTTGTGTGTGTTTGTATAGGGGGTGTGGGTGGGGGGGGGTATGTTTGAGTGTATGTGTATATTTTTGCGTTTGTGCATATAGTTTAAGTGTGTGTGTGTGAGTGAGTGAGAGAGAGAGGGTAGAATGGAGGGGGATGGGGGTGGAATGGGGTGGTTGAAGGGTTTTATGGGAGGGGGGGGGGGGGCGTTTTTTAAGTTGGAAAGATCCTCTGTGTGTGTGTTTGTATAGGGGCTGTGGGTGGGGTGGGGGAGTATGTTTGAGTATATGTGTATATTTTTGTGTTTGTGCATATAGTCTTAGTGTTGTGTGTGTGTGTGGAGAATGAGTGAGAGAGGAGAGAGGGGTAGAATGGAGGGGTGGGGGGGGGGTTGAAGGGTGGGTTTGGTTGGTTGTTTTTTGGGTTGTTGGGGTTTTTTTGGGGGGGGGTTTAGTTGGAAAGATCTCTTTGTGTGTGTGTATATATAGGAGGTGTTGGGGGGGGGGGGGGGGGGGGGGGGGGGGTATGTTTGAGTGTATGTGTATAGTTTTGTGTTTGTGCATGTGTGCATCTAGTCTAAGTGTGTGAGTGTGAGTGAGTTTTTTAATTTATGTTTTTCTTTATTTTTTATTTTTTTCTTTATTCTTTTATATCGAGGATAATGGAATAAGCACTTATGTGCTTTTTTTACATCCAGTCCCCGTGTGTGTGCGGATTTGTGAATTCTGTCATCTGTTCCCACCGGCGCACAATGGCCTACTCTTACGAAAAGCGGAACAGGATTTAACCTGTGCGCAAGATGTTCTGCGTGCGTTTGCACACGGGACCTCGGTTTATAGTCTCATCCGGAGGACTTAAGGGGAGAGTGGAGTCTGCACTGATGGGGGGGGGTGTGTGAGTGAGAGAGAGAGGGTAGAATGGATGGGGGTGGGGAGGAAGGGGGTGGGGGATGGAATGGGGTGGTTGAAGGGTTTTTTTGAAGGGCTTCCTTTTTTTTAGTTGGAAAGATCCTCTGTGTGTGTGTGTATAGGGGGTGTTGGTGGGGGTGGGGGTGGGAACATAATGCATGGTGCTGCTCTTGTTGCAAGTGCTCTCTCCCAGGAGAGCAGCTCAAATTTCATGCAGATAAATCTAAAGGTAAATAAAAGGTCTCCCATAACCCATAAGGTCGTAGGGGAGTGAGGTGTCAGAGGGGGAGGGGGGGGGGGGGGGTATGTTTGAGTGTATGTGTATATTTTTGTGTTTGTGCATGTGTGCATATAGTCTAAGTGTGTGTGTGAGTGAATGAGTGAGGGAGAGAGAGAGGGTAGAATGGAGGGGGCTGGGAGGAAGATGGGGGGGGAGGGGTTGAGGGTTGAATGGGGTGGTGGATTTTCTGTGCGATTTCATGTGATACATATTTATATATATATATATATATTTTTTTTTTTTTTTTTTTTTTTTCATATAGATATATATAGATATATATTATAGATATATAATCATACATATATATAATAATAATAATGTATGGAATTTATATAGTGCTGAATCTTGTAAAGCAACAAATCAAATATATATATATATGTTCACTGACAGTTTCCGTGATGACTATCTGGCGGCCATGAAAGGGGTACAGGAAAAGCTGGTGAGAAAATCGGAGCCCAGCAAACTGACTTTTGTCGGCGAGTTGCTGAGTGGCCGCAACTTCAGTCCCAAAATGGTAAGGAATCACGTCCAAAATGGTACAGAATCGTGTCCAAAATGGTAAGGAATTGTGTCCAAAATGGTAAGGAATTGTGTCCAAAATGGTAAGGAATTACATTCAAAATGGTAAGGAATTATATTCAAAATGGTAAGGAATTATATTCAAAATGGTACGGAATTATGTCCAAAATGGTAAGGAATTGTGTCCAAAATGGTAAGGAGTTGTCCAAAATGGTATGGAATTGTGTCCAAAATGGTAAGGAGTTGTCCAAAATGGTATGGAATTGTCCAAAACAGTAAAGAATTACCCCAAATTGTAAGGAATTGTCCAAAACGGTAAGGAATTGTGTCCAAAATAGTAAGGAGTTGTCCAAAACGATAAGGAATTGTGTCCAAAATAGTAAGGAATTGTGTCCAAAATGGTAAGGAATTGTGTCCAAAATGGTAAGGAATTATATTCAAAATGGTAAGGAATTATATTCAAAATGGTAAGGAATTATGTCCAGAATGGTAAGGAATTGTCCAAAATGGTAAGGAATTGTGTCCAAAATACTTTTTTCTTAGTAAGGAATTTTTCAAAATGGTGTGGAATTGTCAAAAATAGTAAGGAGTTGTCCAAAATGGTAAGGAATTGTCCAAAATAGAAAGGAATTGTCCGAAACAGTAAGGAGTTGTCCCAAATGGTAAGGAGTTGTCCAGAATAGTAAGGAATTATCGAAAATACTTTTTTCCTTTTTTTTATAGTAAAGAATTGTTCAAAATAGTAATAAATTGTCCAAAATAGTAAGGATTGTCCAAAATAGTAGAGAATTGTCCAAAATAGTAAAGAATTGTCTAAAATAGTAAGGAATTGTCCAAAACAGTAAGGGAACAAAATACTTGTCCAAAATGGAAAATACTTGTCCAAAATGGAAAATACTTGTCCAAATGGAAAATACTTCTCCAAAATGGAAAATACTTGTCCAAAATGGAAAACACTTCTTCATAATGGAAAGCACTTCTTCATAATGGAAAATACTGAAAATACTTCTCCAAAGTGGAAAATGCTTGTCCAAAATGGAAAACACCTGTTCATAATGGAAAATACTTCTCCAAAGTGGACAGTGTTTGTTCATCACAGTAAGAAAGGGACCTGTCCCAAAGTGGAAAAGAAAAATACTTGTGGTGCCTGAAAGTTCTTTTCCAAAATAGGAAGGAAAATGCTTGTCCAAAATAGGAAGGAAAATACTTGTCCAAAAGAGGAAGGAAAATACTTGTCCAAAATAGGAAGGAAAATGCTTGTCCAAAATAGGAAGGAAAATGCTTGTCCAAAATAGGAAGGAAAATGCTTGTCCAAAATGATAAGGCAAATACTTGTCCAAAATAGAAAATGCTTGTCCAAAATAGAAAATACTTGTTCAAAGGGGTAAGAAAAGTACCTGTCCCAAAGTGGAAAGGAAAAATACTTGTCCAAATTTGACAAGAAAAATACTTGTTCAAAGTGGTCAGGAAAATACTTGTCCAAAATGGAAAGTACTTGTTCAAAAGAGTAAGGAAAGTTCTTGTTGAAAATACAGAGAAATAGTTGTTCAAATTTGTTTTTAAAGAAAAATATTCCTTCAAAATGTTTAAAGTGGTAAGTAAAAGATGTGTGCACAGATTCTCTTGCTGTGTGTGTGTGCATGCTTGTGTGTGTGTAGGTGTGTGTGGGTGTGTGATAAAAGGCAGGATTTCTTTAATAATTTAAAAAAAAATGAAAATCAGGATGATATATTGAAATAATTATCATTTTCAGTAAATATCCTTTTTCACTGCACAACATGTACATGTGTGCACGCACATGCACACACACACACACACACACACACACACACACACACACACACACACACACACACACACACACACACACACAAATGTTGCTTAGAGCAGATACTTAAAGACACCCCTTTAATGAAAGATATTGCATTGTCATTAACCCATAGTCCTATTGTCAGATACCTATAGTACATTGTATTTTATTTAGTTGTAGAAATTGCAAAGTTAGTGCACAAAGTTAGTGTTTGAGCTGTTATTTCTATCTTTTTCAAAGTTCTTGTTTATTCTTTATCTTATTGATATTTGTTCATTGCCAATGATTAGCTATATGCATCCCTTCCTACACACACCACACACACACACACACACACACACACACACTTTCCGTCTGATATCACTATTTAGTGGAAGGACATTAAACTGAAGAACTACTACTACTACACACAAAAACACACACACTCCCCCCCCCTCCCCCACACACACACCATCAAACACTCAAACATCTCCACCTTAAACCCCAAAACCAAAACCCAAAATCTACCTTCCTTTTTTTCCCCCACCCCAAACTCTCAACCATAAAAACACACACCCACCTCCCCACCCCCCCCCCCACCCTGACCCCCCCCCCCTTCCCCCCCCCCCCCCCCCCCCCCCAACCCCCACCACCCCCCACCCCTCAAACCAACCAAACCGCATCATAATTATCGTCCTAACACGCACCCCTGCTACGGCCACGGCCACGGCAGGACCACCTGCTGTGTTTCCTGGCAGGGGCCCTGGCCCTGGGCGCTCACTACGGGCTGGACCACGCTCACCTGAAGCTGGGGGAGGACCTGGCCTACACCTGCTACCAGACCTACGTCCGCCAGCCCACCAGACTGGCGCCCGAAATCACCTACTTCAACCTGGCGCCTGAGGCGGCTGAGGACCTCATCGTTAAGGTGACTTGGGGAGGGGGTGATGGGGGAGGTTGGGGGGGGGGAGTGGGTCAGGTCAAGTCAAGTCAGAAACACTTGAATCAATCCCATGAAGGGTCAGTTACATACAATACTTTGACAGGTAGATTGATACGTGCAATTATCTCGAAAGGTAAAGGTAAAGGAGTCCCATAACCTATAAGGTCGTAGGGGAGCGAGGCGTCAGAGACCTCACTTCTCTAGGGGCCAGCATATTGAGGGCGGCGGCGCCCATCTCCTCTCTCTCGCTGCTTTACCTTCCCTGACCCTAAAGAGGGCAGGTACCCATTTACAGCTGGGTGAACTGGGGGAACTGTACTGAAGCCAAGGCGCGCAAACGGTCACCCATCCAACTGGTAACCACGCTCGACGCTGCTTAACCCTTGGCCGGGGGAAAGCGAGTGCTCCGACCACTGAGCTATCCCGTCCCCCAAAGACGCGAGAAAAATACATTTCAAAATGGGTATGAACAGTCCAAGATAGCTTTAGAAATAATTAAAATAAAAAAGTTTTAAAAATAATAATTCTGTTTTCATTTCATTTTGTTCTTTTATATCGAGGATAGTGGAATAAGCACTAATGTGCTTTTTTTTACATCCAGTCCCCGTGTGTATACAGTTTTGTAAATTCTGTCATCTGTTCCCGCCGGCACACAATGGCCTACTCTTACGAAAAGCAGAACAGGATTTAACATGTGCGCAAGATGTTCTACTGCGTGCGTTCACACACAAGGCTTCGGTTTATAGTCTCATCCGAAGGACTTTTGGGGAGAGTGGAGTCGGCACTGATGTTAACTCCAGGGGAATATATCCCCTTGAACGGGAATCGACCCAGGTCGTCATATTGCAAGCGCAATGTCCTAACCACTAGGCTATCCTGTCCCCCACACACAGTGGGTTTGGGATTTGTATTGTGTTGTGGTGTGGTGTATTGTGTTCTATTGTATTGTATTGTAATGTATTGTATTTGATTTCACTGCTTTTTTTCTTTTGTCACAGACAAATAAACAAAATGACCAGAAGAATTCAACAGTCGACGATTTTAACTCACTCTTGACCTCTTCTTTTATACATGTATATGATTTGCACTGGACGCTCAAGTTTTGACTGTTTTAACTCATTCATGACATGTTCTTTCATACCTGTCAGCTGCTGGACACTCAACAAAATGATCAGAAGGAATGAAAAGTTGACAATTTTATCTCATTCATGACCTTGTCTTTACTGTTTTAACTCATCCATGAACTCTTCTTTTACCGTTTTAACTCATTCATGACCTCTTCTTGCACACAAAATACACACAAGACGCTCAACAAATTGATATGAAATATTCAAAAGTTGACCGTTTTAACTCATTCATGACCTCTCCTTGTACACAAAATACACACAAGACACTCAACAAAATTATAAGAAGTATTAAAAAAACTTGACTGTTTTAACTCATTCATGACGTGTTCTTTCACACCTAACAGCCACTGGACGCTCACAACCTGTTACGACCGGAAACCGTGGAAAGCCTGTTCATTCTGTATCGCATCACGGGAAACCAGAAATACCGGGAATGGGGGTGGCAGATTTTCCAAGCCTTCGAAAAGCACACCAAAGTCCCCGATGGCGGCTATTCCTCCATCAGCAACGTTCGCGACGCCGGAAATCCTCGCTTCCGCGACAAGATGGAGAGCTTTTTCCTGTCGGAGACGTTGAAGTATTTGTACTTGTTGTTCAGTGACGATCCTCGTTTGATATCGTTGGACCAGTACGTGTTTAACACAGAGGGTCACCCCTTGCCGATTGACAATTCGTGAAGTTGTTGAGGGAGGTTGTCGGTGTGTGTGTAAGTGTGTGTTGTGTGTAAGTTTGTAAGTGTGGTGTGTGTAAGTTTGTGTGGTGTGTGTAAGTGTGGTGTGTGTTAGTTAGTGTATGTGTTTGTGTGTGTGGTGGAGGTGGGGAGGGGGGTTGGTAAGTGGGGGTGAGTGTATGTGTGTGTGCGTGTGTGTGTGTGTGTGTGTGTGTTTTGTGATTAAAAAGGCTATAAAAGTGGAATCTGTGTGTCGTGTTCATGTGTACATACTAGCGAGTGTGTGGTATGTGTGTGCGCACTCGTGCATGCTCATATAGGTGTATGTGTGTTCGGGGGAGAAGAAAAGGCTGAGTGCTGTATGTTGTATGTGTGTGTGTGTACACAAAAGGCACATGCTCAAACACCTTTGATATGTGTGTGTGTGTGTTATATGTGTGAAACCTATCTGCCTGTGTACAGAAACACCTCAGCAGTAGTTGTTGAACTCATTGCATTGTAACTTGAATCTGAGAGCAGTTTGTCAAATATCTGTCAACTGCTTTGGGTTTTTTTAATATCTTTCATGGTCACAAGGTTTAACCCTTTCATTGCCAGCGAAAAATGTAAAGAAACGCTGCCCTCAGTGCCGTGGCACAAATGAAATAGGTCCTGACACAAAGCTCTGTCGGTTATTGATGTCACCTAAGTGCCAAGCCATGTATTGAAATGTTATGTTTAAAATGTCATAAGCTCCACCCCCAAACCCCCACCCCCGATTCCAACTTAGGAATCAGTTTGAGGTAGATTGTACACATCAGATGGGAAGTTTGCGCATGTGACTCTTTTATTCCAAGTACTTCGCTATACAGGCAGCCATACTCCAACTTCAGAGGATATTTGTTCTTTTTTTTTATTTTAAAGAGAAGAGTGCAGGTTGTTTGTTGACGCTAAGAGCTCGTCACGGCTGAAGACAGTCTCAATGTAATGTTTTAAACGTAACGCCATTTCAATATAGGCCTTGGTACTTAGCTGACAATCGGTCACTGATAGAGCTTTTGACGTGGACCTGTTTCAGTTATTGTGATTGCAAGGACTTATTCTGGCACACAAGAAGGGGAGTAACTGCCGGACGTCAGTGGACAGCTTTGGTTTATGGCACTGGGGAGAAGCCCTTTATGTAGGATGCCAGTTGATGACCTGTGGGTACCAAAAGGGTTAAGGAAAAAGAATGTATATATATATATATATATATATATAATAATAATACATGGAATTTATATAGCGCTATATCTTGCAAAAAACAAATCAAAGCGCTTATGTATTATATATATATATATATATATAAATAACCTATGTGGTCATAGGGGAGCGAGGCCTCAGAGATCTCAGCTTCTCTAGGGGCCAGCATATAGAGGGTGGCGCCCATCTCCTCTCCCTCGTTGCTTTACCTTCCCTGACCCTAAAGAGGCAGGTACCCATTTACAGCTGGGGGAACTATACCAAAGCCAAGGCACGCAAACGGTCACCCATCTACTTGGTAACCACGCTCGATGCTGCTTAACATTGGCTTGGGAAAAGCGAGTGCTCTGACCACTGAGCTATCCTGTCCCCATATATATATAGATATATATATAGATATATATATATACACACATACATATGTATACATATATAAACTTCTTTGATATTGATATAAAAGCTAAGGGAAAAAAAATTTTCGCAAAGAAATCTCAAAACTTTCTGAGTGATTTTAAATGACGCATACTCTTTCCCAGTCCCCCTGTTACATAGTTTCCCTCAGAAAGTTTGTTTGGATGTCTGCACTGTTAATGTTGCAAATATAGCATTATATGGGATGGTGTTGATGTGGTTGGGTTGTACTGTCTTCAGATGAAGTTATGTTTATCATTATGATGTCTGGATCAGTTTTTGTGTTTGTATATATATATTTTTATTTATTTATATTTTTTGGGTGATGGAATGATGAGTGAAATGATCATTGGTTTTTGTTTGATTTTGCAGGGGGGGTTGGTGTTGATTTATTCAGCTAATTTCAGGGATCTAGTTTTCATTGAGTTTTGATTGATTTTGATGAAGTTAGGTTCTCTCAGTTCTTGTAAGAATGACCAAGTGGGGTTTTTATTTCATTTTAATTTTGTTGTTGTTGTGTTTTTTTGGTTTGATTGTTGTTGGTTTTCAGTTTTGCGCGTGATGTATTCAGAATTCAATATTTATTAAAACTACTTGAATGACAGATCGGGGGTAAAATTGGTTGAATAAAGTGATTAATTTTTTTTTTTTTTTGGTGATCAGAATCACATCAAGTTGTGCTCAATATTGACGTGCGTGTTGATTCTCTCTCACGAAATGAATGACGTCTTTTTTTTACCCTGCTGTATCAAAAAAAACCTCGTAAGGGTTTCTAACAAATCACTCACGGGAGGAAGGGGGGGGGGTGAGAAGGGGGGGGGAGGGGGGGGGGAGGAAGGGGGGGTGCTCATTTGTCAGAGGGCTAGTGTGTCAGATTGTACCAAAATTCCAGTGTAAGGAAGGATAGTTGTTGGAATGGTTTCTGAACAATCCAAACGGCTCTGCAGCATTTACTCACATCTGTCAGTTCCCCCCACTTTCAGCTGTTCTCTTTCACCTTCACCTTCACTTATCCCGTAGTCCCGTGGACCGTGGGCGGGCACCAACAAAGATTTTGCAACCAGCTTCCTCCACTTCCCGCTGTCCTCTGCTTTCTGTAGCGATTCATTCCACCCAAGGCCTGTCCTCCACTCTCTGATGATGTTGTCTTCCCATCGTTTTCTCTGTCTGCCTCTTCGTCTCCCTCCTTGTACTGTTCCCTGTAGGACAAGTCTTGGCCAGTCCTGATAGATGTTTGTAAGATGTGCACTGCTATTCTCAACTACTATCCATTCCATCTCAGCTGATGCTAGTTATAATAGGATCTGACCGCACTTCATCATCATCATCAGACCCGTGACCTTGGCGGTCGTGGGGGAGACACGAAAGATGATGCCATGGTAAGCCTCCTCCATCCATTTCGGTCCTCGGCTCTGCGCAGTAGTGCCGAGTCATTCATCCTGGTCCATTCTCTGACGTTGTCCATCCATGACTTGTTCTGTCTTCCCCTCTTTCTGCCACCTTCGAGTGTTCCCTGCAGTACTGTTTTTGGCAGAGTGTTGTGGCGGGTGACGTGGCCGAACCATGTCAGCTTTTTCTTCTTGACGATGGTGAGAAGGGGTTCCTGTGGACCTGCCAGCCGTGTTATTTGACTCTTGACAAATTCATTGGTCTTTCGTTCTCTCCAGGATATGCCCAGTAGTTTTCTATGGCATTTGGACATGGTAAAAGGAAGGGGGATAATTTTAGCACTGGGCCCTGGACCCTTGACTGAGTTATGCTGGATTTGCGTGCTGTGTACTGTCATGTCTGTTTTAAGACAACGCTGTCTACACTTTTTGCTGTCAGGCCTGGGTTTGGGGTTTTTTTTTCTTTTTAATACTCACTGACCGCTGTTTTTCCAAGACAGTTTTGGTGCAGGAATAGGGACTAGAGTAATGATTAACAGTAGCAAAACTTGTACATTTGGAATGAGATTGACCCATATAGCTCAGAAATCAGATGAAGATTAACAAGAACAAGTTTGTGACATTTGGAAAGGGATCAAATCGTATCACTTTTAAATAGGATAATGGTCAATATTAACAAGACCGGGACATGGACTTGAACATTGTAGCTCTTGAATAGGATGATAATTAGCAATAACAAAACCGGGACATTTGGAATGAGATTGAACCATACAGCTCTTAAATGGGATAATAATTAACAGTAGTAAAACTGGGACATTTTGCAAAGGGATTGAGCCGTGTAGCTCTGAAATAGGATAATGTTCAATAATAACAAAGACTGGGACATTTTTATAAATGAGATTGAACTGTATAGCTCTTAAATAGAATAATAATTAACAATAACAAAACAGGGATATTTGGAATGGAATTGAGTCGTGTAGCTGTTCAATGGGATAATAATTAACAGAAACAAAACTGGGACATTTTGGAATGGGACTGAACTGTGTAGCTCATAAATAGAATAATAATTAACAATAACAAAACAGGGATATTTGGAATGGAATTGAGTCGTGTAGCTCTTAAATGGGATAATAATTAATAGTAACAAAACTGGGACATTTTGGAATGGGACTGAACTGTTTAGTTCTTAAATGGGATGATAATGAACAGTAACAAAACTGGGACATTTGAAATGGGATCAAACCATGTAGCTCTTAAAACCTGTACCGCTTTACAGATGAGTAGGCCATTGTGTTCTGGTGGGAACGGAGGACAAAATTTACAAAACCGCATACACACGGGGACTAGATGTAAAAAAAGCACATGAGTGCTTATTCCATTATCCTTGAAAAAGAAGAATAAAATAAACAATAGATAAATGGTTGTTTTGAAGCAGCACACATACCATGGTTTTGTCAATCAAGATGTATGAAAGATGGACGTGACACTGTGAGTAAGACCTTAGTTTTTGTGATTATGGAACATGGATATATTTTGAGAGGGAGGTGTTCCAGGCAAAATTCTGTAGGGAAAAGAAAACCACTATTATAAGGAAACAAAATACACATGCAGACAGGAAATGTGGTGGGTTTTTTTGAATAGAGGTACTGCTCTTGTTGTGACAAACTCAGTGAGAGCAGTCTGAAGTTCATTCAGAGAAATCTGTTGTGACTGAAAGTATCATACAATACAATATAACACAATACAATGTGCAATACAATATGTTACAATGCAATACAGTAAATACAATACACTACACTTTGATTTGTTGCTTTACAAGATTCAGCTCTGTATGAATTGCGTACATTATTATTATTATTACACTACAATACAGTACAATGCTATACAATACAACACAATAATACAATGCAATACAATATGATACACTATGCTTTGATTTGTTGCCTTACAATATTTAACGCTATATAAATTGCATTTGTTTTTGTTATTATTATTACACCACACTACAATACAGTACAATTCAATACAAACAGTACAATACAATGCAATGCAATGCAAATCAATACAAAATAGTACAATACGATAGAAAACAATACAATACATTGTGATTTCCCTAGACATATAATAATAATAATAATGTATGGAATTTATATAGCGCTGAATCTTGTAAAGCAACAAATCAAAGCGCTCATATCACAGATACAGCTTTGATAATGCTGTTGAAACGGGCTGGATTTTTAGCAACATAAAACATGTAACAAACAAAAAACCCCAACATTTTACGTCATAAGTTCACAACAAATAACATAGCTCCAGACAAAAACTCTTGTTCGTAGAAAAGGCAGCAAGAAGAAAAAGAGAAGACATAATAATAATAATAAATGTATGGAATTTATATGGCGCTGAATCTTGTAAAGCAACAAATCAAAGCACTCAGATGACTTTTTTTTTTATATCAAGAATAATGGAATAAGCACTCATGTGCTTTTTTTTTTACATCCAGTCCCTGTGTGTATGCGGTTTTGTAAATTTGTCATCTGTCCCCATGCATGTTTGTGTATGAGGGGGAGGGAAAGAGACAGGCGTACAAGCAGACGACATTTTTATTGCTGTTTTTTTCTCGTTTCTTGGCTAGTGATCTGAGGTTTACTACTGAGATTTTTGCCTATGGGACCATTTTATTCAATTATCAACTTTTTCCCTTACGGGTACCCCGCTATAGGGTAACCAACCATCTACTAACCCTTCCCTCTGTATCACACACTACTGGGTTACGGTAGCATACAGATGTGCTCAGTGAACGTGTACTGGGAAAGAGGGGTTCTCTCCCTTAATGTAGGGATAGTGTTAAGGTACTGCATTCAGACTGTGGAGATGATGTCTAAACAAAGCACCAGTGTGCACGCATATTTTAGAGAGAGATATATATTATATATGTATTTGTCATTCGTTCTTATCAGCATAAATAGCCTACTCTTCTGAAAGATAGAAATGGTTTTAACATGTGAGCAAGATGTTCTGCATGCATTTGCTCAGGGAGGGGGGGAGCCTTGGTTTATAGTCTCATTTAAAGGACTTTTGGCGTATTAGAGTCAGTACTGATGTTGATGTTGTTGTTGTGCGTTCCCCAGCTTAACACTCTGGGAGTCATCCAGAATGTGCGCTCTTGACTCCACCTGGGAATGCTGTTGAGATTGAAAGCGCACACTACTGAATGAAAAGTTTGCGTGTGTACGACTGTTTCTGAGCACCTTACCATATAAGTAGCAAAACTCTTAACTTTATACTCCCGACTTCAGAGAATTTTTTTTTTCTTCTTTAACAAAGGAGAGTGCAGGTTGTTATGTGAAGAGCTTGTCATGGCTGAAGCAGGCCAATCTCAACAAACAACATTTTATACAACATAACAACATTTTAGTGTAGGGCTTGGCAATTAGCTGACATCAATAACTTGCCCAACTCTTGGCCTGGGCCATAGTACTGATGTTAACTCCAGAAAAAATAATCCCTTTGAACAGACATCTTGGTAGTGACTTGATCCCAGGCTATCAAATCTGAAGAGCAATGCTCTGTAGTTATCACCCTCCTCCCCCCCCCCCCCCCCCCCCCCCCCCCCTTCCCTCTTCCTGAAAGACTTCAGAGATGGACTGAGAGAGAGAGGGAAGGGAGGGGAGAAGGGTGGGGGTGTAGCTGTAAAAATCATACAAAGATCTCATTGAAGTGTCAGTGCATTCTGTGTTAACACATTGTAAGGTGCATATCAGTCGTAAGGAAAAAAATATTTATTATCTTGCTAAATTGATGCAGCTTTTGTTTTTTCTTGTGTGTGTGAGAGAGAGTGTTTGGGTTTGGTTTTTTTCTGTCTGTAAGATATTGTTTTACATTTTTGTTTTGTCATCTTAAATTCACATTTTGGTTGATTTAAGATTTTTGGATTATTTTCATTATGTTTTTACTTGATTTTTTTTTTCTTTTAGATTTTAGTTTGTATTTTAGGGATTAAAAGACCACATTGTGGCTTGTTCTGAGTTTTTCTGTGGATGTTTTGCTTGTTTGTGTGGTGGTTTATGTGTGGTTGTTTGTGTGTGTGTTTGTTGGTGTGATAGTTTATCTGTTTGTTTGTGTGATAGTTCATGTGTTTGTTGGTTGGTCTATGTGGTAGTTCATATGTATGTTTGTGTAGGGAACCCAGCTGTTCTGATCATGCTGTGTGTGTAGCTGGGAGGTTGTTGCAGAGCTTGGAGCTGATATATATCTCCACTCTGCTTCATATTATTGTATATCTGTTCTTACAATTCTTTCTTTGCGGCTGCTCTAGCTACTTATTGTCCAGGCAGTGAAAAGATACACAGAGCCTTGCAGCGCAGCTTAGGTTTCATTCTCCACAAACTGCCTGTGTATCTTCTCCACTGGCTACCTGTTAAGAGGAGAATAACATACAAAATTGCCTGTTTCGTGTGTGTAACCAGTTCTTGAATAAGAATGAAGAAGATTCTGTGGCTCTCAGAAATGACTGTAGGAATACCTTGCATGGATTCTTTTTTTCTGTTGTTAAAAGTGTAGTTTTCGTGTTAAATTCAGTGAAAGAGAGTTTGAGTGATGCTTACAAACAAATTATGGAAAACATTGGAAATATAACCTGTAACTTTGCATGGATTTTTTTTTTCTGTTATTAAAAGTGTAGTTTTTGTGTTAAATTCAGTGAAAGAGTTTGAGTAATGCTTACAAACAAATTATGGGACAAAAAATTGGAAATATAACGTGTCAAATTTCTGGCATATATATATATATATATATATATATGTGTGTGTGTGTGTGTGTTTGTTTTATTGACATTGCTTTATTATCTTCGTTCTAATGATGAGCAGACGCAGCCTTTCTTGATGCTAAAGGTTGTGCTGTAAACCACTGTTTTGCATTTGTTGTTAGAGAGAAAGAGCATAACAAAACAGAGGGAAGTAAAGAATGTGAACGTAGAATGAATGAAGAAGAATGATTGTTTATGAGTCTCATGTCATGAGCAAAGAACATCTCTTGTCAATTTTCTGAGGGTTGTTGTGATGACTTCTGGGGGGCATTTCATTATGATATTACTGCACATTATGTTTCAGGATTCTGTTCAATAATTCCTTCTTAGTCTTCTTCAGTTTTTGTCATGTTTCTCCCAGGGGAGGTTTGACATTGATGAGCCTTCTCCATCTCTCTCTGTTTTGAGCTTCCTCCTTATTTATGCCCCCTTTCTCTAAGATCATCTGCAATACAGGTAGCCCAGGTTTTGCTAGGTCCTCCCTTTGGTCTCTTTCCATCCACTACGAAGTTCATTGTTCTTTTTATGAAGTGGTGGTCTGCTTTCCGTTGAATGTGCCCAAACCAGCGCAGTCTATTGCTACTAGCTACAGACTTCAGATCATCAACTTTGCACATTCTCCATAGTTCTTCTGTTGATTCTGTTCAATATGTGTCCTACCATTTCAAAAATATGCACATGTTGGGTTTGGTGGCAGGGAGAGAGAAGGTGTTCAAGGTTTGAGTTTGCTTACTGTGAAGGTGTCGTTGAATTTTTTATGCCGAATTTGTTTTTTCAGGTGGGGCTGGGAATTTGTTGTTGTGTTTTGTTAAGGGGGTATTTTTGTTGTTGTTTTTGTTTGTTTTAATCTGATGATTATTGTGCTATGGTGTTGTAGTTGTTGACAGTTTGAAAAGTGAAGTGAAGAGAACCAAATGTATAATCACAGTGTGTATGATAATATAATTATGTTGGTGGTGGTTGTTGTTGGGTTTTTCTTGGGGGGGGGGGGGGGGGGGGTTATGTCATGATAACCGCTTCTTATCTCCATTATCTTTCCCATACTTTTGTGTGTGTGTTGAAGATGTTTATATTTTCTCATCACTCATGGTATATAATTATATTCTTTTGATATTGGATTTTTGGAGAGAGTTCAGTAGGTTGGTTTTTGTGTGTGTGTGTGTGTATGAGTAGTCCTGTTGATACCTAAGTAATGGAATGTTGTCATCATATGTTGGCATTATGTTTATGTTTTTATGTATGCCTGGTGTGTTTCTCTGTCTGTCTGTCTGTCTCTCTCTCTCTCTCTCTCTCTCTCTCTCTCTCTCTCTCTCTCTCTCTCCTTCTCTCTCTCTTCTTCTCTCTCCCTCTCTCTCTCTATATATTTATCTATAAATTTATCTCTGTGTAGATCTATATGTCTCTGCGTGTGTGTGTGCACACACATTTGTGTGTGTTTGTGTGTGGTTATTTGGCAGCCAAATCAAACACATTGAAGAAGTATTTGATGAAATGTTTAGCATTATCATGAATCTTACCAATGATTTTTTTTATGTGCATGCATGCATATTTGTGTGTATATAAGTGCATTTGTGTGTGTGTTTGCATGTGTGTGTGTGTGTGCGCGCACACATGCATGCATGCATTCACACATGAGTGTGGTACGCCTGCATGGACTTCAGGAAGAACTGTATACTCTATGCTTCATCATAACGCATGTACATACATACCTTGCATGCTGCTAGTGCATTTCTTCTTCTTTCTCTTCTCTTCGTGATTTCCTGCAGAAGCTAGTTGTCAATCATGATATCTTAGTGACCAACACAGACCGATTGATAAAAGATAAAAACCGTCTAGAATTTAACCAACATGTAGCCTTAACATGGCTTGGGATACAGTTATTACAACCTTTTCATTTCGTGGCAACGGTCAGGAAAGAATCAGGCATACAGGAACGTTTTCCACAGAACAGTTTTTCAGCCCAGGCAGGCAGACCAGCATTGTCAGACTTTCATCTGTGCCTTCCTCTGCCATAGGCACTGTCCGTCATTCTCGTGTGGGACTGGCCAGCCACAACTGACATTGTACCAGAACTAACACCTAGAGCACAAGCAATTTCATAGTCTTCTGAGACTGAAGGCTGCCTACAAAGATTTTTGGGGAAAAGTCATGGCTTAAAAAAAATTTAAAAAATCCTTTCTTTACAGTTTCTCAACCCTTTTTGGTATGATTTAAAAGTCTGAGAGAAAGTTTTAATATAGCCTAATCAAATGGAGATCTATGTATATTTTTTTTAAAAAACTGGAAACCATCCCCAAAGTAGGAATATGGCTACCTAGATGGTGTGGAGAAGAAGAAAAAAAAAAAAAAACAGTTGCATATGTGCAAAAATTTCCCCACTGGTGAAGCTCAGAGCTCCTAGCCAAGGAAACAACAAAAAACAAAAAAATGGA
Organism: Rapana venosa; assembly: GCA_028751875.1. NCBI lineage: Eukaryota > Metazoa > Mollusca > Gastropoda > Neogastropoda > Muricidae > Rapana > Rapana venosa. The sequence continues at coordinate 38,829,880 of CM054161.1, forward strand.
AGAAAAAACCCTGGAAAAGACACTCTAAAAAGCTTCATGAGGTAGCCATTTTTTATGATAATAATTCTTGGAAGTATGAGTAAACATGATGAAAAGATTGCGAAAAGTGATATATTCAGCTTTTAACTATTCAGCTTTTAACTATCCAGGTTTTAACTATTCAGCTTTTAACTTTCCCCTGTTTATTTGCGACAAGGCCTTACTTAATGTGGTCGTTAGATGTGATTGCTTATTCGTATAAATATTATTTGTATCATTACGGAACTTTTATCAGATTCTGATGGTAAGAATCTTGACAAACTGTTAATTCTTTGCCCGTATCGTTTTTTTTTCTTTTCCTTTTTTTATGTGCTTCATTTTTGTGCTTATCTGTCTGATTTTTTTTTTTTTTTTCTTGTTTCGTTCTTTTTTGTGTCATGCTAATCTTTGTGCCTTGTGTTACTGCTCTGTGTGTGTGTGTGTGTGTGTGTGTGTGTGTGTGTGTGTGTGTGAAAGTCAAGTCAAAATCAAACTTTTATTTTCAGATGGTACATTGTGTCTGCTGTGTGTGTCCTCTTTTAAAAAAAAATTGTTGATTACTCGCGAGCTTATTTTCTGACAAGTTACACGACTAGCTTCTCGTTCAGACAAAGTGATGCGTTGGTTCTTGGGTTGTGGATATGTCGTTGATATTAACTTTGTGTTTTCTTTGAAGTATTTTTGGGCCTTAGTCCTTGTAGTGGCCATGGATTGGTGGTCTAGAGGTAATGCACCTGCCTTGAAAGCAAAAAGTCGGTGTGGGTGGGGGGGGTTAAAAAAATTTTTTATTTTATTCTTTTAAAAATTTTATTCTTTTATATCAAGGATAATGGTATAAGCACTTATGTGCTTTTTTACATCAAGTCCCCGTGTGTATGCGGTTGTGTCAATTCTGTCATCTGTTCCCACCGGCACACAGTGGCCTACTCTTATGAAAAGCGGAACAGGATTTTAACGTGTGCGCAAGATGTTCTGTGTGCGTTCGCACACACGGGGCCTGGGTTTATAGTCTCATCCGAAGGACTTTTGGGGAGAGTGGAGTCTGCACTGATGACTCCAGGGGTTCAAAGTGTGTGGTGGTTCGATCCCTGTATGTGCCTGAATTTTTTTCCCTCATCCACTAGACAGTGAGTGGGTGGTCTTGATGCTCGTTTTTTGGATGAGATGATAAATCGAGGTCCTATGTTACTACACGCATTCAGTTCACATTGAAGATTTCACGGCAACAGGAGAGTTGTCCCTGGCAAAACTCTGTAGAAAAAAGGCCAACTGCGATAGGGAAACTTTCCATGCTGCTTTCTTGCTTCCATGTCTCTGTCTGTCTGTCTGTCTCTCTTCTCTTTCTCTCTCTCTCTCTCTCTCTCTCTCTCTCTCTTCTCTCTCTCTCTCTCTCTCTCTCTCTCTCATCTCTCTCTCTCTCTCTCTCTCTCTCTCTTCTCTCTATTTCTCTCTCTCTCTCAACATGATATTGACGACCTCAGGCTGCTATGCTCATTATGTAAGCAAGCACTGGAGGATGAAGTACATTTTTGTGTTGTGCTGTCCAGTATTAGAGGATGTTAGGCAGAACTACATCCCTGTTAAATATAGTAGACAGCCTAATTTATTTAGACTCTGGTTACTCCTGGCATCAAGTCATCCTGAGGTTGTGGGCAGCCTCACTTTATATTTGTGTAAAGCTTTCAGAATAAGAGAGATATTGTTATCCTAAGTCATATTTTTGTAGCGGACTTTTTGTTATACAGTAACATGTCATTTTTTTACTATTGCTTTTACCCCCACCAAAATACTAAGCAGTTCGGCAACCCCCTTCATGTATGGGCCAATGGCCTTTTTGTGAATAAATCATTTGAGTTTGAGTTCTCTCTCTCTCTCTCTCTCTCTCTCTCTCTCTCTCTCTCCTCTCTCTCTCTCTCTCTCTTCTCTATCTATCTATCTATCTATCTTCTCTCTCTCAACAATTTATTTGCTTGTTTTTGAGATATCCTCCACACAGAACTGATGATCAAGTAGGTTTTAGTGTGACCTTTTCTATTTTTTAACTCTACCAGAGACAATTGATTTGGGGTGCGTTTTTTTGTTCTTGTTGCTATGTGAGCCATTCTATGTTGCTGATATTTAAAATAAATATTTTAGCTGTGTAACTATTCCTTTTTTTATTGGCAGGGGGGAGGGGTGGAAGGTGGGGTGATGGTGGTGGGTATATTTGTGATTTTTTTTTTTTTTAGGCTGTAGGGATAGAGGAGTCATTCTTGCCAGGGACAGTTGTTAGGTTCTGTTTGCATTGTTTTATCATTGGGATGTGCTCAGGGTTTTCTTCTTTTTGTTTGTTTGTTGTGGTCCTTTTTTGTGTTACTTCACATTTTCAGACTTACGGTAACGGACTAGATCTTATGTTGGACAATCAAGCATTGTAGTTCTGGGTTTAAGGGTTAACTTTAGTACCTTTGTATCTTCTTTTGTTGTTGGGTTGTTGTTGGTTTTTTTTGGGGGGGTGTTAATGTTGTGACAGACCTGATATGACCCTTGTGGTCAGTGGGAACTACAAACGACTGGCATGAATAAACCACATAGCCTCATACTTGGGATAGCTCAGTGGTCAGAGCACTCGCTTTCCCCCAGCCAATGTTAAGCAACGTAGAGAGTGGTTAGTTACCAACTGGATGGGTGACCGTTGCGCGCCTTGGCTTTAGCACATGATAAGGAGGGACGGGATAGCTCAGTTGGTCAGAGCACTCGCTTTCCCCCAGCCAAGGTTAAGCCAGCATCGAGTGTGGTTACCACTTAAATTGGTGACCATTTGCGCGCCTTGGCTTCAGTACAGTACCCCAGTTCACCCAGCTGTTAATGGGTACTTGCCCTCTTTAGGGTCAAGGAAGGTAAAGCAGCGAGGGAGAGGAAGATGGGCGCCGCCCTCACTATGCTGGCCCCTAGAGAAGTGAGGTCTCTGACGCCTCGCTCCCCATTGACCACATAGGTTATGGGAACACCTTTACCCATACCTGGTAGTGGTGTTGGTGTTTTATCACGGATATCTGCCTGTATTAAAAACAAAAACAAAAAAAGGTAAAGGTGTCCCATAACTGGCGCCCATCTCCTCTCCCTCGCTGTTTTACCTTCCCAGTCCCTAAAGAGGCAGGTACCCATTTACAGCTGGGTGAACTGGGGGTACTGTAGTGAAGCCAAGGTGAGCAAACGGTCACCCATCCAACTGATAACTGCGCTCGTTGCTGCTTAACTTGGCTGGGGGGAAAGCGAGTGCTCTGACCACTGAGCTATCCTGTCCCCTGCCTGTTTTCGCTGAACGAAAAGAGAAATAATTGATGTTGTATGTAAACGTGTTGTTGATTCAAAGGTGTTTACATTGGGCTGAGGTGTTATACCAGTTGCATTTACACTTGATAGCCACAACTGTGAAGATTATTTTTGGTGGTTCTTTCTTCAGTTTTTGTGTTATGTAACATTGTGGTTGTGGTAGTTGTTGTGGGTGGTGGTGGTGGTGTGCATTTCCCAGCTTAACACTCTGGGAGTCTTCCAGAATATGCCTGTGTAAATGCATGCAGAACATCTTTCGCACACGTTAAATCCTGTTCCGCTTTTCGGAAGAGTAGGCCATTGTGTGCCAGTGGAAACAGATGACAAAATTTACAAAACCGCATACACACGGGGACTGGATGTAAAAAAGCACATGAGTGCTTATCCCATTATCCTCAATATAAAAAAATTTTTTTAAAGTTTGGGTGTATGACTGCTTTCAAGTACCTCACCATATCGACAGCCATACTCCGACTTCAGGGGATTTTTTTTCTCCTTTAAAGGAGAGTGCAGGCTGTTATGTTAATGATAATAATAATAATAATAAATGGAATTTGGGTAGCGCTATATCTTGCAGAGACAAATCATAGCGCTTGCACTCAACTCATTCTTACACAGTCATGCAACCAATAGCAAGTAATAGTTCAACAAGTCCAAAATGTGCACGCACACACACGCACACACATACACACACACACACACACACACACAGAGGTCACACACCCTGGCAGGGTGATAGAATCTTGGCTGTTGAAGGCAGGGAAAAGCTATGAGATGAAGCAGGAGAGGAAAAGAGCTTGTCATGGCTGAAGACAATCTCAGCAAACAACATTTTACAACATAACAACATTGTAGTGTAGGCCTTGGCAATTAGCTGACATCAATAACTGACACAGTTTTTGGCCTGGGCTATGTATTGCTGGACGAAAAGAGAAATTGCTGTTCCATGTAAACGTGTTGGTTCAAGGCTCTCTCTCTCTCTCTCTCTCTCTCTCTCTCTCTCTCTCTCTCTCTCTCTCTCTCTCTCTCTCTCTCTCTCTCTCTCTCTCCTTCACCCCAAATGTAAAAAAATAAAAATGTTATGCTGACTGAAAGAACAATAGCTGGCAAACAGAAGTGTGTCTTGAGACATCACATTAAGGACACGCCATCGTTATGTGCTTAGGGACCTTCCCAAAGTTAAGAGTGGTGGTAACACATTGAAAATAGGATCAAGAGTATTTGGGTGGTATTGAAGTGAAGGTCTTTTTCAGTTGGTAGGCTTAGGTCGATGGTTGTGTGTGTGAAGTCAAGTCAAATTTACATTTCCAGGTGTGTGTGTGTGTGTGTCACGCACGCGGGGGAGAGGGTGGTAGTTTTTGTATAGTTTTGTTTTGTTGTGTTTTTCTTACTGCTGTTTGTGATGGCATGAACAAAGCGCATACCCTTTTGTGTGTAACGCTTATAGATATAGAAGAAAATAATGATAATATATGGCATTTATTTAGCGCTGAATTTTGCAAGCGCTTTTTATTTGATCTACAGCCGTGCGAGGGTGGTGGTGGTGATGGTGGTGGTTTTTATTGTTTGATTTTGTGCATTACTGTTCAGATATAAACTTCCATTTCTATGATCAATATGGAATCAATAAACCCTCAAAGCAAAACAAAGAAAGAAGAGGCATTTTTGGTGTGTTTTTAATATAGTATGTGAGAAGTTGTTGTTTTTTTAAAGCTTTCGTGTTTTTGGTTGGGTTCTTATTTTCGCGATGATAATTTTGTGTGGATGGTTTTTCACCTTGCTAACGTTGAGGCACGAAAATTGGGGTTTTTGACAAAACCACTGTACATTACGTTCTGCTTTTCATTTTCTCTGTAATGTGGATCAGTTATGTGTGATGGCATAATGTGTGGTGAGGGTTGTGGTATGTTGCAGAATTTTTTTTTTTTTAAAAGCTTGCATGTGGGTGAAAGTCCTCTTGTGTGAATGATCAGTCTGTATGAACATCTCTGCTTTCAGTTGGTTTTAAAACAAATAAAAGATTATAATTTTAAACGGCTTGGTGTTCGGTTTCATTTTTTGGCGGTTCGGATGCTGCTATTCTTCCCATTGGTTGTTCATTGTTGTTGTTTTTTTTTTTCAATCTCCCATATCCACTTCATACGATTCTCCTGCCTTTTTCAGTGTTGGGTTGTTGTTTTTTTCAATCTCCCAGATCAACTTGATGCGATTCTCCTGCCTTTTTTTTTCTCCAGAATATATTGTGATTCTCTCCCACAGTGAAGTCGGATGCGCTGGGCCTGACTTGTCAGGGGCTTAACGGCAGCGCAACGTATTTCCCTCATATGACTGACAACAGTAGTTGCTGTCCGAGCGTTTGACGATGACGAAGAAGAAGATGATTGATTCTTCAGCATGCCAGACCAGAGAGAAAAAGTGTGCGAGAGACAGACAGACAGACAGATGGACAGAGAAAAACAGACATACTTGAGTGACTGTGCTGTCAGGGTATGGGTCAATGTGTGTGTATATGCACACATTTGTTTATTTATTCATTCATTCATTCATTCATTTCTTTCGAGGATAATGGAATAAGCACTCGTGTGCTTTTTTTTTTTAAACAAATAGTCCCAGTGTGTATGCAGTTTTGTAAATTTTGACATCCGTTCCCACCGGCACACAATGGCCTACTCTTCTGAAAAGCGGAACGGGTTTTAACGTGTGCGCAAGATGTTCTGCGTGCGTTCACACACGGGACCTCAGTTTTTAAGTCTCATCCGAAGGACTTTTAGGGGGAGTGGAATCTGCACTGATGTTCACTCCAGAGAAAAAAATTCTCGTGAACGAGACATGCCTCTGTGTGTAAGTGTGTGTGTGTGTGTGTGTGTGTGTGTGCGTGCGTGTGTGTGTATGTGTGTGTGTGTGTGCGTGCGTGTGTGTGTGTAAGTGTGTGTGTGTGTGTGTGTTGTACAAATATTTGACAGGCCCAGTCCAGTCATAAAAGGGTGGATCGGTGGTCTAGAGGTAATGCACCTTCCTAGAAAAGAAAAAAGTCCTGGTTCAACGTGTGGTTCGATCCCCGTTTAAGCCTGAAGCTTCTCCCATCCACTATACTGTGAATGATGGTCTGGGTGCTAGTCTTTCGGATGAGATGATGAACCGAGGTCCCATGTGCACGTAAAAGAACCCATGGCAACAAGACAGTTGTCCTTGGCAAAACTCTGTAGAAAAAAAGCCACTGATAAGGAAACAAATACATACACGTGCAAACAGGGAAAGGAATAAGGTGGCGCTGCTCTTGTGGCGACGCGCTCTCCCCAAAGAGAGCAGCTCCAATTTCATGCAGAGAAATCTGCCGTGACTTAATATGATATACAATACCATACAGTTCAATACAATACAATACCATTGTCCCCTTTTCATGAAATTCAAAGTCTGAAGTTTCCCCGTGGGGATGCCGGGGGGCCTGTCAATAATAAATAGCATCCCTACCTTCTGGAAATTCTGTGCTAGGCATTCCCTCTTTTCTATCCCTCTCTTTGTTCCTGCCTTCTTCCGTTTCTTCTTGTCACCACCTCCTTCTCGTCTTTTTTTTCTACCATCTTGGTCCATTCTCCTGCCTTTTTCTCAGAAAGGCTTTAAAAAAATTCTTCACCCACGTCAAAGTCGGATGTGCTGGGCCTGACTTGTCAGGCGCTTAACGGCAGCACAACGGCATTTTCGCTCATATGACGGATAACAATAGTTACTGTCTGAGTATTTGACGACGAAGAAGAAGAAGAAAATGTCTGGAGTTAGTCAGTTGAGCTTTTACCTTAGTTTCTCCGTTTTAAAGGCACAACAGGGGTTAGGCTATATAAAGGGGGCAAAGAGCTCTGCTGCTCACACAGATGTCTGTCTGAAGGGGATGAGGGGGACGGGATGGCCTGGTGGTTAGAGTGATACTTTCGTGATCTGCTGACCCGGGTTCGATTCTCGTTCAAGAGGATTTTTTCCTCTGGAGTTAACATCAGTGCCAACTCCACTCTCCCTAAAAGTCCTTCGGATGAGACTATAAACCGAGGTCCCGTGTGCGAACGCACGCAGAACATCTTGCGCACACGTTAATACCCGTTCCGCTTGTCGGAAGAGAAGGCCATTGTGTGCCGGTGGGAACCGATGACAAAGTTTACACAACTGCATACACACGGGGACTGGTTGAAAAAAAGCACGAGTGCTTATTCCACTATCTTCGAAATAAAAGAATAGAATTAATAAAATCTCTTGCTATTTGAACTGCAGCGGTCAAGGAAGAAGTAACGCTGTGAAATAATCACAGATTTCTCACGCTGACGGAAAAGCACAAGGCTAATATAATTATAAAGGTGTCCTATAACCTATGTGGTCGTAGGGGAGTGAGGTATCAAAGGCCTACTCTTTCGAAAAGCGGAACGGGTTTTAGTGTGTGCGCAAGATGTTCTGCGTGCGTTCGCACACGGGACCTCGGTTTATATAGTCTCATCCGAAGGACTTTTGGGGAGAGTGGAGTCGGCACTGATGTTAACTCCAGAGAACAAATCCTCTTGAACAAGATTCGAACCCGGGTCAGCAGATCACGAATACATCACTCTAACCACAAGGCTATCCCGTCCCCGTCAATCAATCAAGCAGGCGAGCAAGCGAGTGATAAAGATTGATAGCAAGACAAACTAATAGATGAACATATATATATATATATGTCACTCATAAACATGAATTTCCAGAGGAGCGGGGGCGGGGCGGTGGGATAGAGAAATTAAGACAAACACAGAGACACACACAGAGATGGGATGAGGGTGGGGAAAAGAAAGGAAGGAAGGAATTATCTTTATTTTCAAGGGTGACAGCAAGCCCTTACATACTTTGTATACTGCCATTGTCCTGATTGTGGATTACAATGATAAAATCAAGCTATGATTTTAGGAAAAGAAATAGGAAGAAAGGAAATCGTATCATCCTTAGCAACCTTATACATGCATAGTATTGATTTCAGGCTAACTTTTAGCATGATGCACAATAAAATAAAGTTATTAATACAGAACTACTCATACACACGTATCCAACAAAGCAATATGCTTCTTAGCTGACTCAAGCATTGATAGCAAGACAGATATGTTGATAATAAATTACGTTAAAAACTAGATTGAGTTTTTACATTTTTAAATTTTTTTAATTCTTTTACATCGAGGATTATAGAATAAGCACTCATGTGCTTTTTCATATCCAGTCCCCGTGTGTATGCGGTTTTGTAAATTCTGTCATCTGTTCCCACCGGCACACAATGGCCTATTCTTACGAAAAGCGGAACAGGATTTAACGTGTGCGCAAGATGTTCTGCGTGCGTTCGCACACGGGGCCTCGGTTTATAGTCTCATCCCAACGACTTTTGAGGGGAATGGAGTCTGCACTGATGTTAACTCCTGGGGAAAATATCCCCTTGAACAGGAATCGAACCGGGGTCGTCAGATTGCGAGCGCAAGATTACTAGGCTATCCCGTCCTCCCAGTGAAACAGACAGACCATTCCAGCGACGTGGAGAGGAGGGGAGGGAAGGGGGGTGTCTGCTGCATGGGTAACAGCTTGCCCTCCATACTGACTTACCCAGGCTTTGCGCTCTGGAGTGCAAACACCTAGACCACAACTCCATAGTCTTACGAGACTGACTGACGGATGCTTACACTTGAGAGAATGTGTCAGAGTTTTACATTCATTCACATGAAGGAGAGAGAGACAGAGACAGAGAGAGAGAGAGAGAGAGAGAGAAGGAGAGGGAGGGGGGTACCAACGTAATTCAAAACTGAACACTATAGTA
>CM054161.1:38846521-38984021 GCA_028751875.1 Rapana venosa
GAACTGATGACAAAATGTACAAAACTGCATACACACGGGGACAGAATGGAAAAACAAACAAACCCATGAGTGCTTATTCCATTATCCTCGAAATAAAAGAATACAATAAAAAGTGAAATAAATCTCTCTGCCGTTTGTTCTTCCTCATGATCCTCAAAGTGTTCCTCTTACAGTTAAAAAACCACAAAGACAGAGGCAGGCAGGCATGTAAGCTTTTTTTTTGGGGGGTGGGGGTGGGGTGGGGGGGGAGGTTGTGGACACACGAGCATGCCCAGCATGCCTAGTATTATATGAAGCAAAAATTATAATTATGCTGTAACAGCTATATGATATGATATGATACGACGAAATGCAATGAAACATAGTACATAGAATACAAATGCAGTGCAATAAAACAATACCATGCAATAAAATAGAATGCAACATAATACAATATCAAGCAATAGAATACAATGCAATGCAATGCAATGCAACAAAGTACAATATAATTCAACACTATGCAATGCAGTACAATACATTACATTGCAATACAAAACAATAGAGATCAATGCAATATGATGCAATGCAATACAATACATTACAATACAGATCAATGCAATACAATACAGATCAATGTAATACTGTGCAATGCAATACGGTACAGTGCAATATAATACAACGCAATACGGTGCAATGCAATACGGTGCAATACAATACATTACAATACAATACATTACAATGCAATACGGTGCAATGCACTTCGGTGCAATGCAATACGGCGCAATGCAATACAATACATTACAATACAATACATTACAATGCAATACGGTGCAATGCAATACAATACAATACATTACATTACAATACAACACATTACAATGCAATACGGTGCAATGCAATACAATACATTACAACACAATACGTTGCAGTGTAATACGGTGCAATGCAATACGGTGCAATGCAATACAGTTGAGCGTGACGCAACATGAAGCAACGCACTGCATTGCACCCTATCAGGAGTACCAGAAAACATCCCAACACAACACAGCACAGCAGCAACACAACACAGCACAACACAACACAACACAACACAGCACAGCACAACACATCACAGCATAGCACAACACAACACAACACCCCACAACGCAACACAGCACAATACAGCACAACACAACACAGCACAACACAACACAATAGATTCCGTACTTCACAACCCAACACGACAGAGCTCAACACAACACAACACAAAACAACACAGCACAGCACACCACACCACAGCACAACACACCACACCACAACACAGAACAATACAACACAACACACTACAACACAGCATGGCACACCACAGCACAACACACCACACCACAACACAGCACAGCACAACACACCACACCACAACACAAAGCAATATAACACAACACAATACAACACAGCACAACACACCACAGCACAACACACCACACCACAACACAGAGCAATACAACACAACACACTACAACACAGCATGGCACAACACAGCACAACACAATACACCACCCCACAACACAGAACAATACAACACAACGCAACACAGCACAACACAGCACAGCACAACACAGAACAACACAACACAACACAGAACAACACAACACAAAACAACACAACACAGTACAACACAATAGATTCCGTACTTCACAACCCAACACGACAGAGCTCAACACAACACCGAAACAACACAACAATACACAACACAACACGCTGGAGTTCAGTCTGCCCTCTGACCAGAGAAGGGAGAAAAAAAGGATGTGCATCTTGTAAACTCATAAGGCTGCTAACAACTGTCTTATTTTTTTACGAGGATGAAAACTGCTGGATGACTGAGTCTACAACAAAAGATTTCTTTTCTTTTTCAAAGCAGCAACAAGAGTGCTACCTGGGTCAAGCTGTGTGCTTTATTTTGCCAACAAAAAAGGATGTATTTTTATATCACTTTACAAGAAACAGCGTTCAATGATATGATGCTCAAACTCCACAAAATTTTGATTTGTTTGTTTGTTTTGTTTTGTCTTAGTCTGCATTGCCGTTTAAATAGTATCTCCACCTTCACCTATCCCATCGTCTGGTTGACAATTGGGACACCACTGAAGATTTTGTAACCAGCTTCCTCCACTCCTCGCGGTTCTTAGCTTTCCGTAGTATGTTGTTGCACTCAAGGCCAGTCCACTCTCTGATGCTGTCTTTCCATCGTCTCTCTCTCTCTCTCTCTCTCTCTCTCTCTCTCTCTCTCTCTCTCTCTCTCTCTCTCTCTCTCTCTCTCCTCTCTCCCCTCTCTCTCTCTCTCTCTCTTGTGCATGCAACTCTGTTCATGTATGTTTAGCCTTTACCTAATTCTTAAAACATTTCAGTGTTGTATGTTTAATTGAATGATTGGTTGATTGATTTACCTTTTTTTTTTTACTGAGGGCTGGATAAAAAAAATATTTAAAAGCCACATTTGTGCTTATTCTTTTCCCTCAATAAAAATGTTCTTTGGAAATTGTTTTAGAGAAAATTTTGGAGAAAAAAAATATGCCAAGAGTGAATTATTCATTAGCTTGCAGGATGAAAGAAGAGTATTATGTTTATGTTAATTTTGTTCAGCTTGTTGGAGGTAGGTAAGTGTTGATGACATTTCATGCTACGTGTAAACTGAATGTGAAGGGGGGGGGGGGGGGGGGCGAGTTATTATTATTATTTTGTTCTTTTATATCGAGGATAATGGAATAAGCACTCATTTGCTTTTTTCATCCAGTGCCCATGTGTATGCAGTTTTGTACATTTTGTCATCAGTTCCCACCGGCACACAATGGCCAACTCTTCCGAAAAGCGGAACGGGTTTTAATGTGTGGGCAAGGTGTTCTGCGTGTGTTCGCACATGGGACCTCCGTTTATAGTCTCATCCGAAGGACTAGAGGGGTTAGAGGAATAAAGAGAAGTAAGGAATTAACACTAGCAACAACAAGAACACCTTGGACTGACAAGCTCATAGAGAGAGAGAGTGGTTGGGAAAAAATATGCACTTTTTATACATTGCATAATGTTAATACTTTTTAATGAACTGTGTATTGTATGACATGATACAATAATGTTGGAATTGTTATTTTTGTTATTTGAAGCGTAGGAACAGTTAGTTTTTATCATTTTAAGCTGTGTTCAATATTTTGATAGAATAGAGCATTAAGTTAATTGATATTTGTCTTATCATACAACGTGTTACAACAATTAGGTTTATGTCATAAAACGCCCGCGTGTGTGTGCTAATGAATCCACTGTGGGCGTGTGGGTGTATGGGTGGGTGATGGGTGGGGGAGGGAGGGAACTATGTGGGGATGTGTGGATGCGCACACGTGAGTGCATATAATTTTACACTGGTGAGTTTATGACTGGCTTAGGTATTGCTGATGCTCGGGTGTATACTTGTTATAATGTGATGTGTGCGTGCTGATGTACAGATACTGTGTTGTGGTGGGTTTTTTCCTGTAATTTTTTTCTGTTTTACTGTTATTGTTTATGGCTTATAACCCACATGTGTTTCTCTGCTTCTCGGATAATGAAGCGTATAAACTGAACTGAATTGAAAGGCCTCTTTAGGAAACATTTTAAAGGGGTCGTAGCTCAGTGATCGAAGCACTGGCTCTCTCCCATCTAAGGTTAAACAGCGTTGAGCGTGTTTTCCTCTTGGATGGGTGACTGTTTGTGCGCCTTGATTTCAGTACAGTCCCCCAGCTCACCAAGCTGTAAATGGGTACGTACTCTCTTTTAGGGTCAGGGGAGGTAAAGGAGCGAGGGAGAGGAGATGGGGTCCGCCCTCAATATGCTGGCCCCTTGAGAAGTTGAGGTCTCTGACGCATCGCTCCCCAGCGACCACATAAGTTAGGGGACTCCTTTACCGACACTATTCTTTTTATTTTTTCTCGCAGGGGGTTACAGGGCTGTGGCTTTCTCCTCTTCCTATCTTCAGTGGGGGGAAAATGCAAACGTAAGTGGTACAGGCACGTCACACGAACATCTGAACTGGCCAAGACCGACCTAACAGGGAACAACAGTACAAGGAGGGAGACGAAGAAGAGGCAGACAGAGAAAACGATGGGAAGACAACATCAGAGAGTGGAGGACTGGCCTTGAGTGGGACGACTAGCTACAGAAAGCTGAGGGCGTGAGATGTGGAAAGAGGAAAAAAAAGCTGGTTGCACAATCTTCATTGGTGCCCCAAGGGTCTACTAGACTAGGGGATAGGTGATCATCATCATCATCGTTAACCATTACACCCAGTGGTGTGTAGGGCAGCAACAAAGCGCTTCCTTCCACTCCTGCCTATCCTGGGCCAACCTAGTCACTGAGGGGATAGGTGAAGGTGAAGGGAAGCCTCCAGGTCTGTCAGTGGACCACCCCCTTTGGGGAAGTTATTTGTCATGTGGCTGACGTCTTGAATAGCCACCCAAAGGGGGTGAAAGACAAAGAAATGTTAGGACACATTCCCACATAGCACCCCCCACCCCCCACCACACACACAGAGTGGACACATTCCCACATAGACCCCCCCCCCACACACACACACACACACACACAGAGTGGACACATTCCCACATAGCCTCCCCCCCCCCCCCCCATCACCACCACCACCACAAACTCACAGAGTGGACACATTCGCACACATTCCCACGCGTTTTATGACATAATCAAAATTGTTATAACACGTTGTATGATAAGACAAATGTCAAGTTAACTTAATGCTCTAGTCTTTAGAATTATACATCTAAAGATAAGCAATTGAAACGACTTGAAGAGTGAGGAAATAAAGCGTTACGTGAGGCCGCAAATGCCTATAATTATTAGACAATGCTAGTGGATGCTTAGGATTCGAGAGAGAGAGAGAGAGAGAGAGAGAGTGTGTGTGTGTGTGTGTGTGTGTGTGTGTGTGTGTGTGTGTGTGTGTGTGTGTGTGTGTGTGTGCAGCGTGCATGCGACTCTCTCTCTCTCTCTCTCTCTCTCTCTCTCTCTCTCTCTCTCTCTCTCTCTCTCTCTCTCTCTCTCTCTCTCTCTCTCTCGTAACATGTTGTTACTATTGCTTTTACCCCCACCAAAATAATAATAATAATAATAATAAATGGAACTTATATAGCGCTATATCTTGCAAAGACAAATCAAAGCGCGTGCATTCAACCTAATCTTACACAGTCATGCAATCAATGATAAATAATCAAAAGTTTAAACAAACAGATATTTACAAACATGGTGCGATGCAGACAAAAACTATGAAATAAAATTTCGATAGTCAAATGTTTTTCAAAAGCACACATACACTCGCACAGGCCGTACACTCTAGCAGGGTGATAGAACATGGGTTAGATATGAAACAGGAGGGGGGAAGTCTCAGGTTTGAAATAAATATGTCTTGAGGCTGGATTTAAAAGTGTCATAACTAGGTTTCTGGCGAAGAGAGAGAGGAAGGTTGTTCCAGATGGATGGACCAGAAATAGAGAATGGGCGGCGGCCAACAGTGGATTGGTTGAATCTAGGTATTCGTAGGCACAAGGTATCTGCAGTAGAGCGGAGGGAACGTGAAGGAGTGTACAGGTTAAGACATTCACATAGGTAGGAGGGTGCAGTTTTGTGGAGACATTTGTAACAGAGGGTACTGATCTTATAATCTACTCTCTGTGGCACAGGCAGCCAGTGGAGAGATCGCAAGAGAGGGGTAATGTGCTCAGATTTTTTCTTTCTGAGAACTAGTCGAGCTGCGGAGTTTTGTATACGTTGAAGGGAGTGGATAGATGTTGCTGGCAGACCAGCTAAAAGAGAATTGCAATAGTCCAGACGTGAGAGAATGAGAGAAGTGACAAGTTTGGCTGTTGCATCAGTGGGCAGGTACTTTCGAATTGCACTAATACGCCGTAATTGATAGTAGCATGACTGACAGGTCTGGGTGATGAATTTTTTCATAGAGAGTGTGTTGTCGATAACGACACCTAGATACTTCACGGAAGTGGATAGAGGGACTGATGTATTGCCGAGTTCTATTGAAGTTGTTGTAATGGAAGAGAGTTTGTGTTTGGTCCCTACAAGCATGGCTTCGGTTTTATCTGCGTTTAACTGTAACTTGTTTTGTATCATCCAGTTTTGGATATCTTGAAAGCAGTAGACCATCTTTGTCAAGAGAGAAGGCAGATTTTCAGGTGTAACAACTTTGAATCTGAGAGTCATCTGCATAAAAGTGATGGTTGATATGATGACGGTTTATTATATGTGATAGTGGAGCAGTATAGAGAGTGAAAAGAACAGGGCCGAGAACTGATCCCTGCGGGACACCACATTCCAGTTTGGCAGGTATTGACTTGTTTACTGCGACTGTCTGGAATCGGTCAGTGAGGTATGAACTGAACCAGGAGAGGTCTGTGCCAGTAACACCGAATGTTTTTTGAAGACGGGAGAGAAGAATTGAATGGTCAATAGTGTCGAAGGCTGCAGATAAGTCGAGTAGAGTGAGAAGGGAGATTTTCCCCGAGTCAGAAGCAAGTAGAAGTGTATTAAGGGTATGGACTAGGGTAGTTTCAGTGCTATGGTTGACGCGATAGGCAGACTGAAACTCAGGAAGAAGACTGCTGGAGAGAAGGTGGTTATTGAGCTGTTTTAGAACTACTTTTTCAAGGACTTTAGAGATGAAAGGTAGGTTGGAAACAGGTCTATAATTCTTCAGAATGTTAGGGTCAAGGTCATGCTTTTTGAGTAGAGGTGTAACTATTGCAGTTTTGAGAGATGATGGAACATTTCCTGAAACAAGAGATGAGTTCACTATTTTCGTGATAGCGGGTATAAGTTGTGGTAGGCACTGTACAAAAAGAGAAGCAGGTATGGGATCGAGGTCGCATGATTTTATAGTCATTTCTTTCAGAATTGTCGTAATTTCTTTCTCACTTGTTGGATGAAAGAAAAGCAGAGGAGTACCAGAGAATTGGGGATCGGGAACTGCAGGCTGGAAAGGAGTCTGATCCAATCTGGAACGGATGTTACGGATTTTGTCAGAAAAGAATGCAGAAAATATAGAAGGAAGTTCAGAGTGGTAGTGGATGGAAGGCAGAGGGCTTGCCTTCACACATCCAAGAAGAGTAGATGTGAGGGAAAAGAGAGATTTCATAGACGTGGCATTAAGAACTTGAGAAGAGTAGTACTTTGTTTTTTCTGAAAGAATTAAAGATTTGACTTTGTTGATTTGTAAATACTAAGCAGTTCGGCAACCCCCTTCATGTATGGGCCAATGGCCTTTTTGTGAATAAATCATTCGAGTTCGAGTTCGAGTTCGAGTTTTCAGTTCTCTCTCTCTCTCTCTCTCTTCTCCTCTCTCTCTCTCTCTCTCTCTCTCTCTCCTCTCATCCTCTCTCCCTCTCTCTCTCTCTCTCTCCTCTCTCATCCTCTCTCTCTTCTCTCTCTCTCCCCTCCTCGCCTTTCTCTCTCGCTGGTGCATATTATATCTAACTATATCTTGGAAGTGGAACCTGAGAAATCGAGAACAGTCACTAAGCGCAAAGCAGGCTTTCTGCCTTAACAACCTAACAGACCCCCATGAGGTCTGAAGAAATAAAAAGACTGTATGAGGAGATATATATATATATATATATATATATATATAGAGAGAGAGAGAGAGAGAGAGAGAGAGAGAGAGAGAGAGAGAGAGAGAGAGGGGTTTTTTAAGAGAGATACAAATATGTACCAAAAGTTTCTCGGAAAAGCTCAAATGTGTTGAAGTTTAACTCTCTTTTTAATTGCAAAACTGTACGTCTGCTTCTTAATTCAATTCATTTTTTTCACGATAATGTTAAAAATATTTTGACTTTGTTCAACACAATGATATCAAAGATACCTGTCTGTTTTTGTCACATATACTTCTTGTTGTGGTGTTCATTTTACCAATATGCAAGTTACCTGTAGATGTATTAACAATATTGCTTTCCCAACAACTTTAATGATTGTTGTTTCAATGCCCCAAATGGTGTAAACGTGTTTCATGTTTTGAGTTAGTATTGTTCAATATGTTACACTACCATGTACCTCTAAATGGGATTTAAAATCAACTTTGCCTTGCCTCGCCTTGCCTTGCCTAGTCTCGACTCGCCTTGCCTTGCATATCCTTTTTTTCTTGCATATTCTTATATTATCTGTTGTATGTTTTTTTGGTTGTTTTTTTTTGGGGGGGAGGGGATGGAGACGGCACTGATGTTGACTCCATGGGAAAAATCCCTTGCCTTGTCTTGCCTTGCCTATCCTCGCCTCGCCTTGCCTCGCCTTGCCTTACCTTGTCTTGCCTTACCTTGTCTTGCCTTACCTTGTCTTGCCTTACCTTGTCTTACCTTGCCTTGCCTTGCCTATCCTCGCCTCGCCTTGCCTCGCCTTGCCTTACCTCGTCTTGCCTTACCTTGTCTTGCCTTACCTTGTCTTACCTTGCCTTGCCTATCTTTGCCTTGCCTTGCCTTGCCTTTCCTTGCCTTGCCTTGTCTTGTCATGCCTTGCCCCACCTCACCTCGCCTTGCCCTGCCCTGCCTTGCCTTGCCTTGTCTTGTTTTTTTCATGCCTTGCATTGACTGTCCTCCCTCGCCTTGCTTTGCCTATCCTTGCCTCACCTTGCCTTGCATAGGCTGCTCAGGCTTGCGCGGCATCATCATACTTGCGCAGGTCTAGCACTATGGCTTTAAGAATTGTACATTTTCTTTTCTTTTTTTTCTTTTTTTGGGGGGGGCGCTGGCACCAAAGTGGGAAGACTTGGGGTTACCACAATCCCTAAATCGGATATATCTTCGCTGGGACTGCACTATAACATCGTCAACAACAACAACAACAACAACAATTGCCTTGCTTGATGGCCTCTTCCTCAAGGAATTCGGGAGATCGGGTCCAGAGAGATGACTGGCCAGCCTTCAGGCACAGACCTGTCATTGTTGTGACTCGCTGATCGCTCAGTTCCTTGGCGGGGGTGGTCGTCTGCTGCGAGGGGCCTCAGGGCACACAGCCCGGTTAAGTTCCACGCAGATTCAAAAGTCTTCATATCCTTCTCCTGTCACCCAACTACTAGGGGTGTGGAGGAGTGTTGCGTGATGTTAAAGAGAAATAGAATATCGTAAGTGAACGACTTATAGTTAGTTTCCGCGTATCATTTCACCTGGTTATTTTTTCAGTACGATATCGTGGATGTGAAAAAGATTTCTGTATACGTATTTCTTGTTGTTGTTGTTCTTCTTCTTCTTCTTCGCAATTCTTTGCAATTCTTCTTCTTCGCAATTCTTCTTCTTCTTCTTCTTCTTCTTCTTCTTCTTCTTCTTTTCTTCTTCTTTCTTTCTTCTTTCTTCTTCTCTTCTTCTTCTTCATCTTCGCATTCTTCTTCGTCGCATTCTTCTTCTTCGCATTTCCTCTTCTTCACAATTCTCCGCAATTCTTTTTCTTCTCTTCGCAGTTCTTTGCGATTCTTCTCCATTATTTCAGCATCAATAGCATCCCCACCTTCTGGAAATTCTGTGCTAGAAATTCCCTCTTGTCTATCCCTCTCTGTGTTTCTGCCTTGTTCCTTTTCTCCCTGTCACCTCCTTCTCTCTATTTACTGCCTTCTTGGTCCATTCTCCTGCCTTTATTTCCAGAAAGACTTAAAATATTATAATTCTCCCCCTTGCCCAAGTCGGATGCGCTGGGCCTGACAGGACAGGCGCTTAACGGCAGCCCAGCGCATTTCTGTTCATATGGCAGACAACAATAGTTGCTTTCTGAGGGTTGGATGAAAAAGAAGATATTGTCATGGGAAGGCTGAACTGACGACTGAAGTTTCCAAACCAACAAAAAACTTTTGGTTTTTTTTTCATCCAGTAAAATGGCAATATTGAACCCAAATTTGCTATCTAAAGTCGATAATAATTCTCTCACCAGATCTGACAAAACAAACAATGGTCTAACGTTTCGAGGACACTTTCTGTTAAGACAGTTTTCAAAGTTTACCATCCAGCACAAACAATAGAGTTATTTCCCCTTTTTGGATAGAGTACAGTTCTCTTCATAGACGTGCCGATGTCATAGAAGACATGACTGATGCCACCATTGATTGAAATATGGCGTTCACCAGCTGTCTGTATAGGCCACAGACAAGATGGCTAACATGCAGCTGATGTGGATGCTTAACACTGATGGATTTTGTTCAGGAAAACATCGGTTTGGCTTGCTTGTTGTTTGCTTGTAATGGTGGTGGTTGGAAGGGACACTGTTCTGTGGTTAGCAGTTTGATCTGCTTTTAAGATCATGTTTTCAGTGCTCGTGTACAAAGATACCATGCTGTAGATAATATTATTTGATCATGGAAAAGCATACACTAGTACTTGTAACTCGGTATCTTCTCTGATTTTTTCCAATTTGAATTATCAGGCCATTTCCCCTACTGTTTATTGGCGTCTTCTTTCCGGAAACTTCCAGTCAAAATTGGGTCATTTTCACTCTCAAGACAACTCCGAACCAGATCTAGATGTTAAACAATGTGATATGTACTTTTTCAATCTTAAGAATTGGTGACGCCATTTATTTGATCTGCCATGCTTCTGAAAGCTTGCTGTCTTTGAGTGGTTTTTGCTTTGTATAGGAGTAGCATGTAGCTGTCTTGGGGATGTAAGCTCTGTTACTTGTGAGGAATGTGTGGTGCATACAGAACACTATTCATTGTTTTCTCTGAAAGATTAGCTCCCAGACCACCCACCACTCATGGTCAAGTAGATACAATGTGAAAGATCCTGACCTCAAACAGAACCAAACCTGCCTCCTGTGGCTATTTTTATGGGGATTGTTTTTCAATATAAAGATGCTTATTTCTTCAATTATTACGAAAACTCACTTTGTGATGCTGAAAGTTTAAATGAGCTGCATATTAACTATTCTTCAAATGGAATTATTTAATCTCGCTTTAACTTAAAATTATGGTCAGGTTTGTTTTTCGAAAGAGTAGGCCATTGTGTGCCGGTGGGAACAGATGACAAAATTTACAAAACCGCATACACACGGGGACTGGATGTAAAAAAAAAAGCACATGAGCGCTTATTCCATTATCGTCAATATAAAAGAATAAGTAAATAAATAAATTCCAGATAAATTTTTTGTTCCTTGGCAAGAGCTCCGAGGTTACCAATAGTAAGATTTTTGTGTATCCAACCGTTTTTGCCCACAATTAAGGCAGCCGCAATCCGATCTCGGGGATGATGCCTAAACACGACACAAGTAAGCATGCGGGTTTTGACATGTGTGCAAAATGTTCTCTGTGTGTGGTCGCACACGGGGGCTTCAATTTAGAGTCGCATCCGATTTACTTTCGGGGAAGGAGTCATTACTGATGTTTCAACTCCAGGAGAAAAACTCCCATTGAACGGGCGTCTCGGTGGTGAGGGATCGATCCCGGGGCCCGTCAAAACTGGAGAGCAACGATCTAACCACTAAACCACCCTGGACCCGCCCCAGGTAATAAGAATGTAAAGTTCTACAAAGAATGCCACGTTCTTGTTTTTCATGTTATAGTGTTCCACATAATATTTATTTTACTTCAATTGAGCTTTGTTGAAACTTTGCTACAGGAATAGTTTCTTTGTTCCAAGGCTCACCAGTTAGATTGCGTATCACGTAGCTTACCAGTAGTACAATATTCGACTTCAGGATTGCAGAATATGATCTGAACTGACAAAACATTTAGATTACGAACAGAGTTGTCAGGATCCTTCTGGTGTTTTAAGGAAACAGAATAAAAGAGCGTGCATTTTTTAAAAATTTGTAATGGTCTTTCAAATGTTTCTTGAATACATATTGTGTGTGTGTGATGATGTGATGAGATGATGATGATGATGATGAGAGATGATACGATGATTAGGTTTTTGGTTCTGGGTGGTGGTAGGTGTTCAGTGCTGATGTTTTTAGTTGTTGTTGCTGCTGTGTGACTGCTGCTGCTGCTGCTGTACGAGTTCTCAGTTAGGTTTAGGGTCACGAATGCACTCTGTCCTCATCACCTAGAATCATGTGAGAGCCGTATCTTATACCACTCATGACAACTGCAGTATGCTGTTTTCGAGTCCCCGCACCTATGGGCACCATATCCGTTGAGAGGATTTCCTTTTCTCTTGAGAATTGGGGCCTAGAGGTTGTTCTTGCTTGAGTTGTCTGAAGTTAGTAATATTACATGATATTTGTATGAATTTAGTCATTCAATTATGATATTTGTCATGAAGGAAGCATATCACATGATATTCGTCATGAAGGAAGTAATATTAACATGATATTTTTCAGAGGAAGTCAATAACATGATATTGTTATGGATGAAGTAATATCAACCATTTGTATGAGGAATCAATATTAACATGATATCGTATGAGGAGTCAATATTAACTGATATTTGTCATGAAGAAGGCAATATCAACATGATATTCGTCATGAAGGAATCAATTCAGACACATATTTGTCATGAGGAAGTTCATTTTCACTGATATTTTCATGAAGAAGTCAATATCAACAGATATTTATCATGAAGGATGGATATAATTTGTTGAAGAAGTCAATATTATATTGTCATGAAGAGTCATTTCAAATATTTGTCATGAAGAAGTAAATTCAACATGTATTTGTTGGGGAGTCATTCAAATGAATTTGATGAGGAAGTCGAATATTACATATTTGTCATGAGATGTAAATATCAATGATTTTTGTCTGGAGGAATCATATTACATGATATGTTTTGGAGGAAGTAATATCACTGTATTGCATGAGGAGTCAATATAATGTATTTGTCATGGATGGAGTCAATTACTGATATTGTCATGTAGGAAGTTCATATCAACATATATTGTCATGAAGGAAGTCATCACATGATATTTGTCATGATGAGTCAATATCAACACCTGATATTCTTGAAGTAAGTGCTATATATACACATTGTCATGAGGAAGTCATATTAAATATTTGTCATGAAGTAAGTCAATATCACATATTGTCATGAAGGAAGTCATTCAACATGATTTGTCATGGGGATCATAAGATTGTATTTGTCTGGAGGAGTCATATTACATATTGTATGAGAAGTAATTACAACATGATTTTGTCATGGAGGAAGTCAATATCAAATGATATTTGTTTTGAGGAAGTCAATATCAACATGATATTGTCATGAGGAAGTCAATATCAACATGATATTTGTCATGGAGGAAGTCAATATTAACATGATATTTGTCATGAAGGAAGTCAATATCAACATGATATTTGTCATGAAGGAAGTCAATATCAACATGATATTTGTCATGGAGGAAGTCAATATCAACATGATATTTGTCATGAAGGAAGTCAATATCAACATGATATTTGTCATGAAGGAAGTCAATATTAACATATTTGTCATGAAGGAAGTCAATATTAACATAATATTTGTCATGAAGGAAGTCAATATCAACATGATATTTGTCATGGAGGAAGTCAATATTAACACATTTGTCATGAAGGAAGTCAATATTAACATGATATTTGTCATGGAGGAAGTCAATATCAACATGATATTTGTTATGGATGAAGTCAATATCAACACATTTGTCATGAAGGAAGTCAATATCAACATGATATTTGTCATGAAGGAAGTCAATATTAACATGATATTTGTCATGGAGGAAGTCAATATCAACATGATATTTGTTATGGATGAAGTCAATATCAACACATTTGTCATGAAGGAAGTCAATATTAACATGATATTTGTCATGAAGGAAGTCAATATCAACATGATATATGTCATGGAGGAAGTCAATATCAACATGATATTTGTCATGAAGGAAGTCATTATTAACATGATATTTGTCATGAAGGAAGTCAATATCAACATGATATTTGTCATAAAGGAAGTCAATATCAACATGATATTTGTCATGAAGGAAGTCAATATCAACATGATATTTGTCATGTATGAAGTCAATATCAACATGATATTTGTCATGAAGGAAGTCAATATTAACATGACGTAACCAGTCGCCACGGCGCAGTTGTTAGCGCCTTGTGTTACGAACTGGAAGGTCACAGGTTCGAATCCCATAAGTCTTAGGGATTTTTTTTTTTACCTTGGCCGGCTCCTACCCAGAGTGAGTATGCTGTGGGCTCAGTGGGAAGAATGGGACCACACAGTCAAGCTTCATCCTATTTACTGATTC
Source organism: Rapana venosa (assembly GCA_028751875.1). Lineage (NCBI taxonomy): Eukaryota > Metazoa > Mollusca > Gastropoda > Neogastropoda > Muricidae > Rapana > Rapana venosa. The sequence continues at coordinate 38,860,705 of CM054161.1, forward strand.
GATTTTGAGAGTGTTGTTCAAATTACCTGATCAACACTGCAAGTGTCTGTATCTCTCGGGCTTGGTTGACGCAGGGATATATTATGTTAGCAAGCATAGAGTACAACCCTGTCAAAAATAGTCTCAAAGCATATGCACTTAAATAGAAGCAGCATTATGTCATCCTCATTATCATTGATCATCATGCAATAAAAAAAAAAGCCTCTGATTCGATGGCCCCAGCTGCTCTGGTCTCATGGTGACCTCGATACGGTTTCCCCATACACTTCTGTGCCTGTGGTGAGTTTTTGTCAAAGCCTTTGGGGTGGGAGGTTTAGGGGGGGGGGGGGAGAAACGGTCTTGGAAGGACGTTGTGATGGTTACCACCTCGGGTGGGTGACTCACTGTCTGGCTCCTCGACTGAGTTAATACTGTTGTTAGTGGGGAGCTTAGTATGTGGTTTCCTGCGTATATTCGCTCAGAACAGGCACCACTGAACACCACCAAAGCGACCCAGAAACAGTGCAGGGCTTCTCTGGCTGGTGGCTCCACGGCGGCCTGATAGTGATGGGTTCCCTGTAGACCTCCAACCCTGAAGATGTGACATAACGAATCTGCGTATGGTTGTGGCGGGGAGATTGAAATGAGTGGCATGGGAACAGCAGGGCAGGAGAGTCACAGAAAATGAGGCAGCTAAAAAAATATATATCAACATGAGAGAGAGGTAAAGGTGTTCCCATGTGCTCAAGTTGTTCCGCCCACATTCACACACTGGGTCTCGAGATATTATCAATCTACTTATTACTGCAAATCCGTATGCTTGATGGTCACTATGAGGAGCTTATTTCATGTTAGGTATGAGAGCTCGGCCACTCATTGTTTGCTTGCTTTATTTTTGTTCATCGCGCACTGTTTACAGCCACTCTTGATCTAAGATTCAGCGCTATATAAATTCCATATATTATTATTATTATTATTTCTTTTCCGTCCACAGATGTCTTCAGATCTTGCAATGAAAAATCAACCCGCTCACTAAACATCCCAGGGCTTCTTTCTGGGAAAAGAAGTCATCGTCACTATTTGCTGTGGTCACTCTGAAGACAACCATGCTGTTCACCAACACCACCAGGACTGTGGACCACACGCCGTCAATGCAGACCCCCCTGACCCCTCACTTGGGCAACAGGTCCATTCCAGAGGGGTGTGCCCAGGTCATATTCAGTCAGCTGGAATTCCTGCCCTGGAACAACTCCCAGACTATCGTCAACGAAGACACGGAAGTCTTCGTTCGCAAGATCCGATTCTGCATGCTGCAAGTCATGTTTTTTATCGGTGCGCCGGCTAACATCGTCAACATGGCGGTGTTTTATCGGCAAGGCCTCAGAGATCGTGTGAACCTCTTGCTGTTTTCTCTCTCCCTGGCAGACGAGCTCTTCCTAGCAGCGTCCATGTTGAACTATGGGGAGGAGTATTTCCTAGAACCCAGCAGAGAAACCAAAGCGGGTCCTCTGCTGACTTTCATAGTCAACAGTCACCTGATCGCTCTTCGCTCCTTTTCCTTTGTGTCCTTTTTCCTCTCCTGCATCATTGCCTGTGAGAGATGCTACTGCGTGCTCAGGCCCCTGAAGTATCACAACTTGCTGCGCACCAGAACTATGGCCGTTATCATCGTGTCCGTCTACATCATCGTCTTAGGTCTGGATGCCATCGTGGTTCTCAGATACTCCTTTCTGTGCCTGTATGATCCAGAAACCGACATACTGTCACATACTCTAGGTCTTGGTGAGCTGTACTTGCGGCACAAAGTCCTCATCGATAACGTCAGCACTATTTTCTTTGGAGCAGGACTTCCTGTAGGAATGATGACGGTACTGATTCCAGCCACAGTGATCACCACTGTCAAACTTCGACAGGTGGTGGCCTGGAGGTCAAACACGTCATCGGTGACATCAGCAAAGGAAGTGATGTTGACGAAAATGCTGATTGGCACATCCGTTTTACTGATTGTTTGCGTCACACCGGCTTGTCTTCAGAGGATTACGCGTATCTTTTTACCGGAAATGAACACTGGGGAACGAAATCAGAATCTGTACATGATGTGTTTGTGGATTTCGGAATCGTTCCTGTACATCAATTCCAGCTTCAACATCTGTATCTACTACGCTATGGGATCTCGCTACAGAGAAACCTTCTGGGGACTGTTTAAGAGGAAGTCAGCTCCTAAATAAATTATAAGAATGAATCAGAAATGACTTACAGCTATAATTGTTTATGTTGAATATGTACCAACTTAAAAGCCAAATTGGTATCAATTAATTACTCTAAGAATAAGATGAGTGGAAATGCTACATCTTCTCAATTATTGTTCTCTACGCAGCTGAAACATGGCCATTATACAAAGAAGCAAAGAGAAAGATAGAAGTCTTTGAAATAAGGATTTAGAGAATAAGATTGTTAAAAATTAACTGGAAATACAAAAACCAAACGAAAGAGTCTTCATTTTACTTAGAGTCCAAAACAAACCATTGAAAACAGCTATAGGTCTCAAACTGTCACATTTTGGCCACATAATGACATGACTGTCCACCCAAAACAGCACTGACAGTGAGAGTGGAAGGAAAGAGAGGTAGACAGAGGAAGACCAAGACGTCAATGGACAGATGATGTCAAAGACTGGACAGACAGTAGGCTGGCTGACTTCATTGGACTTCAAAGACAGATGGATTTGGAGACCTATGCATGGCATATCAACCCCAGTCTTGGGAGGGCACCTAATCCATCCACCCACCATTTGAAAAGATTTCTGTTATAAAAAGCGGCAAAAGCACAAAATGATAGACAGCATACACAGTTGCAGGTGATTGTGGACTAGTTCTGCAATTAGTGATTGTCTATTGTACGAAATGGATTGCAAACTTCATGAATGTGTCAAGGACAAGACCTTTCCTCGTGCCTCTTCACTCAGATCTTCTGTTCTGTGAATCCTTAGTGGCAGAGATTGAGGCTGCTGAGACAGAAAGCAGCAATTTTCCAGGGAATGTGTGTGTGTGTGTGTGTGTGTGTGTGTGTGTGTGTGTGTGTGTGTGTGTGTGTGTGTGTGTGTGTGTGTGTGTGTGTGTGGTGCGTGCGTGTGGTGTGTGTGTGTGAGTTTGTTTGTGTGTGTGTATGTGTGTGTTTGCGTGTGTGTGTGTGTGTGTGTGTGTGTGTGTGTGGTGTGTGTGTGTGTGTGTGTGTGTGTGTGTGTGTGTGTGTGTGACAGACAGACAGATGGACAGACAGAGGCCAAATCTTATTTCAAGTTTTCATATCCTCATTTTTATCTGCAGTAAAAAAAAAACTAAAAAAAACACCACCACCACACAACCCAAAAAACAACAACAAACAAACAAAATACCCCACCTGCAGAAATTCAACTTTCACAACCATACAATGACAAACAGGAATTCTTTTCAAGAGATCTTTCGGATTAGGCAATAAATCGAGGTTCCTTCTGCAACTCACGTTAACCGGTGCCACGTAAAAGAACTCATGGTAACAAGAGAACTGTCTTTTGCTAAAAGTCTCTGCAGAAAATGCCTTTCTTTTAATATACAATACACTCAGAGACAGAAAATTCACATACACACACGCACACACACGCGCGCGCGCCAAATCTGACGACCCGGGCTCGATTCCCGTTCAAATGGGATATTTTCCCCTTGAGTTAATAATAATAATAAATGGAACTTATATAGCGCTATATCTTGCAAAGACAAATCAAAGCGCATGCATTCAACCTAATCTTACACAGTCATGCAATCAATGATAAATAATCAATAGTTTAAACAAAGAGATATTTACAAACATGATGCGATGCAGACAAAATCTATGAAATAAAATTTCAATTGTCAAATGTTTTTCAAAAGCACACACACACTCACACAGGTCATATACTTTAGCAGGGTGATAGGACATGGGTTAGTGAAGGTGGGATAGCTCTGATATGAAACAGGAGGATGGAAATCTTAGGTTTGAAATAAATATGTCTTGAGGCCGGATTTAAAAGTGTCATATCTAGGTTTCTGGCGAAGAGAGAGAGGGAGCTCATCGAGCTGCGGAGTTTTGTATACGTTGAAGGGAGTGGATAGATGATGCTGGCAGACCAGACAAAAGAGAATTGCACTAGTCCAGACGTGAAAAAATGAGAGAAGTGACAAGTTTGGCTGTTGCATCTGTGGACAGGTACTTTCGAATTGCACTAATACGCCGTAACTGATAGTAGCATGACTGACAGGTCTGGGTGATGAATTTTTTCATAGAGAGTGTGTTGTCGATAACGACACCTAGATACTTCACAGCATTCGATAGAGGGACTGATGTATTGCTGAGTTATATTGAATCTGTTGTAATGGGAGAAAGTTTGTGTTTGGTCACTACGAGCATGGCTTCGGTTTTATCTGCATTTAGCTGTAATTTGTTCTGTGTCATCCAGTTTTGAATATATTCAAAGCAGCGGGCCATATTTGTCAGGAGAGAAGGCAGATTTTCAGGAGTAACACTGCTTTGAATCTGAGAGTCATCTGCGTAAAAATGATGGTTGATTTGATGACGGTTTATTAACATCAGTGCAGACTCCACTTTCCCCAAAAGTCCTTCGGATGAGACTATAAACCGAGGTCCCGTGTGCGAACGCACGCAGAACATCTTGCGCACACGTTAAATCCTGTTCCGCCTTTCGTAAGAGTAGGCCATTGTGTGCCGGTGGGAACAGATGACACAATTTACAAAACCGCAAACACACGGGGGACTGGATGTAAAAAAAAAAAGCACATAAGTGCTTATTCCATTATCCTCGATATAAAAGAATACATAAAATAAAAATACTCTTCCCAGGAAGAGTGTCCAAATTTTAGGCAGAGCAATGTAACATGACTGTGGCCAATATTTAACAGAGCAATCTGACATGACTGGTTGATGCTTCAGCACTATACTGATTGAGATGAGGGACGCTGTAGCCGAGTGGTTCAGACCGGTTGACTTCAATCCCCTGCGTCCATGAAGTCATGGGTTCGAATCTCGGAAGAGGCGACTGATAAATATTATCAAGTGTAATGATTTTTACGATATCTCTCCCTGGTCAGCTTCAAGTCCAGTGCCTTAATTCCCTTTCTTCAGTACAGTCCCTCAGTTCACCCAGCTGGAAATGGGCACCTGCCCTCTTTAGGGTCAGGGAAGGTAAAGCAGCGAGGGAGAGGAGATGGGCGCCGCCCTCAATATGTTGGTCCCTGGAGAAGTTGAGGTCTCTGATGCCTCGCTCCCCTACGACCACATAGGTTAGGGGACACCTTAACCTTTTTATATACACATGCAAAAGATCACATGTGGACGTTGAAGAATGCGTCATTCATGTCAGCGTTCGGTGGGTTACAGAAAAAGGAACGTACCCAGCATGCAACATGTACAATAAAATGGGCTGCTCTGAAGTCGGAATGTGTCGGCTGAGGCCAGCAGGCAGATCTTTTGCAAAGTTACAGGCACATAAAAAGACCAGGCACTAGTTACCCACGGGGTAAGGGAATGCAGAGAGGAGGGTAAAATCAAGTCAATCAAATCAAATTCTTTTACTTCGAGGATAGTGAATAAGTACTCATGTGCTTTTTTTACATTCAGTCTCCGCCCTTATCAGGGATGTATCATGAAAATAACAATTAATAAATAAAAAGTCCCCAAACAAACTCAGCAACTAAACCATTATCTATTTCATCAAACAGCAGAATTATTTGTTGGAGGATATCTATTTGCTGACAAGGTCATTTAATGTTCGTTTATCTACTCCGAAAAATTGCTTCAAAGCACATAGATGCACCGACTCAATTTGTGTTGCTGCTGCTTCCAATCCCCAACTCTCAGAATCATATAAGACTATGGATTGTATTTGTGCATCAAGCATCTTAATAAACGAATCAAAAGAATTGTTATTTAAAAACCGTTGTTTGTTTTTCTAATAACATAACAAACTGTTCTTTCCTCTGCTTGCAAGATCTTTACAATCATTCAGTGGTGAAGTTAAACTTAGTGGGAAAATAGATTCTTAAATATGTGTATAATTATGTTAATCACAGGGGTAACATTTCATTATACATCCATTTTCCCTGAGCAGCTAAGAATCCTCCCTTTCTAAAGACAATAACATGACTTTTGTTCAGATTTTACTTTGAGACCAAGTGAAACTGTAGCACCAGACAAATTGTTCAACTGCTTGTGCAAACATATCATTGTTTCAGATGACAGAGTAATATCATCTGCAAGCAGGAGAATAAACACTTTTGTGGGATCATGAAGAAAAGTTGCACCATGTCTGCCGTTTCTAATAACGTCCATCCCCCATAGCAAGTTCATTGATAAAAATAGAAAACAATAAAGGACTGTATACCACACCTTGCTTAACACCAGCAGTACAAGAAACTTAATTTGTTAACCTTGCACCACATTGAATCCTGCATTTCACATTCTGAGATATGGCTTTTAAAAATCGTAGTAGTTTACCTTTCACATCTTTTTTTTAATGAGAATGGGCCTTAATAAATTCTGTTGATAGCGTCAAAAGCCTTTTCAAAATCAATGAACGCCACATATAACTTCCTATTATAAGCAAACTATTGACAGAGAGAGAGAGAGAGAGAGAGAGAGAGAAGAGAGAGAGAGAGAGAGAGAGAGAGAGAGAGAGAGAGAGAGAGAGAGAGAATGTTAGGATGATAACTACAGTGACACTCAAGCAGCTGCCTGAGAAAACTTTGGTATTGTCATTTTAATGTTATTTGTCTGGTATACTATTAGAAATATCTTATGCAAACGTGAGAGCACGCGTTGGTTTGTGTGAGTGTGTTAGCGCGAAGGCGCGCTTGCAACCTTCTGGGCATGTGCATGTTAGTGCGTGTTGCACGTGTGTGCTTGTAGATGCCTTTGCGTTGCACGTGATGGGCTGAGAGAGGGAGAGAGACAGACAGACAGACAGACAGATAGATACAGAGAGAGAGAGAGAGAGGGAGAGAGCACTTGATTGTTGATGTATCTAAACATCATGTTGTTCTTTTCCTGTATTGTGAATGTTCCTTCTGTTTTTTCATATCCATAATTTACGCTCTCCATTGTGTAACGAATTTGTATTGTTGAATGTTTTCACACGCCCACATCTACAAGTTGGGGTTTTGTTAAATTTCATGTACCCCTTGGTGGGGGGAGGGGGGGAGGTTCTTGAAATAAAAATCTTGAAATCTTGAGTCACAAGCATCTACACCAGTACAGTTAACAAAGAAAACAAAGCAGCCTTTGTCAGATGTGCTGGTAGAGATGCTCTTATCATTTTCTTTGTAAATACGTTTTTTTATAATTATTATTATCCGTTGTTTTCATGATTATTTTTCTTCGTTCCTTGTCTAAGAGTTCCTAGGGTTACCAATGGTGAGATTTTGTGTATGCGACTGGTGTTTTTCTCTCTCACCAAATAAGATAGCTGCATTCAGGCTTTGGGATGCTGTATATAAACATGTGTGCTGTCAGCACCTGGGGTTTATCACAGTTCTTGATTAAACCATTGACGCTGGGGGCAACAGCAAAGTGAGAGGCTGTAGCATGACCAGTGGCTTTTCCATTCATGGAATTCCACTTTACAGCTTAGTCTTTAGTGATCGACTATGACTCTCTGACTAGGAGGCTTGACTTGCACAGTCCTTATGTGCTGCAGCCCTGGGGGCTAGCTGGCCTTTGGAGAACATCTCCAACGCTGACTGTCCAGTGTCCTTATGCCCACTTCGCCGAGAAAGTGGGGATGTACTGTAGGCAAGGCATCTCCACTATAATCAAATTTCGGCCCAATTTCCGAAACATAAGCTGCCTCCTCTGCTGTTTTGGAGGTCATCGTCGAACACGACGGACTAACATACATACATATAAACATGTCACCCGTGTGGGTACTGTTTTTTGTTGTTGTTCGAGGCGGGGGAAGGAGGGGTCTGGTTTTTTTTGCTCTTTTATTTGTCATCCGGTCATACTGGTACGCAGTGGCCTGCTCTTCCGAAAGGTGGAACGGGTTTTAATGTGTGCGCTGGATGTTCTGCATGAATTCGTACGAACACGGGGCCTCGGTTACTAGTCTCATCCGAAGGATAGCCCAGTGGTTAGAACATTGCGCTCACAATCTGACGACCGGGGTTCGATTCCTGTTCAAAGGGGATATTTTTTCCCTGGAGTTAACATCAGTGCCGACTCCACTCTCCCCAAAAGTCCTTCGGATGAGACTATAAACCGAGGCCCCATGTGCGAACGCACGCAGAACATCTTGCGTCCACATTAAATCCTGTTCCGCTTTTCGTAAGAGTAGGCCACTGTGTGCCGGTGGGAACAGATGACAGAATTGACAAAACCGCATACACATGGGAGACTGGATGTAAAAAAGCACATAAGTGCTTATTCCATTATCCTCGAAATAAAATATTTTTTTTAGCATACATTATCTCTGCCATTCGGTGGCTCAGTGGTCTAGAGTTAACGCACCTGCCTAGAAAGCGAGGAGTGATAGTACGGGTTCAATCCCCGTTTGTGCCCCAACTTCCTCCCCCACCCCCCTCCACTGGACCTTAGGTGGTGATCTGGGTGCTAGTCTTTTTGGATAAGACGGTAAACCAAAGCCCCGTGTTAATCATGCATTCGGTGCACGTAAAAGAATCCACGGCAGCAAGAGAATTGTCCTTGGCACAAATCTGTAGGAAAAGTCACTCTGATAAGAAAACAAATACAGACTGGGACAGGTAAAGAAGTAGAACAACCGGAGGCGCTGGTCTTGTGGCGACGCGTTCTCCTCGAGGTGAGAAGCATGAATTTCACGTAGAGAAATCTGCCGTGATTGAAAGTGGTATTCATATCAATTCTTAGCAATTCATATGTTTTCCCTTAGCTTACTTAGACGTAAGGGGACGGAATAGCTCAGTGGTCAGAGCACTCACTTTCCCCAAGCTAAGGTTAAGCAGCATCGAGAGTGGTTACCACTTGGATGGGTGACCGTTTGCGCGCCTTGGCTTCAGTACAGTCCCCCAGTTCACCCATCTGAAAATGGGTACCTGGCCTGTTTAGGGTCAGGGAAGGTAAAGCAGCGAGGGAGAGGAGATGAGCGCCGCCGTCAATATGCTGGCCCCTGGAGAAGCTGAGGTCTCTGACGCCTCGTTCCCTACGACCACATAGGTTATGGAACACCTTTACTTTTCTTTTAACTTAGTCATAGACAGAGAAAACGGGTGTGAAGACGTAGGTATTGGGAATCCAGGAGAATCCACTGCTTCATTCCAGTACAGTCTGCAGTGTGACAGAACACAGCAAGAAGAGTATGTCACTCACTATATAGACATCTGGAGGTCCAGCGGTAAGTCACCGGTCCAGAAGCCAAAATATCACGGGTTCCATCCCCGTCCAATTCCTGACCCCTCATAAAGCTAGTACACCATGATGGTGGTCTAGATGCTAGTCTTTCAAGTGATACGAGAAGCGGAGGTACAGTGTGCGTTGGAGGTATGCAAAAGAACCCACAGGACAAGAGACTTGTTCTTAGCAAATTTCTGCAAAGGGAACAGAACACCCTCTCAGATGGAAGTAAATACACTCACAACAGAAAGAAAAAAATGTTAAAAAGATGGCTCTGCACTTTTGGCAACCAAGAGACAATCCCTGATTGTAGATTTAGTCCACAAATCATCTGCAACTGTGTACCTTGTGTATTCTTTCTTCTTTTCTGTCGATTTTTTACGAAAATCATTTCAATCGGGGGAGGGAGGGAGGGAGGGATGGATAGATGGATGGATGGACGGATGGATGGATGGATGGACGGATGGATGGATGCATGGATGGATTGGGTGCCATCCCAAGACTGGGGCTGATGTGCCATGAATAGATCTGCAAGCCAGTCTCTCTAGGACCAGTCATCCACATGAACTCAGCCAGCCTACTATACTGCCTGTCCAGTCTCCGACACCCTCTGTCCATTGACGTCTTGGTCTTCCTCTATCTACCTCTCTTTCCTTCCACTCTCCCTATCAGCGCTGTTTTGGGTAGACAGTCATCATTATATGGCCCACATAATTATGACAGTTTAAGACCTATAGCTGTTTTCAATGGTTTGTTTTGGACTCTTAGTAAATTGAAGACTCTTTCGTTTGGTATTTTATATTTCCAGTAAAAAAAATTTTAACATTTCATTTCTAGATCCACGTTTTCGAAAATTTCTATCTTTCTCTTTGCTTCTTTGTAAAATGGCCATGTTTCAGTTCTGTAGAGAACACTTGAGAAGATGTAGCATTTCACTCATCTTATTCTTAGAGTAATTAATTTATGTTTTGCTTTTTAATGGGTACTCGTATAAATTGCACAGCATAAACAGCTATTCCTGTAAGTTATATCTGATTCATTTTTATAATTTATTTAGGAGCTGACTTCCTCTGAAACAGTCCCCAGAAGGTTTCTCTGTAGCGAGATCCCATAGCGTAGTAGATACAGATGTTGAAGCTGGAATTGATGTACAGGAACGATTCCGAAATCCACAAACACATCATGTACAGGTTCTGATTTCGTTCTCCAGTGTTCATTTCTGGTAAAAAGATACGAGTAATCCTCTGGAGACAAGCCGGTGTGACGCAAACAATCAGTAAAACCGAAGTGCCAATCAGCATTTTCGTCAACATCACTTCCTTTGCTGATGTCACCGATGACGTGTTTGACCTCCAGGCCACCACCTGTCGAAGTTTGACAGTGGTGATCACTGTGGCTGGAATCAGTACCGTCATCATTCCTACAGGAAGTCCTGCTCCAAAGAAAATAGTGCTGACGTTATCGATGAGGACTTTGTGCCGCAAGTACAGCTCACCAAGACCTAGGGTATGTGACAGTATGTCGGTTTCTGGATCATACAGGCACAGAAAGGAGTATCTGAGAACCACGATGGCATCCAGACCTAAGATGATGATGTAGACGGACACGATGATAACGGCCATAGTTCTGGTGCGCAAAAGTTGTGATACTTCAGGGGCCTGAGCACGCAGTAGCATCTCTCACAGGCAATGATGCAGGAGAGGAAAAAGGACACAAAGGAAAAGGAGCGAAGAGCGATCAGGTGACTGTTGACTATGAAAGTCAGCAGAGGACCCGCTTTGGTCTCTCTCCTCATCTCTAGGTAATACTCCTCCCCATAGTTCAGCATGGACGCTGCCAGGAAGAGCTCGTCTGCCAGGGAGAGAGAAAACAGCAAGAGGTTCACACGATCTCTGAGGCCTTGCCGATAAAACACCGCCATGTTGACGATGTTAGCCGGTGCACCGATAAAACACATGACTTGCAGCATGCAGAATCGGATCTTGCGAACGAAGACTTCCGTGTCTTCGTTGACGATAGTCTGGGAGTTGTTCCAGGGCAGGAATTCCAGCTGACTGAATATGACCTGGGCACACCCCTCTGGAATGGACCTGTTGCCCAAGTGAGGGGTCAGGGGGGTCTGCATTGACGGCGTGTGGTCCGCAGTCCTGGTGGTGTTGGTGAACAGCATGGTTGTCTTCAGTGTGACCACAGCAAATAGTGAGGATGGATCCGGGGTCTAGAGGTAACGCGCCTGCCTAGAAAGCAAAAAGTCCGGGTCGGAAGTGTGCGGTGGTTCGAATTCTGTTTTGGCCCGAAACTTCCCCCTTCCCCCCCCCCCCCCCCCCCCCCCCCCATCCATTAGACCTTGAGTGGTGGTCTAGGTGCTAGTCTCTCGGATGAAACGATAAACTGAGGACCCGTGTGTTACACATGATTTAGCGCGCGTAAAAGAATCCACGGCAACAAGAGTGTTTTCCCTGGCAAAATTATGTAGACAAAAGCCACTCTGATACGGAAACAAAATAATACAGTTGCAGACAGGAAAAAAGAAGAAAAAATAATGGGTGGCGCTGCTCTTGTGGCGACGCGCTCTCCCCGGGGAGAGCAGCCCGAATTTCACGCAGAGAAATCTGCCGTGACTTAAAGTATAATAAATATGTGGGGGGTTTTTAATGACTTCTTTTCCTGGGGAAGAATCCCTGTGATGTTTTAGTGAGGGAGCTGTTTATTCTGTAAAGCTGTAAAGTCCTTCGGATGAGACTATAAACCGAGGCCCCGTGTGTGAACGCATGCAGAACATCTTGTGCACACGTTAAATCCTGTTCCGCTTTTCGAAAGAGTAGGCCATTGTGTGCCGGTGGGAACACATGACAAAATTTACAAAATCGCATACACACGGGGACTATATGTAAAAAAGCACATGAGTGCCTATTCCATTATCCCCGATATAATAAAAAAAAAAAAATCTGAGCGCTTTGATTTGTTACTTTACAAGATTCAGCGCTTTATAAATTCCATACATTAATATTATTATTATTATTATTATTATTCATTTCAAAATGCTGAAGACATCTGTGTACAGGCAGGCTGAAGAAATCGATGAAGGTGACTGTGAACAGTACGCAATGAACAAAATAAAACAAGCGAACAATGAGTGGTCGAGCTCTCATAACTAACGTGAAATAAATAGCTCATAAGTGCTGATCAAGCCTTCGAATCACAGTAATAGTGAGACTGATGATGATGGTGGTGATGATGATGATGATGATGATGATGATGATGATGGTGATGGTGGTGGTGGTGGGGTGGTGTGGTGTGAAGGTGGTGATGGTGGTGGGGTGTGGTGATGGTGATGATGATAATGCCGATGATGTTGGTGGTGGTGGTGGTGGTGGTGGTGATGGTGGTGGTGGTGTGGAGGTGGTGGTGGTGGTGGTGGAGGTGATGATGATTATGATAATGATATTGAAAATATGATAAGCACAATAATGATAGTTATAACAGCAGCAGCAACAACAGCAATAATAGTAGCTATGCTGCTGCTGCTGCTACTACTACTACTACTACTACTACTACTACTACTAACTACTACTACTACTACTACTACTACTACCACTACTACTACTACCACTACCACTACCACTACTACTACTACTACTACTACTACTACAACTACCACTACTACTACTACTACTACTACTACCACTACTACTACAACTACAACTACTACTACCCCTACTACTACTACTGCTGCTGCTGCTGCTGCTGCTGCTGCTGCTATAACTACTACTGCTGCTGCTGCTGCTCTGCTGCTACTGCGCTGCTGCTGCTGCTATTGCTGCTTCCACTAGTAATAATGATAATGATGATAATAATGATTATGATGTGTAAGTGTGTGTGTGTTTGAGTGTGCGTGTGTATGTGTGTGTGTTTGAGTATACGTGCGTGCGTTCATGCGCGCGCGTGCGTGCGTGGCGTGCGTGCGTGCGTGCGTGCGTGCGTGCGTGCGTGCGTGCGTGCGTGTGTGGTGTGTGTGTGTTGTGTGTGTGTGGTGTGTGTGAGGAGAGAGCATTTGCTTGGGGGAGGGGGGTGTTTTTGTTTGGTTTGCTTTTTTTTGTTTTGGCTTCCATTTTTTTCTTTTTGTATTGTGTTGTATCAGTAAGGGCGGGAACTGGCTATAAAAAAGCACATGGTTGCTTATTCATTACACTAATAATAATAACAAATGGAATTTATATAGCGCTATATCTTGCAAAAAGAAATCAAAGTGCTTGCATTCAAGACACCCATACATTAAAAAAAAAAAAAAAAAAACACCACACCCATACATACAACCAATAACAATTAACAAAGTTAACAAATTCAAATGTACACCACACTACACACACACACACACACACACACACACACACACACACACACACACACACACACACTAAAACAAACGATTTGATTTTATTTGATTTGATTCTCTCTCTCTCTCTCTCCTCTCTCTCTCGCATCTTCTCTCTCTCTCTCTCTCTCTCTCTCTCTCTCTCTCTCTCTCCTCTCATCTCTCTCTCTCTCTCATCCCTCTCTCTCTCTCTCCCCTATACTTATAATGGCCCAGGTCAAAGTCATGTTCGGTCACGTCAAGTCAAAAACACTTTAATCATCCCATGAAGTGCAATGACAATACTGACAGGTACATAATTCATGGGAATCATAACCACGAAAGACACAAGAAACCTACATTTCATATTGGTTTAAACATTCTAAGATAAATTCAAATAAAAAATATCACACTTGCATATGCACGGGCACATGCACACACACGCACATATGCACGCACGCATGCACGCGCGCACGCGTATACACATACACACACACACACACACACACACACACACACACAAACACCAATGTAGGAATGCAATGTTATAAAGACTATTGACTAGAAAAATTGCTATTTACGTATGCACGCGCGTACGCCCGCACTCACGCACGAACACATGCGATCACACGCACACAAGCACGCACGCAAGCGCACACACGCACACACCAATGTAGGAATACAGTGTTATAAAGACCATTGACTAGAAAAGATATTTTTAAACTTACTATTTATATAATATATATATATATATATAATATATATATATATATTAGATATAATATATATATATAATTAAACACACACACACGCGCGCGCGCACGCGCACACACACACATACGCACCTCCCTCCACACACACACACAAACACACACACACACACAACACACGCACATACATACATACATACATACATAAACATGCACACACATATACATACATGCACACACGCACGCACGCACGCACGCTCACACACATACATACATATATATGCATACATACATACTTAGACAGACAGAGAGGCGGATGGATAGATGGATGGATAGATAGATAGCTAGATAGCTAGCTACATAGACAGACAGACAGACAGACGGACAGATAGACAGACAGATAGACAGACAGACAAATAGACAGATAGATAGATAGGTAGCTAGCTAGCTAGACAGATAGATAAACACACACACACACACACACACACACACACACAACAAACAGACAGACAGACAGACAGACAGACCAGAGACAGATAAACAGAGAAAAGACAGACTAAGAACCCAACTGCACATCCATGTCACACCAAAAGAAACCAAATCAAAACAAAAGTAAAACTGAATATTTGCTCCAGAAAAGTGATTCCGAGAAAGAGCACATCTATGTATGACATATATATTACATAATATATATAGTATATTATATATATATATATATATAATAATATATAAAGAGAAGAGAGAGGAGAGAGATGAGAGAGAGAGGGAGAGAGGAGATGAGAGAGAGAGAGAGAGAGAGAGAGAGAGAGAGAGAGAGAGAGAGAGAGAGAGAGAAAACTCGAACTCGAACTCGAAAGATTTATTCACAAAAAGGCCATTGGCCCATACATGAAGGGGGTTGCCGAACTGCTTAGTATTTTAGTGAGAAAAATAAGGAAGCACAAAAACCCACCAAAATGTTGTTGTATAACCACAACCACCACAATAAAAATCAGTTACAAAAAATATGACTTAAGAAACCAAGATATCTCTTATTCTAAAGGCTTTACACAAATATAAAGCAAGGCTGCGCACAATCTTAGGGTGACTAGATGCCATGAGTAGACAGAATATAAATAAATTAGGCTGTCTACTAAACTTTACCGGAATGTAATTTTGTCTAAAATCTTCTAATACCGGACAGCACAGCACAAAATGAACTTCATCTTCCACTGTTTGCTTACATAATGGGCATAGCAACCTGAGGTCATCATCATCATGTTCTATAGATCTAAATTTATGAACATTTATGTCTGATACACCAAGTCTAAACTTAAACATAATTATTTTCAAATGTTTGTCCATATCAAGCTTTAGATAAGGTTTGACATCGTGTGAGCCTATAAACTGACTGTACATTTGAAACCTTTCACTGTTTTGTATATGACCACTCCACTGCTGCCAAGGCAGTCAATCAGTCTTTGCCTGAAAACCTTGATAAACTCTCTACAATTTCCGACACCTTGATTGAGCCAAACAAACCCAAAGCCAAGTTCACATAAACAGTACGTATTTGTGAAGCCCAGGTGCTTTTCCCCTTAACATCTAGATCATAAAGCATCTTGTAAGACTTAAAAGGTAACCTGCACTCATCTATATGCAGAATCTTAATCCAATATCTAATGCATCTTACAGCAGCATTAACAGAGAGAGGATATCTATTGGTTTCACTATAAACAAGATCATTAGGTGTATGTCTATCTAAGCCTAAAAACTGCTTTAAAGCAAAGAGGTGTACTGATTCACAATGTGTTACAGCTGCATCCAGTCCCCAAATTTCCGTGCCATATAAAACAGTGGGTTGTATTTGTGCATCAAATATCTTAATGAACAAGTCAAAAGCATTATTATTCAATAATCGTATTTTTTTTCAAAACAATTAACAAGCTTCTTTTACCTCGACTTGCCAGATCTTTACACGCAGTTGTGAAACTAAGCTTTGTAGAAAAACAGATCCCTAAATATTTATATACATTAATCACAACCATGAATTTTCCATTGTACAGCCATTTTTCGTGACCAGCTAAATAACCACCTTTTCTGAATACAACAATATTGCTCTTATTCAGATTAACCTTACGATCAAGTGCTGTTGCAGCACTGCTTTAGCTATTCAACTGCTGTTGTTAGCCTACAACAGTTTCAGATAGCAGGATGACATCATCAGCAAGCAGAAGAATAAACAATTCTGTGAAATCTTGGGGGAAAGTGGCACCATGTTTACCCTTATTAATGACTTCTATGGCTAACTCATTAATGAAAACAGAAAACAAAAGAGGGCTACATACATCACCCTGTTTGACCCCCTGTGGTGCTGTATTTTATGTCCGTCAGCTTAGATCCACATCTTATTCTGCTTTTGACATTCTGATACATAGCTCTCAAACAGTGTAATAATTTACCCTTCACACCATTTTTCAGGAGAATAGGCCATAACAAGTGTCTATTAACAGAATCAAATGCCTTTTCAAAGTCAATAAATGCTACATAGAGCTTACGGTTATGAGCAAACTGTTTCTGGATAAATGCAAGTAGAGTAAACATATGATCTATAGTGGAATACCCTCTCTTAAAACCAGCTTGGTGTTCACCTGTAATGTCGTTTTTCTTAACCCATTCCTGTAACCTATTATTAATGATGGTACTGTACAGCTTACTACTTATATCACTAAGAGAGATTCCATTGTAGTTATTAGGGTTGTCAACATCGCCTTTTTTGTGTAATGTTAGAAGGATAGATTCAGTCCAGTTCTCTGGAAAAAGACCATTATCAAAGATTGTGTTGAATAATTTTAGCAGAAAAAGTAAAACATTTTCACCTCCATTTTTTAGTAATTCTCCAATGATTTGATCAGGACCAGCTGCTTTATCATGTTTAAGTTTTCTAAGTGCCAATAATATTTCATCTTTAGATATGGGACGATCAAAATCTTCCTCAGTTTCTTCATAGTCACCATCAGTGTTCATGGAGTTGTCTACTGAGTCTTTCTCTAGCAGGGTTTTGAAGTGCTGCAACCATCTGTTGACAGATATATTATTCTTTGGCTGACTCTTTCTAAATGACGCCTTCTTAATATTCTTCCAGAACTGAACTTGAGAAGTGATGGAAGACATCATATCTGCAAGTAATGTCTTGTTATACTCTTTCCTTTTCCTTTCAAGTATGTATTTATATTCCCGTCTTGTGATACAGTACAAGCTTTTGTCTTCATACCTTAACGTTTTACGGTAAGACTTAAAAAGTTTTCTGAGCCTACATTTCATTCTTTTACATTCATTATCAAACCATGTATCATTTGATAGACTTTTATTGATATGAACCTGTTTCTTCATACAAACAGCACTGTTTTTTATGAGATCATTAAACAAATCTAGAGCCTCATCAATGTTTTCATCAATCATCTGGAAGGCTTTTAGAAATTGTTCACACATGCTCTCTTCACAGAGATTTTCTTTATAAACTGATAGTTTGTTTCATCCCACACGAACTTTTCCACAACTGCTGGCTCCTCATTTACGGCACATGTATCATATACTGGATTAAAATGTAATTCAACAGGAAGGTGATCAGAATCAGAATGCTCAGCAACAAACAAATGACATAAGTTATAAATCTGAGAGAACAAATCATCTGACACTAAAAAATAATCATTAACACTGCATCCTCCATCAGAAATGAATGTATAGTGTCCTAGTTGGTCACCATTACATACACCATTTATACTTTGTAACCCAAGAGCAGTGCACATAATCAATAATAATTTACCATAATTATTGACAACAGAATCTTCAGAATTATTACTACTGAGAGACATGCTTTTACTATGGGAATCTGCATTTAAGTCATTTGCTACATGATAAGAAGAAAAGTTTTGATGTCCTGCTGTTTAAATCTCCACACAGTATTATATCTACTTTATCCAATGTCACCACATAATTAACTAAACACTCTTCCAGCATAGCAATTCCATTCTCATTGTCAAACATGTTATATAATGGTGAACCTTCAGGTGGCACATACACACATAGAAGTAATACATTCCTTGAAGTACACAACAAAGATTTGTCAAAGAGAAAAACACAAATGTTAGAATAAGGAACATCCAAACATTTCACAGGGGCAGCTAACTCATACTTTATCAAACAAAATAATCCACCGGATCGTCTCCCTTGATGACTAACTTAAATTGCGGACTTACAGACGGCCTTGTACCCACTAAAAACATCTGGCTGGATATTTTCCAGGAACATTTCTGACAAACAAATAAAATCAAAGCCACACACATAAGATACAAAATCCCTGTCAGAGAGTTTAGAGAGCAACCCATTTATGTTCCAAGATTGTAAAAAAAAGAAAACGTTTTATTTGTTTCATTTTTATTGCTATGATCCAATGAGTCTACATCATCTAAACTGACACTATCACTATTTATATTGATGAGACTAGAAACCAGTTAATGCTATCATCAGTACTACCATCATCATTTATTAACAAGGGCTCTTTATTGAAGAGCCGCCTACAACCAGACAAATCCTGGGGAACAGATGTTAATCCTAAGCCTAGTAAACCTTGGTCAGACCTGACTTTGTCTTGCCTCTTAAAGCCAGTTGCCTCTCCCTCACTCTCCACAGAACAACGGGTGTGTGGCTGACTCAGGCCCACTTATGACCGGTGTTGGTTCACTGTCTGGCCTACCCTGTGAATTGTGTCTAGGGACAGATGTCTGCATGGACCGGCCAAAGAGCTATTCCTTTCTTTGGAGATCATTGAGGGTCACCTTTTCTCCGTTTATTATCAGATGGTCAAAAAACATTCTTACTTGTTTCCGCTCTGCTCTAGTGCTCTTTAAATATGGGGTCAGTTTACGCCTAATTTCCCTAACAGACAGAAAAATCTTCATCTACAAAAATACTAGAGGCTTTCAGGCGAGATTTTGCCTTCATAATTCTAATCTTATCCTGATGAAAACAACATCTGGCAGTAATAGGAGAGTTAGCTTTAGAATTTATATGGGTCACTCTATCAAATTTTACATCCTTGACATCCATTTTTTCAGAAAGCAGATTTTTCACAACCATCTCACAGTCAGCACCACTCTCATTTGTTTTCTTGTCTATGCCATGAACAATAATGTTTCGCTGTGATCGTCTTTCTGCATTGTCTGTCCTCTTTTCTAGTTTATCCACTCTGTTGGTCAGTTCTGTATTTGTCTGTGGCGGTTCTATGTTTTCAGTTCTGAGATTGTCCATGTCTCTTCTTAGGTCACACATTTCTTCTTTCAGAGCACCTGAATCTCTCTTTTCAAACTGTCCACTGCAGACTTCAACAGATTTTCCAGCTTCTCTATTTTGACAGTCATTGTGTTCAGCATCAGTTCCTGGGGAGTTGCTGGAGGAGAGGAATCCTGTCTGTGTTGAACGGTCGAAGGTGTGTTGGCAGCCACCTCAGCACTGGTTTTGGTCCTACGGGAAGGCTTCCCTGCAACCGTTTGCCCACCACCGGTTGTCAAGCTCGTTTGCCTCAGCTTGCGTCCTTGGCCAGTAGATTTAGGGGTGGGTGGGTCCAGGGTTGGTCTCCACTCACCACACGGCAATAAAAGTCCCTCCCCCCCCCCCAAAAAAAAAAAAAAGATAGGTGAGGGTCAGTCCTAACAGAACACCTTCTTGCCTGCTTTTCAGCGTCAGGATGGAGGTATGCATGGCAGATATGAATTCTGCTGTTTCGACATAAAACAGGCAAATACTGCCGCAAATGTCCCACAGACAGCCCTGCACAGTTGCACTGAAATCCCCATCCTCCTGATCGAACTACATGCCAACAATGAAAAAAAAAAAGCCACTTAGAACTGGTTACTATTTCGTAAAAATACTAGAGCAATTTCCGTAGGTCTTCTCCTTCACATCAGGTGATGGCCCCCCAGATATATATATCAATCAATCATTAGCCATTACACCCAGCTGGTGTGTAGGGCAGCAACAAAGCGCTTCCACTCCTGCCTATTCTGGGCCAACCTAGTCACTGATCCCCAAGATTGCTGCATGGCCTTCATCTCACTTTCTACAGTCCTCCTCCACGTTGCTTTTGGTCTTCCTTTCTTTCTCCTTCCTTCTGGGGTCCAGTGCAATGCTGTTCTTGGGATTGACTGTGGGTCTCTTTGGAGGATGTGCCCAATCCACTTCCACCGTCGTCTGGTGATGATGGTTCCCATGTCTTCTTGCCTGCATCTCCGTAGTAGGTCTTCATTGGAGATCTTCTCTGGCCAAAAGATCCGGAGAATTCTTCGCAGGCATATGGTGTGGAAGGATCGAAGTTTGGTAAGATCCACTTCCGTCATCCTCCAGCACTCAGAACCGTACAGGAGCGTAGATACAACACAGCTCTGGTATAGCTTCAGCTTGGTGTTGGTGCTGTACTGAGTTGATCTCCAGATATTGTTCATCTCCCTAAACACATTTCTGGCCTTGCCCAGTCTGTTGTGGATGTCTTCTTTTGTGCCGCCCTCTGGTTTGATGATGCTGCCAAGGTATGTAAACTTGTCTGTCTGGCGCAGGTCAGTTCCATTCACTTTCACAGGGGCTGGTGTGTTCACATTGAGCGACATTGTCTCTGTTTTCTTGATGCTAATACGAAGCCCCACTTGCTGTCCGAATGTTTGGAGTCTGCTGGTCTTCTCCTGGATATGTTGGCGTGTGTGGGACAGCAGCGCCAGGTCATCCGCAAAGTCAAGGTCGTCTAGTGTTGAGAACAGGCTCCAGCGAATCCCTCTTAGGGTGTCTTCTGTCGTCTTCCTCATCACCCAATCAATGGCCAGATTGAAGAGAACTGCTGACATCACACATCCTTTTTTTTTTTTTTTGCTGCCTCATCTTCTGACGACCCCTGTCCTACTGCTCCCATGCCGCTCATTCCAATCTCCCCACCACAACCACACCCAGATTTGTTATGTCTCATCCTCAGGGTCGGAGGTCCACAGGGAGCCCATCACTATCAGGCCGCCGTGGGGCCACCAGCCAGAGGGGCCCTGCACTGCTGCTGGGTCACTTTGGTGGTGTTCAGTGGTGCCTGTTCTGAGCTAACATACGCAGGACACCACCTACTAAGCCCCCTACTAACGACAGTATTAGCTCAGTCGCGGAGCCAGACTGAGTGAGTTGCCCACCCCAGGTGGCAACCACCACAACGTCCCTCCAACGACTGTCCCCCGCGAACCCCCAACCCCAAAGGCTTTGACACAAACTCACCACAGGCACAGAAGTGTATGGGCAAACCGAATCTGAGGTCACCATGAGACCAGAGAAACCGGGACCACCCAATCAGAGGCAATTTTTTTTTTTTAATGCATGATGATCAATGACAATGAGGATGACGTAATGATGCTGCTGTGGAAGTGCATATGCTTTGAGACTTCTTGACAGGGTTGTACTCTACACTTACTATCATAATATATCCCGGCGTCAACCGGGCCCGAGAGATACAGACACCTGCAGTGTTGTGTCAGGTAATTTGAACAACACTCTCAAACTCGCATCCGTTAAGTGGATGAAGCTCGACTGTGTGGTCCCAGTCTTCCCACTGAGCCCACAGCACACTCACTCTGGGTAGGAGCCGGCCGGAGTCCGAAAAATCCCTATGACTCTTATGGGAATCGAACCCGCGACCTTCCAGTCCGTAACCCAAGGCGCTAACCACTGCGCCATGGCGGCTGGTCGACATCACACATCCTTGTCTTACTCCAGTCTTGACTTCGAAGACAGTGTTGCTATGGCCCACAGAGCATCTGAAGTTGTCATAGAAGCTTTTGATCAGGTGTACCGTTTCGATGGGATGTCATAGTGTCGAAGGATACTCCAAAGGCTGTCTCTGTGTATGCTGTCAAATGCCTTTTCGAAGTTCACAAAGTTCACATACAGTTGTCTTTGCCACTCTGTGCACTGTTCGATGATGTTTCTGAGCGTGAATATCTGGTCTATACATCCTCGTTGCTTCCTGAACCCTGCTTGTTCCTTCCTCAAAGCATCGTCCACAGCGTCTGATATTCTTCTGATGATGACCTTGGCCAGTATCTTGCTTGGCACAGACAAAAGAGTGATTCCCCTCCAGTTGTTGCAGTCGCTCAGGGTTCCTTTCTTGGGGATTTTGACTATCACTCCCTTGGTCCAATCATGAGGTACTTTCTCGTTCTTCCATGCAGCTGTGAACAGTGGTTGCAGTATGTCAGCTGCTAGTTCAGAATCTGCCTTGAACAGTTCGGCACCAAGGTTGTCCTGGCCTGGTGACTTGCCGTTCTTGAGGGTCTTGATGGCAGCCACTATCTCTTCCTTTGTTGGGGGGTTGACATCAATGTCTAAGTCTTTTGTAGCTTCTGGGATGTCGGCTGTCTCGTCAGGTGGTGATCGGTTGAGAACTTCCTGGAAGTGTTCAGCCCATCTTTCTTCTTGCTCTTTCTCTGTTGTCAACAGTTTCCCTTGTCTGTCCCTGATTAGTCCCCCAGCGCTCCTCTTAAATTTGTTGCATACTTTCTTGGTGATCTTGTAGACTCTCCCTTGCTCTCCTTGGGCCGCCGCCTCTTCTGCCTCAGCTGCCAGCTGGTCCATGGCTTCTCTCTTGTCACGGCGTGCGAGTCTCTTCACTTTCCTGTGTGCCTCTCTGTACAACTCTTCCTGCCTCTCTCGTAGCCGTGGAGACTTTACTTGCAAAAGTATCTTCTTGGTCTCTCTTCTTTCTTTGATGGCATCGAGGGCCTCTTGTTGGATCCAGTCATTGTTGGTCTTTTTCTTTTGATGGCCGATGTTGTCCTTACTGCTCTCAGTGTACAGTTTACAGATCTGCTTCCATGTCGTATCTATGTCATGCTGTTCTGTCATGTTCTGCAGGATGTGGAATCTGTTCCTCAGATCGTTGACGAATGCAGACTTCACGTTGGTGTCTCTCAATCGCTGGGTATCAAATCGCGCTTGAGTGGTTGGTCTTGTGTTCTTCTTCAGTTTCATCTGGATGTGTGCTGTCACCAGGTGATGATCGCTCCCGACATCCGCACTTCGCTTGGTTCTCACATCCAGGAGAGATCGTCTCCACATACCATTGATCATCAGATGGTAAATCTGGTTCATATCTCTCCCATTCGGCGACGCCCAAGTCAGCTTGTGGATGTCCCGGTGCGTGAATAGGGTTCCTCCTATCACTAAGTTGTTCATGGTGCAGAACTCCACAAGTCTCTCCCCGTTGTCATTTCTGTTCCCCACCCCGTGTTTTCCCATGACTCTCTCATAGTCGGTGTTGTCACTTCCGACCTTGGCATTCAGGTCCCCCATGATGACGATGAGGTCATGGCGTGGGGCTTTCTCTGTCTCTGTCTGCAGCTGGTGGTAAAAGTCATCTTTGCTCTCATCGCTGCTGTTGTTGGTTGGTGCGTAGCACTGGATGATGGTGATGTTGATGTGCCTTCCCTTCAGTCTCGCACTCATTAGTCTGCTGTTGATGGGCTTCCACTCCATAAGGCATCGCTCAACGCCTTTCTTGAGGATGATGGCAACTCCCTCGTGGTGCTGGTCGTCATCTCTCCCAGAGTAGAGGACGGTTTCTCCGGTGGTGGTTCTCACTCTCCCAGATCCAGTCCATCTACTCTCGCTTACTCCTAGGACATGGAGGTTGAATCTTCTCATCTCTAATGTTACCTGTGCCAGCTAGATATATATATATATATATATATATATAGAGAGAGAGAGAGAGAGAGAGAGAGAGAGAGAGAGACACACACACACACACACACCCCACACACACACACACACACACCCACACACACAGTATACCCCAAAAAATGTGTGTACATGTGCACAAGTGCATTCCCATAAAACCTGCTTAATAGGATACACACCCCCACCACTCTTTGCAAGAGACTGGCAAAAAATCTATCAATAGTCTCTTCTCTCTCTCTCTCTCTCTCTCTCTCTCTCTCTCTCTCTCTCTCTCTCTCTCTTCTCTCTCTCTCGTCTCTTCTGTCTGTCTGTCTGTCTCTCTCTTCTCTCTCTTCTCTCTCTCTTCTCTCTCTCTCTCTCTCTCTCTCTCTCTCTCTCTCTCTCTCTCTCCACACACACACACACACACACACACGTGCGCGCACGGGCATGCACCCAGACCATCTTGCCGGCACATTAAATCCTGTTCCGCTTTTAGTAAAAGTAGGCCATTGTGTGCTGGTGGGAACAGATGACAAAATTTACAAAACCGCTTACACACGGGGACTGGATGTAAAAAAAAGTACATTAAGTGCTTATTCCATTATCCTCGATATAAAAGAATAAAATAATTAAAAATAAAACACACACACACACACACGCCACACACACACACACACACACACACACACACATTGTGAACACACGGAGAA
This sequence comes from Rapana venosa, assembly GCA_028751875.1. NCBI lineage: Eukaryota > Metazoa > Mollusca > Gastropoda > Neogastropoda > Muricidae > Rapana > Rapana venosa. Next base: position 38,885,568 of record CM054161.1, read on the forward strand.
AACAAGATGGCCGAAATGGTCAGTCAGCCCATCAAGTTGATCGAAATTGTACTGGCAGTATGACTAAGACTACCAGATCTAAAACTCAGGGCGCTTGCCCTTCTTTCCCAGCAGAAAAAAACCCACACAAGCTGCCGGGAAAGGTAGTGCAGGGGCTGAAGAACTAGGCCTCCCTGCCCTGACTGGATCTGCTGCCTGGACTGTTGATGGGGGCCAACCGAGGAACAGCCGGCACTTCCTGTTGATACAGTAAGTGCCCTTAATGAGTTGAAGAAAGTAATAACATCGTTGTGTGACCCTATCACCAACCTAGCAAAAACAGTGGAAGACCAAAAGCAAACCATTAATGCTTTCCTAACAAAATCATCGACTAGATCTGTTTGTGTTACGATAGAGGAACACAGACAGGAAGCATGGCTGAAATAGGGAGGCCTTGTCAGACTAGCACAAGCAGATCTAGTCCCACCTATGCTTATGTGTGCAAGTCAAAGTCGACCCAGGAAGTTGCAGGAACTATACCAAAGCCAGCTGCAATGTCTGTGGTTGACAAGACTTCCAAACAAAAAGGGGATAGAAATAGACCCAAAGTCAATCCAAAAAGTGAGTCAAAATGTCAAATGATGCCATGCAACAATCTGGACTATCAAATACAAAACTAAAAAAGAAACCAGATTCAGATCTCTCTCATGTAGTCATGCTCCATGACTCTGTAGCAAACAGAGTTAATGTTAGAGACTTGGCGGTTCCTATGGCATCAAGCCTTCTCTTACAAACAAATAAAACAGAAAATATAGCTACAACTTTTACATCAGTGGTTTCTTCATCTGAGAAATTACCAGATGCTGTTGTGATCCACTGTGGGATCAATGATTTAAAGAAAAAAGACCCAGAAGAGTAAAATGTTTGTAAAATGTATAAAAGAAATTGCAACTAAGCATCCTAAATTAAAAATAATAATTAGCAAAGTTGCTCCTGTAAAAAACACAGAGCTGAACTTGAAGGGTGTTGTCTTCAATGCTCGTTTCATGTCTGATCTGTTTGGTGTTGACAAGGTGTCTTTTTTTATTTTATTTTATTTTTTTACTCTTTTATATCGAGGATAATGGAATAAGCACTCATGTGGTTTTTTACATCCAGTCCCCGTGTGTATGCAGTTTTGTAAATTTTGTCATCTGTTTCCACTGGCACATAATGGCTTACTCTTCCGAAAAGCGGAACAGGATTTAACGTATGCACAAGATGTTTTCATGTGTTCAAACCTAAGATTCCCCCCTCCTGTTTCATATCAGAACTATCCCACCCTTCACTAACCCATGTCCTATCACCCTGCTAAAGTATATGACCTGTGTGTGTGTGTGTGTGTGTGTGTGTGTGTGTGTGTGTGTGTGTGTGTGTGTGTGTGTGTGTGTGTATGTGCTTTTGAAAAACATTTGACTATTGCAATTTTATTTCATAGATTTGGTCTGCAGCTACCATGTTTGTAATATCTGTTTGAACTATTGATTATTTGTTATTGGTTGTATGACTGTGTAAGATTAGGTTGAATGCATGCGCTTTGATTTGTCTTTGCAAGATACAGCACTATATAAGTTCCATTTATTTATATATTTATTTATTTATTTATTCCTTTTGTGGATCGGTGGTCTAGAGGTAACGCGCCTGTCTAGAAAGCGAAAAGTCCGGATCTGAAGTGTGCGGCGGTTCGTACCCCGTTTGGACCGGAAACTTTTCCCCCATCCATTAGACCATGAGTGGTGGTCTGGGCGCTAGTCTTTTGGATGAGACGATAAACCGAGGTCCCGTGTGTTACATGTAATTATTTAGCGCACGTAAAAGAACCCACGGCAACAAGAGAGTTGTCCCTGGCAAAAATCTTAGAAAAAAGCCACTCTGATAGGGAAACAAATACAGTTGCAGACATGAAAAAGAAAAAAAAAAAGGTGGCGCTGCGCTTGTGGCGACGCGCTCTCCCGCTCTTCCCGGGGAGAGCAGCCCGAATTTCACGGAGAGAAATCTGCCGTGACTTAAAGTGGTATGAAATGAAATCTGAGCGCTTTGATTTGTTGCTTTACAAGATTCAGCGCTATATAAATTCCATACATTATTATTATTATTATTTATTATTGTGTTCGCACATGGGGCCTCGGTTTATAGTCTCATCTGAAGGATGTTAGTCATGCCAGTTTGGACTCAGGACACTCAGAGACAGCATACATCCTACATCCAGAGGGGCCAGCATGTTGGCAGGGAACCAGGGCAGGCATGTAAGAGGACTGTTCTGGGAGACACCAAAGAAGCCCAGACCTGTCCTCCCACGCCTACCTGGATCCTACCCCTATGTGCCACAACACCCACACTATGATGCAGGCTACATGGAACCATGGGTAAGTAGATTTAATCTATTAAATGATTGGTTTATTAACTATTAAAAAGTTGTAAAAAAGAAAAGAAAAAGTAGGGAGGTGAACTAGAATTACTACATATCATACACAGTACTCTTTGCAGTAACTTAAAATAGTGTATGCTTTAATTGGCCTATCTTACTGATAGTTCTACCGTCACTTGTTCATTGCATTTTGGTAAATCAGGTCAACTGTACTTTGGGAGTTGTTTCCTTTATTGTTTATTCCTGTTAATCTAGTTGTTTGCTGTTTAAGTGGTGTCCTTTTTCTTTTTTCCAGTTAAGATTTTTTTTTTTTTTTTTGGGGGGGGTCCATAATTACATTATTTCTTTTCTTCTTCTTTTTCCATACTCCTTTTCAGGAATTAAAAGCAAACAGGTCTGTTTGCTTATTGCTATTTGTTGTTGGTTTGTTGTTTTCTTGCTTTTTGTTTTTGTTTTGTTTTTCTTTGATGAAGAATCATTCAAGCATTGCGATATTGCAATGGAATTGTAGATCTCTTTTGAGAAATCTACATTTTCTTATTCAACATCTTTCACAAAATAAATGCCATCTGTTGCTTTTACAGTCATTGAATGTAAACATAAATAAACTTCCCTGACTATCAGGTTATTACTTTCCACCTGTCTTTCAGTCTGAAAATGAAAAAGGAAAAATAAACACAGCTATTTACATACTCGAAAACTCAGATTATACACATATTCCTCCACCTTACCAAACAGCAAGGAATATCAATGGGTGCACAGCAAAAATTAAATAAATTTGATAAATCACTTACACTAAATGTGATTTCTGTCTACCTGACAAAAGGTCCTAATGATGAAAACATGGAATGGATACGTTCATTACAAGACCAAAATGAAAAATGGCTAGTGGTTGGTGACTATAATGCCCACTCACCATTCTGGGACAGGGATTGTACAGTAAATATAAATAACCGTTTTGTTGAAAACAATGTAGATTCATCTTTGTGCTTATTGAATGATGGTAGTTATAACACGAATCCCTGATTCTGTCAACCACAGAGCATCTGCTATTGACCTGTCTTTAGTTTCTCCTATAATTGCTCCTAGTTGTGAACGGAAAACTATTAAAGAACCTTTAGGGAGTAATCACTTACCTATTGTTATTACTTTAAATGACAGGCTATCACTTGCAATTTGTCAAAGGATAAAATTCCTAAATTTAATTATCATACTGCTAATTGGAACGAGTTTCACAGTATTCTCTCCAGATGTAAAACTGATGAATTTTTAGCTAGTAACGTAGATGAAGCATATACCAAATTTTCTGAAATTGTTTTAAATGCAGCAGATAAATCCATTTCAAAATGCCCTTTAGTCAAGTCAAATAAACATTTTGGCAATGTTTGGTGGAATGAATCGTGTGAAATAGCAAGGCTAAACAAAAAGAAAGCATTTAATATTTATCTTAAAGATAGGAACAACGTTAGGAAAATGATGGAAATGAAAAAGGCAAAAAAATATTGCAATAAAGTAATAGCACAAGCTTCAGCACTCGTCTACTTTCTGTAAAGATGGCATATTAAGCTCAAAATATCAGCAAAAAGTTTGGGGGAAAAAGTGAAAGAGATGAAACACTGTGTAAATCTCTCTAACTTTCCTATCAAATTAGACAACGAATTCCCAACTCCACTTGAAAAGGCTGAAGCTTTTGTAGAAATGTTTTCTGAGACGAGTTGTTCAGAAGGATTATCTGAAGAAGTCAGAATTTACAGAGAAAAAGGAGCTTGCATAGAAAAATACAAAGATCCTCCAGAAGATAAAGAACATTACACAAATGCTTCCATCACTTTTCAAGAAGTAAAGGATGCCATTTCTACTCTTAGCACCAAGAAATCTTCAGTGGGTCTTGATGCTATTTCTAATGAAATAATAAAACACTTGCCTGATAATTTTATTGTATTTCTTCATAAATATTTCCAAAAATGTTGGTCAGAGGGAACAATGCCATCCTTATGGAAGCAGTCTGTAATTGTACCTATCTGTAAACAAGGTAAACATAAATCAGATATAAACAGTTATAGGCATATTTCCCTGACCTCCCACGTGGGAAAGTTGATGGAAAAAGTAATATTAAACAGGCTTATTCATTACTGTGAAAAAAAGATTATCATTCCAGTAGCCCAAGTAGGTTTTAAAAAAAGTAGATCAACAATAAATCACCTTATTAAACTTACCACTCACATGAAACATCAATTTGCCAGAAGAAAAAATGTACTTGCTACTTTCTTTGATATCAGGAAAGCCTATAATCAGGTATGGCATGTACAATTACTTCACAAGCTTAAACAGATTGGTCTGTCTTGATGCATGTACAATTATTTTTAAACGTTTTTGAGTAATAGATCTATTCAAACAAAAATTGGAAAGCATATTCCAATCCAAGATTTATAGATATGGGGATCCCCAAAGGATCAGTAGTAGCAACTATACTCTTTAATATCATAACATATAATCTTCCCAAAATAGTGTCCAACAATACTGAATTGGTTCAATATGCAGATGATCTATGCATATTGATGAAAGTAACCATGAAAAGGCATACTCCAATAAGATCTCTTAACTATTTTAGAAAGGTTTATCAAAATGAGTTAAATAAGATATATAAATTTATGAAAGAAAATGGATTAATGCTATCTCCTGACAAATCCCATATGATGCTTTTCAACACTGGCTACAATCCTCAGGCACTGCCCTCCTTTAAAATAGGAGATTTTGTGTTAGAATATAAAGAAAATTTAAAATTTCTAGGGGTATTTCTCACCACAAAACTTTCATGGAATATTCACTTTGAATATGTCCTGACCAAAGCTAGAAAAAGTCTTATTTTGCTATAAAAAAAAATGGTGAGCAAGCATTACTGGGGCCAAGATATGTCATCTCTTATCCATTTAGCAACAGCACTTGTTCGATCTAGATTAACTTATGCACAGAAAAAAATTTTCTCTTTTCCTGAATATTTGCTAAGAAAAATGCAGAGTGTAGACAGTAAGTCATTCAAGTTGGGGATTGGTGTTCCTGTACATGCATCAACTTAAAAAAAGTATGCTGAAATAAATATCCTACCTTTTGAAGAACAAATTAAGCTTGCCTTGGCAAAGTATAGTTTAAGAAGTTCGACAATTCAGAATTCTAATATTAAAGAACTTCATTTAAAATCGGATGTAGATTTTCCTAAAAGGGCTAAATCCATACAATATCTGACAACAATCAGTTCTTACACCTCTGATCTGTTCACATCTTCAAGAATGAATGTCAGAAATGTCGCATCTCGCCCAGTTTTCTCCACAAATCCAAAGTGGGAATTAAACAGGGCTGAGTTTGATATTCATTATTCTAATATCAAAAAAGAAGAAAGTCACTCTGTGGCTGCAATAGCTAGAGCTCACATTGATGAAACATATAGTGGTTATTTTTAAGTTTTTACTGATGGTTCGGTAGTTGACTGTGGGAATGCTGGATCTGCTTTTGTAATTCCTGCATTAGAGATAGAAAAATCTTATCATTTAGGCAAAGATTTTTCAATCTTTACTGCGGAACTTATAGCTATATTAATGGCCTTTTTAAAAAAATTAAATCTGCATATCAATATATTTAAGGTGCTGTTTTGTATTGATTCTAAGTCGGTTTTGCAAGCATTAAAAGCATTTAATACTAAGGTAAGAGGGGAACTAATCATTGAAATTTGTCACCTTATACTTTTTTTTTCCTTTCGAGGTACTACCCTTGCCTTTTGCTGGATTCCGTCACATTGTGGAATCCACGGCAACGAGAAAGCTGACCAGTTAGCCAAAGCTGCTGCCATGGATACAGACTATGAAGTTACAGCACCTCTGAACCTTCCACTCAGTCTTCAGGAGGGCATACTTCTGCTGACAAAAGCTTCTTGGAACTGTGTCAACAGCCAACGAAAGTATTCTTTACATGAACATTCATTAAATGTCATAGTGTGTCATTTTCATAACAGACTGGTGGGAAGTATGATCTACAGGTTCATATTGGATGCATTTAGGACTAAATTTTGTAAACAAATAACTTGTCTATGTGGTTCTGACTTATCACCTAAGCATGTCATTCTTCATTGTGAACTACTTCGACCATATTTTTCTGGTACAGTTGTAGATAAGATTTCAAATATGTCATTTGAACAATTATTGGTCGATAATGTGGTTATGTTGGAGATAGTTGTTTAGTTAGAAGCCCTGTTGGCAAACTTTTGTAATTGTTCTTGCTGCAGTTTAAGCTGTTCAATGCCCCCCCCCCCTCCCCGTCCCTTCCATAATTTATTTGTATTTTTTTCTTTTATCTGTGCACAGACACTATAGGTAAACACACACACACACACACACACACACACACAAACCCCACACACACACACACACACACACACACACACACACACACACACACACACAAATTGAGAGAGAGAAATCAAATTTAAACCACTCCTCCACCCACCCCCTTTTCTGCGAAAAAAAAATCACCAGGAAAACTTAAAAACCATTAATTATTAACTGTGTATGCATGCAAGTGAGTACGTTCGTGCATGCATGTGTGTCTGTCTGTCTGTGTGAGAGAGAGAGAGAGAGAGAGAGAGAGAGAGAGAGAGAGAGAGAGAGAGAGAGAGAGAGAGAGAGAGAGAGAGGGAGAGACACACAGAGAAAGAGAGAAACGGCGACAGAGACAGAGAACCGGAAGTACAACCACGCAACAAGGACAGAGAGACAGAGACAGGGAGAGACATAGACAGACAGATAGAGACAGACAGTTAGACAGAGAGAACACACACACACACACACACACGCGCGCGCGCGCAAGCGCGCACACCGTGAACACACGTGCGCACGTAAAAACACACATGTATACACATGTTTGACTCATACATAGAAACACACACGTATAATACATAATGTTTCTCTCCTCTCTCTCTCTCTCTCTCCCTCTCTCCTCTCTCTCTCTCTCTCTCACTCTCTTCTCTCTCTCCTCTCTCCTCTCCCCTCTCCTCTCTCTCTCTCTCTTTCTCTCTCACACACACACACACAAACACACACACACACACACACACACACACACACACACAACACACACACACACACACACACACAACACGTGTATTAATGAATCAAATAACTGACAACATTTTAGATTTATCAATGTTTCTCCTCCTCCTCCTCCTCCTCCTCCTCCTCCTCCTTCTTCTCCTCCTTCTTCTTATTCTTCTTCTTCTCTCCTCTTCTTCTTCTTCTTCTCCTTTGCAATTCATCTTCTTTGCAGTTCTTTTTCCTCGGCAATTCTTCATCGCAATTTTTCTCCTTCTTCACAATTTTTCTTCTTCTACTTCTTTTTTTTTCTTCTCCTTCGAAATCTTCTCCTCCTTCACAATTTTTCTTCTACTTCTTTTTCTTCTTACTCCTTTTCTTCTCTTCTTCTTCTTCTTCTTCTTCTTCTTCTTCTTTCTTCTTCTTCACAATTCTTCTCCTTCTTCACTTTTTTCTTCTTCTCCTTCTTTTTTTCTTCTTCTTCACAATTCTTCTTCTTTGCACTCTTTCTTCTTCTTCTTTACAATTCATTTTCTTGTTCTTAATTCTTCTTCGCAGTTCTTCTTCTTCGCAATTTATCTTCTTTCTACCTCTTTTTCTTCTTCACAATTCTTCTTCTTCCTCTTTTCTTCTTCTTCTTCGCAATTCTCCTTCTCCTTCTTCTTCTTCTTCTTCGCATTGTTCGCATTTCTTCTTCTTTGCATTCTTCCTTTTCTTTGCAATTGTTCTTCTTACTCCTTTTTTTCTTCTTCTTTGCAATTCTTCTTCTAACTCCTTTTCTTCTTCTACTTCACAATTCTTCTTCTTCTTCTTCTTCTTCTTCTTCTTCTCCGAAATTTTGCTTCTTCCTCTTCGTAATTCTCTTTTTTTGCAAGTCTTCTTCTTCTTCTTCTTCTTCTTTGCGAGTCTTCTTCGCAATTCTTTTTCTTTGCAAATCTTCTCCTTCGCACCTTTCCCTTGCAATTCCCTTTTGCAGTTCTTCTTTGCAGTTCTCCTTCGCATTCTTCTTCTCTTTTCCCTTACTGGACAAGGTACGTTGTGTCTGGTCTTCTCCTGTGTTCATCGCAAGAGGTCTTCGAAACAGCCTGACTTTAGAGCAGCTCTGAGAAAGTTGTTGTCAGGTCTGCTTTCATGATTTTTTTTTTTAAAAAGGGAAAAAGCAGGATGATGGACTGGGAAGGCTGGAAATATGCAAGAGAGAGAGAGGGGGGGGGGGGTGTGAAAATACAGAAACAAAAACACTGATTAAAAAGGAGTGGGGGGGGGGGGGGGGGGGGGGGGGGGGGGGGTTTCTAGCACTCTTTCCAGTTGTTGTTGAGATTGAATTTATGTCCAAGCGGAGAGTTCCGATTTAGGGAAGGTGTCATTTCCAGAAGGTGGGGATGCTATTTATACTGGGAGTCTCCCTAGATTCCCCACAGGGAAAGATCAAGCATCCAGGGTAAAGTATGACTAAGCTCTGAAAATATTAAGGTGTTGACTCTCCAGTCTTTTCCTTTTTTTTTTCTTGCATATTTCTGGCAGGCACTTTCACTCATATTCAAACCTTCATGAGAAATAAAGGTGGCAGGATGGTTAAGACGTTCACCTGCCTAGCGAGTGAAACAGTGAGGGTCTGGGTTCGACTCCCAGCCTGGGTATTTCTTCCCAGTGTGAAGAGAAAATCGAAGTGAATGTCTAGGGTCTTTCGATGAGACTATAAACCTAGGCCAGTGTGTGTTATGGAATAAATGAATAAATGAATGGCAATGGCATTTTTTACTATTTATTGGCTTCTTGTCTGTCAAGATTATTTTTATTGAATCACAAGAAAAATTGTAAGTGTAACCCAGGCTCTCTTTCCTTTCACTGGGTTACATGAAGAGATTTCGGGTTCTAATTCTTTCTTACAAAAGAAAAAGGACAAAATATAAAATGGCCGTTGACAAGATTTAGTGATATTAATTTTTAGAAAAACTAATGGTGGTACTACAAAAGACAATGTCCTAAATCAAACAACTCAAATCACAACAGCATTCTAGGTTTCATGGTGTTTTGTGCTCTCTAAAAAAAAAAAAAAGAACACAATTATGGCCTCAATCATTTGGGTGGACAACATGTGCTGCCTCTAGGCCAACTACCAAACCTGTCTTAGCTGGTGACTGTCAACTCTCTCATGATCAGCTGGGAACTGCCAGGTGTCTCAAGTTGACAGGAAGTCTCAGGAAAATGTTGAGATTCCTACACCTTCTTCCTTTACTATTAAAATTTTCTAAACATTTATAAATTTTGATACAAACCAAAAATACTTTTTAAACTATCCAAACTACCACTAAAAAACTAACATTCCATCTTTTTGGTTAACTTAGAACATATTTAATGTTTTTGGTACTATTTTCGTTTGGCTTACACTTCATGGTCACAGGTGTCCGATTTTTTTTGTTGGTTAGCCCCTAAAATTTTCCCCTTTCCTGGACAAATTTTTTGGGTGGGTTACATAAGAATGAAATAGATCCAGCACTATACAACAAAATAATGACCATCCCACAATACAACAACAACACAAAAAGCAATATAAAAACAAATACTGAAGCTTAAAACAAGGGAATGGGGAAACTTTAGATTAGACCAGTCCAAAACTGACAAATTTGTGAGCAGAAATTCTGAGGGGGGTAAAAAAGGACTAATCATTTTTCCTGTATGAGGAAAGCTGGAGTGAGCATACTTCACTTTGCATAGTTCCATGTATGCTTCAAAGTGAGTATAATCATTATGACATGGAGAGAGGCCCTCTCCGGGATACAAGTTGATTTCATTTTAATGAAAAAATTGACAGCAAGTACATAGGCCTATTAGAGAAGCTCTGTCTGGTTTGAAAACCAGTTTTCTGTGAATACAGTTTAAAACTTTCCTCTTTCCAATACTTTTAAAGCTGTCAATAGAAGGTTGATAGATTATCCAAAGAAAAGTAATTTTGAATAGTAAACTCTCTTGAGATCTAACCATAATTTAGTAAAGTTTTTAAAAAGACAAAAAACCCACCATCACAACAATGGAAAGGGAAAAAAACACCCAGATTGAATGTTTAAACTTTTTTTTTTTTTTGGGGGGGGGGGAGCAAAATGGACTTTACCATATCAAAAGCTTGATGCACTGGTGTAAAAGAATGAACTCATCCTAGAACGGCCCTATTAGTTGCACCCTGCACCCCCTTGGAAAAAAGTAGAATATGCTACAGGTCTTGACGGGAAAAATAGATCAGTTCAACATTATAGCCTTTCTTCCCTTTCTTATCCAAATGAACTGGCCTAACCCTGGTGCAAACACACTTCTTCATTTAAAAAAAAAAATTTTCAAGGGAGGAGTGCAAATCACATTCAAAGTGGGTGACTCAAAGACAGTCTCTCAGGATCTGTAGTAGAATATCTCCCCCCCCCCCCCCCCCCCCCCCCAATCTTTTGTAATGTTACTGCCCTGCCCTGCGCCCTGCTGCTCTGCCCTGCTGTTCACACCCCACTCCTTTCCATTTCTCTGCCTTAGCCGTGCCTAGGTTTGCCATGTTTCAATCATCAGGGTCAATCTATAAGGAGCTTATCAATGTCAGGCAGCTGTGGGGCCACCTTCCAGAGGAGCCCTGCACTGCTGCTGGGTCACGTTGGTGGTGTTGGGTGGTCGCTTGTTCTGAGCTGATACAGGCAGGACCCCACATAATAAGCCCCCTGCTAATGATGATAAGGGTTTAGTGGCTGAGCCAGCCTGAGTGAGATACCCACCCCAGGTAGTGACAAATAGGCCTACCAGATACCAGTAGTTTATTGTTGACAACCACAACGTCCCTCCAATGACCTTCTGTGATCGTCTAACCCCATTGGCTTTGATTCGTTGTTGTTGCTGTTGTGGTTCCCCAACTTAACACTAGGGGAGGGGGGGGGGGGTCATCCAGAATGAGCACATCCCACCTGGGGGGAATCACGTGAGATTGAAATTGTGCATTGTCAAGTCAAGTCAAAAACACTTTAATCATCCCATGAAGGGCAATTACATTGAATGAGAAGTTTGCATGTATGACTGTTTTTAAGTACCTCGCCATATAGGCAGCCGTACTCCGACTTCATGGGATTTTTTTTCCTCCTTGAAAGGAGAGTGCAAATTGTTATGCTAAGAGCTTGTCATGGCAGAAGACAATCTCAACATTTAATAGCATAATAACACTTTACTTGGCAGTTCGCTGACATCAATAACTGACACAACTTTTGGCCTAAGCCAAGAAAGGTTTTGATACTAACTCACCAGGATCACAGAAGTGTACGGGAAACCAAAGCCGAAGTCACCATCAGACCAGAGCAACTGTGGCCACTGAATCAGAGACAATACTTTTTTTTTGTTATGGCATGATGATCAATGGTGATGAGGACGTGTAATTATCAAATCATTATTCCTGCTTTCTCCTTCTTCTTCTTTGGTCGGGTGCATAGAGCCTAGTCTTCTCTTGTGCTTGTGACTGCAGATCTGCCCACTGGCCTCACCCAAGATATTCTGACTGCAGAGCAGCTCATGAGAAAATTCAAATGAAAATGCTAGAAAATAGTTGTCATATTTGCTTTTCTTTTTTTTTTTTCTTTTTTCTTTTTTTAAATGCAAGAGAATGGACTTGAAAGGCAGAGAATCAGCACCAGGAAGAAAAGGGGATGGAGGAATAGAAAGGTAAGGAAAAGGAAAAACAAAGAGAGTGATAGAAAAGGGGGATGTTTAGCACAGAATTCCCTAAAGAGGGTGCTGTTTATACTAAAAGAGCCTCCTGTATCATGCATTCTGAAACTAAAGCAAAAGGTATGACAAAAGTCTGAAAAGAGAAGCACACATTAAACAATTTGCCACAGTCAGTTTTTTGCACCCTCTGAACCTTTTCATTTGGGATATACAGTGCAATGTGATGGCACTCAACAAAAAGTGACAATAGTACCTGTTTGTATTACAAATGTTGAACCATTTCTTTTGTGAGATGCTTGTTGACTACAGACAAATTTTTTTTTTTATAAAAAATTAAGTGTAACTTCTAGTGAACAATTAACACTTGTTAACCTACAAAATATTTAAATAAAAAATAAGCATTAACTTCTGCAATATTAACTCAGCACTTAACACAAAAATAAAAAAAATAAGCAATTATCGACTCAACCGATATTTTCTCGTATAACAATAATAAATAACTGATTTTACAATCCATTCCATAGACTATACTGGGCACCTTGTGTGATGCACCACAACCAGTCCCTTTCCTCATTCAAACACAGTTCCCTCTTTGGAAAGTCTGCCTTTGTGCGGTAGAGTACAGATGCGTAGAAAGATACAAATACAACCCATACACACGGGGACTGGATGTAAAAAAAAAACACATAAGTGCTTACTCCATTATCCTCGATATAAAAGTATAAAATAAAATTTTAAAAAATAAATACATAAAAATAAATAAAACTATTGCTGCTGCTCCTGCTTCCGCTGTGACGTATTCCTTCTTTGACTTTTTTTGTGTGAAAAGATGTTACACGCACTCGATGTGAAAAGAGTTATCTACCCAGAAAAGGGTGAAAGAAGAAGTTTGATTGTCCGAGCGAGACTATTCTACTTTGCGCTAATTTGGACTAATTTGACACAGACCTTCTAATTCGATGGAACAGGAATAAATATTTAAAATGAGCACAGCAGCTCAGGTTTTGAGGTGAGTGTGATCACACGTTTCAGTATCCGAAATCAGACTACTTTCTGTCGATTTATCCTGATCATCTCGGACACTTCTTTTAGTTTGGGCACGGTTCTCTTTAGCGATCTGATAGAATATTCTCATGTACTGTTCTGGCAAACTGTTGCTCTAGTCAAGATTAAGAACGACTTTTTAACATTTGTCAGCAGGGATATTATAAGTACGATACTACGCTGCTTCCACTTCAAAATATTTCGATCAAATCAACACATGCCAATGATGACATTGATTGACAGTGACACAAGAGATCTATCACAAGTAATGAAGTATTTGACTCTTGAGACTGATTAATTAATTTCGCCATCTCAGCTTCTGTCTTGGCTTCTGTTTGAAATGTAAGCGCAGTAAAGCTGTTATTGTTGTAGTGCACATCCCAGCAAGATTTTCAATTTAGGGATTTATTTATCAAATTTATTCTTTTATATCCAGGATAATGGAATAAGCACTCATGCATTTTTTGTACATCTAGTTCCCCATGTATATCGATTTTGTAAATTTTGTCATCCATTCCCATGGCACACAACTGGCCTACTCTTTCAAAAAGTGGAATAGGATTTAACATATGTGCACAAGCTGTTCTGCATGCGCTCACACACGGGGCCTTGGTTTATACTAGTCTATAGACTATAGTCTTATCCGAAGGACTATTGGGCAGAGTAAAGTTTGCACTGATGTTAACTCCATGGGGGAAATCCCCTTGAACGGGATACAAACCCATGTCGTCAGATTGCAAGCGCAATGTTCTAACCGCTAGGCTATCCTGATCATACAGGATGCATGCTGGGTATGTGTAACTTCCGTAACCCACCAAACACTGACATGAGAACCTTAAGTTTTACATAATGATTAATGTATTTAATTACTTTTAGGCCATCACATCTTAGAATGCATACTTGTGTATTGATTGGAATGAAGGCCCTGGCAGATCTACATATTATATCCAGTTGACCTGAGAGATCATAAAGATCCCCTCCCTTGGCTTAAGTCATTAGGTGCCACTGCCAGGATTTGAACCTTTGACTTTTGGACCCACAGAATTATAACCACATCATGGCTAGATATGTACTGATGTAGATTATTAAAGTAATTACTAGTCTATATATTGTATATCATAACATCCATAGAAAAGTGACAACTGATTTTAAACCTATTTTAATCAAAAAGAAATCAGCCATGTCATGTGATTTTTCTCATGAGCTATTGTCGTATTGACTCCATCGCAGTTTTTAAGTTTGCTTAGAATCTATCTCATGTGTGTGTGACACTGTGGTGTTTTATGTTATCCACTCATCACATAAAATACACACACACAGACGCACATACATGTGTACCCGTCTAATATCACAACTGTGAAAAGACATTAAATGAATTTGAACACATGTGTACAAACAAACACACACACACATAGCATCTTGTGCACATGTTGCATCCTGTTCCGCTTTTTGAAAGAGTAGGCTATTGTGTGCCGGTGGGAACAGATGACAAAATTTACAAAACTGCATACACACAGGGACTGGATGTAAAAAAAGCACATGAGTGCTTTTTACATTATCCTTGAAATAAAAGAATAAATAATTTAAATAAACACACACACTCACACACAGTGACAAACGCACACTTTGGATAAAACAGTATTATGAGGTTCCATGATTACGTGAATGCATGCAGAACATCTTGCACACACATTAAACCTGTTCCACTTTTCAAAAGTGTAGGCCATTCTGTACCAGTGGGAACAGATGACAAAATTTATAAATCAGTATACACACAGGGACTGGATCATTAATGTAAAACTTTTTTTTAAAATCCCTCATGAATGATGAATGTTTATATTTTTATCAGTAAAATAAAGAATATTTAAAATAATTCATAAACACACACACATACACACACACACACAGAGTCACACACACACGCACACAGTCTCACACACACACGTATACACAGAACTTTCAATTTCCTTTCTTTTTGTGTGTGCACATGTGTGTATGTCATTGACTGACTGACTCAGTCAGTGTCACACCTTAGCTGGCTTTAACTTTCTAAGTTAAATAAGCTGACACTGCATGCAGTGTAAAAATTTAAGTTTTACATGCATGTGTAGCTCTCTAGAGGTGAATTTATTACTTTATATTGTATGATAACTGTTGAAAATATTGATGACACTGCTGCCATTCTCTGATTATGGGAAACAAATTTTAAATAATTTATAAACATTGACATTGGCATCTCTTCAGACTTTAAGATTTACATCATTTAGTGTCCAGCTATATGAAAAATTTCATATTACTGTCTTCCAAGTTCCATAGCTTAAATATATTGTTTTGATCTTCTGATGTTAAATTGTTTTGATGCTTTTATATGTTTTGATCTTGCTCTTAATCTTAGGTCTACCAATCCCAGCATTTTTGCTCTTATTTTAGGATATTATTTATATGCTATGATATCGAGGCACCTTCTGAATAACACAGTTGTTTCTTCCAATATCAACTTTGTGTAGAAAACATCATCATAATATTGAACCAATGAATGTCAGGTTTTACTTGAAACTGAATTTCTTTACTGAATATTAGATTATTATTAGTAAGTTAAATAGCAGGGGGGGGGGGGGGGGGGGGGAGTAAGAGTGAGAGTCTGTGCAATTGGTTTTCCTTATGTAAGAACAAAGGCTTTTTCCTACTTTATTGCAAACTTTTTATGCATGCACATTCATAGCTCATGCGCGTGCACACACACACAGTGACACACACACACACATCAATAATATGTGCATTAAATTGATTAATTAATGCTATTGTGCAATACCTTAGAAGTTAGATGTGAGCATGCACTCTACACTCATACATCAGCATATTATTAATTTATTATGTAATGTAACCTGAGTTCAGTTAGTGAGTTACACAAGTGTCATGGACATGTATAAGATTATGGACTTGAATAGTAGATTACTAGTACAGGTTTGTATACCTGTCCACATATGGACATAGTACGGACACAGTGTAAACACCCTAGAGCTCTGTAGAACTTTATCTTTGCTCCTCACCCATCCACCTCTCTCTCTCCCTCTCTTCCTCCTCTCCCTCTCTCTCCCTCTCTCTCCCCCCTCTCCCTCTCTCTCCCCCTCTCCCTCTCTCCTCTCCCTCCCCCTCCCCACCTCTCTCTGTGATTCTCTCTTTTTTCCTCCCTCCATCCCTCTCTTCCTTCCTCTCCCTCCCCTTCCTTCCCTCTCCTCTTTCTCTCTCCCACTCTCTTTTCACACACATATATACACACACACTACACACACACACACACACACACACACACACACACACACACACACACACACACACACACACACACACAGGTATGCACACAGACAACGGCATCTGAACTTTTAAAAAAATTTTAAAACCAGTAAGTCTACATGTATGCTTTTAACGAACCAAACTGCGCTGATCAAATCCATGCTTTCCATCTACACTAAACCAAACAGGCAAGCAGAGACCCTGAAAGCCAGCCTGGTAGACAACGGCAAAGTCTCCTTAGTAGACGCTGCCAACAGCAGCAACAAAGGAGTCGGCGCAGACAGCAACAACCATGGCAAAGACATCGCCACCGACGGCAGCAAAAGCCGGGTCAGCACGGACAGCAGCGGCAGCAGCAGAAGCAACACGAACCAGGATGGCGGGAAGGGGAACGAGGAGGGAGGGGGGGGGAAGGGGCAGGACACGTGGGTGACGCGGCAGAAGCTGGAGGACATGTACAAACGTCTGCTGCTGATGGACCTGGAGTACGCCCTGGACAAGAAAGTGGAGCAGGACCTGTGAGTGCTGACAGTACTAGTGTGTACATGTATGTATGTATAATACACGTTGGCGTCGTGTCGTGCGAGTTCTTCCTGTGTTGGTTTGTGTGTGTGTGTGTGGGTAGGTAGGTAGGTAGGTAGGTAGGTGCCTGTTTCACTGCATGTGTGTGTTGTGTTGTGTTGTGTTTGTGTGTGGGAGGGTGGGGTTTTATTTATTTTAGTTTAGTTTAAGTTTAGTTTATTCTTTTATTTCAAGGATAATGGAATAAGCATCGTGTGCTTTTTTTCATCCAGTCCCCGTGTGTATGCAGTTTTGTAAATTTTGTCATCCGTTCCCACCGCACACAATGGCCTGCTCTTCTGAAAAGCGGAACGGGTTTTAATGTGTGCACAAGATGTTCTGCATGTATTCGCACACGGGACCACAGTTTATAGTCTCATCCGAAGGACTTTTCGGAAGAGTGGAATCAGCACTACTGTTAACTCTAGAGGAAAAATCCTCTTGAATGAGAATCAAACCCGGGTCAGCAGATCACAAATACATCAGTCATCACTCTAACCACCAGGCTATCCCGTCTCCCCTGGGTGGGTGGGTAATGTGTGTGGGTGGGAGTGTAAATGTGTGTGTGTATGTGTGTGTGTGTGTGGATGGATAATCTATTCACTGTGTTTTGTTCATTGGGTTTTTTTCTTAGCCTGTGTGTCCAGATACACTGTACCATTATACTTAAAAGAAAGTTAGAAACTTACACCTTGATCCAAAATTTGGGGGGTATGAAAATTATTTGATTTTGAATATAGTTGAGTGCATTTTATAATTCATTTATAAATGTTGGTATACATGCTCTCTGAACATTCATGAAAATCCATCAGAGGCTGGATTGGGTTGGTTTGTTTGGGTTTGTTTTTTTTAAATAACAAGAAATCCATACAGGACAAACTCAACCCTGTTTTATTGCTATATATATAATATGCATTTCATAAATAAACCATTATCACTTGTACCAGTCACAGAATACTGAGTAGGGTTCTGTGAACATTCTAAGTAGAATCAAAAATATAGTTTTTATCTTTGAAGCAGGCACTGTATTAATCGATGTCCCTCACAAAGTTGTAACACAGTGCGCTCACTGTGTGTTTACGTTGAACTGTCTGTCCTGCCAGGTGGAACCATGCCTTCAAGAATCAGATCACAGCACTGCAGATACAAGCCAAGGAGAAACAGGTGAGGTACCTTGTTGCCTAACTCTTCTTTTAGTTTATAGCTGATGAATGTAATCGTCACTCTGTGTGTTTGTCAAAGTCATACTTTTATTTCCTTATGGTACATTGAATGTAAGAAATACATTTTTTGTCAAGCCATCCATCTAAAACAAACAAAGCAACCCCTGTGTGTGTGTTGTGTGTGTGTGTGTGTGTGTGTGTGTGTGTGTGTGTCGTGTGTGTGTGTGTGTGTGGTGTGTGAAAGTCATACTTTGATTTCCATAATATAATACATTGAATGTAAGAAATACATTTTTTGTCAAAGTGTGTGTGTGTGTGTGTGTGTGTGTGTGTGTGTGTGTGTGTGTGTGTAAGAGAGAGAGAGGGATTGAGGGGGGGAGCGGCTGTTATATTCAATATTGTGTGCATACATGTACATAATGCATGTTTGTGTGTGCGCGTGTGTGCTCCTTCTCTATATTGAAGGAAGGAACAGTTCAGTTGGAATCGTTTTGCTACGTGAGATCCTGCGCCTTGCTTAGCCATAGTTCGTTCATGCTGTTTTCCACCTGTATACATGTATACATACATTGCATAACTTATCAGGAGTTCAGCCATGCAGTATTGTATACTGTTCATCATTCACTCGTAAAAATGAATTGTTGAAATGTAAAGAAATCTTCTTTCATGGTGTTGAGGATGATGATGACGACGGTGTGTGTCTTACGTATATTTTGTGCGCAGAACCCCAAAAAGGCTGAAGTGCAAGCCAACCTAAATCTCTTCTTGGAGACAGCCAGTGGATTTTATATGCAGGTAATTGTGCTGCGTAAGCTGGAAAAAAGTGTTGTACATATTCTTCTTCTTCTTTATCGAATGCTCAGACAGCAACTTTTGTTGTCTGTCATATGAACAAAAATGCGTCACGCTGCCGTTAAGCACCTGACAAGTCAGGCCCAGCACACCCGACTTTGGCATTGGAGAGAATTGTTATATTTCAAGTCTTTCTGGGAAAAAGGCAGGAAAATGGACCAAGAAGGCAGAAAATAGATGAGAAGGAGGCGACAAGAAGAAAAGGAACAAGGCAGAAACAAAGAGAGGGGTAGAAAAGGGGGAATTTCTTGCACAGAATTTCCAGAAGGTGGGGGTGCTATTTATGCTGACAGGCTCCCGGCATCCCCACGGGGAAGTGTTGTACTGTACATATATATAAAGTGATATAACATGTCTGTATGATGCCTAACCTACAGTTTGATGTGATGAAGACTTCTGGATGGTTTTGTGGACCTCCTGTCTTTTTTGTTTTGTTCCTCAGCTAGATCTCTGAGGTTCACCAATAATGAGATTTTGCGCATGTGGTTGTTTTCACCCATCATTAAGGTAGCAGCATTCTGACTTCAGGGATGATAGTTAAACATGACTCTCAAATGTGCATGCATTTTTTTTAATGTTGTCGTCGGTTCCTGCCAGCATGCAATGGCCTATTCTGCAAGGTAGAACGGGGTTTATAGTATCATCTGAAGGACGTTTGGGGGGAATGGAGACAGTACTGATGTTATTAACTCTAGGGCGAAAATCCCTTGAATGGATACCTCAGTGCTGGCTTGATCCGGGATTGTCAGATCACAAGAGGAACACTCTGACAGCTACGCTATCCCTCCCCCCCTCCCCCTCCCTCCTCAATAATCCTATCTAATTTGTGCCACCTATCTACAACAACAAAAAAGTGAGAACTGGATCATCTACAAACCTAAAAATAAAACGCGAAGACATCTGAAGAATTCATATATATGCTAATACTGTCATGCAAGCATCTCAAAGATTTTTTTATTTTTATTTTTATGTACATGATTTGCAGAGTCAGGCACTGGACATTTCGAGATGCTCTTATGATCTGTTTTTCTTTCTTTCTCCCCCCCCCCCCCACCCCCCACCAATCCCAACCAAACATCATTTTCTTTTATATGTAGGTGGGTAAAAAAAATCAGTAATTATATCCAGAAAGAATAATCTTTGAATGTCGTTCACATGGACTGTCAAGTCTCTAATTCTATTAAGTGTTCTTAGCAAGTGTATTTTGTTGTTGTTGTTGTTGCTGTTGTTGTTGTGTTTTTTCCATTCCTTGGCTAGAGTTCTGAGGTTCACCAGTGGTTTTTTAAATATTTTTTATTCTTTCATATCGAGGATAATGGAATAAGCACGTATGTGCTTTTTTTACATCCAATCCCCGTGTGTATGCGGTTTTGTAAATTCTGTCATCCGTTCCCACCAGCACCCATTGGCCTACTCTTACGAAAAGCGGAACAGGATTTAACATGTGCACAAGATGTTCTGCGTGCGTTCGCACACGGGGCCTCAGTTTATAGTCTCATCCGAAAAGACTTTTGGGGAGAGTGGAGTCTGCACTGATGTTAACTCCAGGGAGAAATATCCCCTTGAACAGGAATCGAACCTGGGTCGTCAGATTGCGAGCACAGTGTTCTGACTACTAGGCCATCCCGTCCCCCACAGTGAGATTTTGTGTATATATACATGCAACTGTTTGTCCACCATTTAGGCAGCTGTACTCCATGTTTAGGGTTAATATAATTAAACACGACACCAGTGTGCATGCAGTTTAAAAATTTGTATATATATATATAATCTGTTCCTACCAGCACACAGTGGCCTACTCTTCAAAATATCAGAATGGATTTGAACATGTGCACATGATGTTCTGGTACGTGCTTTTTTGTTCACGGGACCTCCGTTTATAGTCTCACCTGAATGACTTTCAGAGGAGTAGAGTCGGTACTGATGTTCACTCCAGGGGGGGGGGGAAATACCCTCAAACGGGCGTCTTGGTGGTGTCTCAAACCCATGATGTCAGATTGCAAACTCAGCACTAGGCTGTCCCACCTTCCCCCCCCCCCCACCTCCCTTTTTTATTTATTTGAATATTTACAGTTGTCTTTGCATCTTCCACAGTTCCTGCAGCTCATCTGCTCCACCTTCCATCTGGATCTGCCCTTCCGCCGCAAGTCTTCCGCTTTTGGGGTCATGAAAGGTCAGCTCTTGCTTCTTTTCATTGTTGTTATCGCTTCCTCGCTTTCTTGGTATATTTTGATTTGTTTTGTTGTTTTATTCAACATGAGATCTGTGGAAAAATCTGTGAGTCTGACAGTGTTAAGCTGCTTTTTTCCGTTTATTTTTTTATTTTTAATAATTTTTTTGGGCCTTTTTTTTGTTTTTGGTTCCTCTGCTAGAGCTATGAGGTTTACCATTGATGAGATTTTGCGTATGCCATCGTTTTTGCCCTCCATTGAGGTTGCCATATTCCAACTTCAAGGATGTTATGCTGCTTATATTTCAGTGATTTGCATATTAGCAATGATTAAGCTCTTCATAGGGAAACAAAAACAAATATATGTGTAAAAGGGAAAGTTAAAAGGAAGAAGATATGCTTGTGTGGCGACAAGCCCTTCGCAGGAAGAGTGGCCTGTATTTCATGATGAGAAATCTGTGCAGTGACTGAGTGTGTGTTATTCAATTTGTTTCAATCCCATAGCCCTGTGTTTAGTCAGATTTGGAAAGAGAAAAGAGCAGTGTGTGTGTTTGTGTGTGTTGAGTGTGTGTGAGTATGTGTGTGTGTATGTGTGTGTGTGTGCGAGTGTGTGTGTTTTATTCTTTTATTTCGAGGATAATGGAATAAGCACTCGTGTGCTTTTTTTTCAGCCAGTCACCGTGTGTTTGCAGTTTTTGTAAATTTTGTCATCCGTTCCCACCGGCACACAATGGCCTACTCTTCCAAAAAGTGGAACGGGTTTTAACGTGCGTGTGTGTGTGTGTGCAGAGAAGACACAGCTTCGTGCCAAGATCACGCCACCTAAGCGGAACTCCTGTCTCTACATTTGCCAGTACTGCCTTGTGCATTTGGGGGACATTGGTAAGTGTGTGGTGTGGGTGTGTGTGTGGTGGTGTGTGTAGTGTGGGTGTGTGTAGTGTGTGTAGTGTGTTTGTGTGTGTGTAGTATGTGTGTTTGTGTAGTGTGTGTGTGTAGTGTGTATGTGTGTGTGTGCGTGCGCGTGTGTGTGTATTGTGTGTGTGTGCAGTATGTGTGTGTGTGTGCCTGTCTAAGTTTTGTTGTTGTTGTTTTTTAATTCTTTTATATCAAGGATAATGGAATAAGCACTTGTGTGCTTTTTTACATCCAGTCACCATGTGTATGCGGTTTTGTCAATTTTGTCATCTGTTCCCTTCGGCACACAATGGCCTACTCTTTCGAAAAGCAGAACAGGATTTAAGGTGTGTGCAAGATGTTTTGCGTGCGTTCACACACAGGGCCTCGGTTTATAGTCTCATCCGAAGGACTTTGACATTCAGTTCGATTTTTTTGTCAAACTGGGAAGAAAGGCCGAGGCTGGGAATCGAACCCAGAACCTCACAGTTAACTTGTTGGCAGGTGAACATCTTAACCATCCTGCCACCTTCCTTCCTCTGTCTGTGTTTGTGTGTGTGTGTGTCTGAGAGAGAGAGGCTTGTATGGGTTTGTTGTTGTTGTAGTTTGGGTTTTTTGTAGACATTTTGATAGTGGTTAGAGCATTGCGCTCATGATTTGACAGCCCGGGTTCTAACCACCACTGAGACGCCCATTCAAAGAACTATTTAACAAAAACAAACAAACAAAAATGGAAAATACAGTTTCAAGTGTTACCAGTCAGTGTCATCTTTTTGTGTATATATGTCGTTTTTTATCTATAGATTTAGATTCTGGACAACAGATAATTAGCTAGGTGCAGTAGTGAAGTTAAGCATTCAGAAATATTGACAAGTGGAAATATTTTTTGACACTGAGAAACAGAATTGGATCATCTGTCACACTGATGTAATAAGTGTTGTTTAACATATCACATTTGATTAAAAAATTGCCATATGTGTGTTGTTGAAAGGATTTTTAAAAAAACGTTCTCTTGTGTGCATGTGTGTGTGTTTGTGTTTTCAGTGCATATATCTTTAATGTTTTTTGTATGTGTATTTGTACAACTTTTGCGCTCTGTTTACATACACGAACAAATCTGTTTGTAGTTCTATGTGTGTGTGGATTATTTTCATTCATGGGTGCATCACGGCAGTCGTTTTCCCCCATTTTCTGCTGCACTTAGTCGCTGGAACTTGACCCCTGATGTGCTATTTTTAGCTCTGGCACCGACCAGATGCACTGGTCCAGTTTGGCGCCATCAAGATAGCATGGCGTGCTTTCCATTGTTTCAGCGGGGGAAAGTGGCCACACGGATTTTAATTTCCAACTTTTAAGTGCTTTTTGATACGTTTGTCATATTCTTCAGGTGTATTCAGTGCAGTGTTCTCTTGTTGTTGTGGAGACGTGAATTTGAACAAGCATAACACTTTTGTGTTGGCATTATAAACAAAAATAGCAGATAGATTGGATGTTCTTACCAGATAGCTCTTCTTTGTTTAGTATTGAGAGTGATAATTTCTCTGCTAGTGACGTAAATTGATCGCAATTTTCCTCCTGAAATCATTTGTTTCACTTTGGCAAAGTCAGGTATGTAATGTTAATGTTTGATTTTTTAAGCTGAATCAACTTTTGTTGTATTTAGAATATGTGTTCATCAGTTTTGAAGGGCTCAAATTTGGGCAAAATCTTGTCTGTTTGCTGTCTCAATCTAGCCTAGGCTTAGTGCCTGTGTGTGTTAAGAGGATAGGCAGGCCGCACGCACGCACGCAGCGGGCTTGTCTTAGGTAATGTAAGCTTTGCCATCCTTTCCAGCCTAAACTAATTTCTGATTCTGTGTGTGCGTGTGTGTGGAACTGTGTGTGGAACTGTGTACGTGTGTGTGTGTGTGTGTGTGTGTGTGTGCCATGTGTGTGTGTTCGTGGCGTGCGTGCTTGTAAGTGTGTGCTCGCGCGCGTGCGCGCACGCATGTGTGTGAGCGTGTGTTGGTAAGTGCATGTGTGTGTGAGTGTGTTTCTGATTCTCTGTGTGTGCACGTGCACCAGCGAGCGAGCAAGAGAGAGAGAGAGAGAGAGAGTCCTACGTCAAATTAATTTTGTGCTGTCCCTGCATACTCAAGTTGTGTGTGTGTGTGTGTGTTCACAGGGACAGATTGTAAGACTAGGTTTAGACTAAAATCTTCATCTTTGTGTATCAAAGATTCTCTCTCTCTCTCTCTCTCTCTCTCTCTCTCTCTCTCTCTCTCTCTCTCTCTCTCTCTCTCTCTCTTACACACACACACACTAAACTGCGTACGTTCATTGTTAAAACTGAGGGTTTTTTTTTACTAGCGTAACGCTCGCTACCTATACGGTATACCCATTCCTCTCCTGTAGGCCTAGCCTAGCCCAGATCTGTAGCCTTAGGCCTGCCACGCGAGCATGTGTACGTGCTACTAGGCTTGAGATGCTGTGAGGAGGGGGAAGGGGAGGGGTGAAGAAATGGGAGGGGTGTGGGGGTAAAAAGGTCGGGGCGCGCTAATTTTAGCACTCTGCCTGAACCTTTGACTGAGCGCTGCTGTATAGGCGCTCTGTGGCATCGTTGCTAGCATTACTATCATTATCATCATTATTGCAGCTCGTTACAGACAGCAGACGGAGCAGGCTCAAACGTATTACCGCCACGCCGTGAACCTGTCGCCTCAGAATGGTCAGTGACTGACAAATCTTGAATTGCTGCTGCTGCTGTTTTCTAATGACCAATCTGTCTTTCTCTCTGTCCCTCTCTGTCTGTCTCTCTCTATCTGTCTGACTGTCTCTCTCTCTCTCTCTCTCTCTCTCTCTCTCTCTCTCTCTCTCCTCTCTTCTCTCTCTCTCTCTCTCTCTCTCTCTCTCTCTCTCCTCTCTCCTCCCTCCTCTCTCTCTGCATTCCCTTTCTGGGTGGGGTGTGTAGTGCCTGGTCTTCTCCTGTGCTTGTCACTCTGCAGGAGGTCTGTCTGCTGGCCTCTGCCGACACGTTCCAACTTCAGATCAGCTCATTTCAGTGTACAGGTTGCATGCTGAGTATGTTTTTGTTTCTGTAACCCAGAAAATGCTAACATTCATCATCATCATCAGACCTGTGACCTTGGCGGTCGTGGGGGAGACACGAAAGACGATGCCGTGGTAAGCCTCCTCCATCCATCTCGGTCCTCGGCTCTGCGCAGTAGTGCCGAGTCATTCATCCTGGTCCATTCTCTGATGTTGTCCATCCATGACTTTTTCTGTCTTCCCCTCTTTCTGCCCACCTTCAAGTGTTCCCTGCAGTACTGTTTTGGGCAGAGTGTTGTGGCGGGTGACGTGGCCGAACCATGTCAGCTTTTTCTTCTTGTCGATGGTGAGAAGGGGTTCCTGTGGACCTGCCAGCCGTGTTATTTGACTCTTGACAAATTCGTTGGTCTTTCGTTCTCTCCAGGATATGCCCAGCAGTTTTCTATGGCATTTTGTTTCAAATGACTGGATTCGCTTTGCTGTTTCAGCAGTCAATGTCCAGGTTTCACTTCCATACAGCAGGATAGTCTGAATTAGGGCTTTGTAGAGCTTTAGTTTGATTGGGAAACTGATCGCTTTACTTTTCCATATGGTGGTGAGTTTTGTCATGGAAGATGTTGCCATGGCTATTCTGACTTTGATTTCTGTCGTCGATCGCCCGTCCTTTGTGAGTGTAGCGCCAAGGTATTTAAAAGCGTCTACCTCCTCCAGCTGTTGGCCGTTCATGTAAATTTTAGCAGTGGCGTTGCTCGTGCTGTTCACAAGTACTTTGCTTTTCTCCGAGCTCACCTCCATCCCATATGCTCCAGCTCTGTTCTCAAGTCTGGTCGTAAGATCTTGCAGCTCTGTGTTACTTCCGCCCATGAGGTCAATGTCATCGGCAAACCGCAAGTTGTTGAGGGGTCTGCCGCCAATGGAGATGGTAGAGTGGAAGTCATGGAGGGTCTCTCTCATAATGTTTTCCAAGAACAGATTAAACAGGACTGGAGATAACAGGCAACCTTGTCGGACCCCAACTGTGGTTTTGAAGTAGTCTCCGACCTAATTGTTCAGAAGGACTGCACTGCTTGCGGTGTTGTATAGTGCCTGAATGGTTTGCACTAGTCCTTCTTCAATGCCAAACATTCTGAGGACCTGCCACAGGCCTTGGTGCCATACTCTGTCGAAAGCCTTCTTGAAGTCGATGAAGTTGTGGAACAGGTCTCTCTGATGTTGAAGATGTTTTTCCATCAGGATGTGGCAGTTAAAAATCTGTTCGATTGTGCTCCTGCCTGCCCTGAACCCAGCTTGTTCCTCTGCAAGGTGTTCTTCTGCCTCCTTCTTTAGTCGATTCAAAATAACTTTGAGCATGATCTTGCTGGCGTGGCTGATGAGGCTGATTGTTCTATAGTTTTGGCATTGGCGTAAATTCCCCTTCTTGGGCAGGGGTATGATGAGTGATTGTGTCCATTCTTTTGGCCACTGTTTTGTCTCCCAAATCTTCTGACAGATAGCTGTAACATGTGTGATGACTGTTTCACCACCATGCTTGAGCAGCTCTGCTGGTATGTTGTCTGCTCCTGGGGACTTTCCTACTGGTAAGCTGCGGATGGCTTCTTCCACTTCTTCCCTCAGTATAGGTAATGGCGAGGGTGCTCTTGATGTTGCTGCTTTCTCTTCTCTGCTAACATTACAGGATCTTTAATGTGCATATTTGATCTTCTATATGTGTATATACACGAAAAGTGGAATTAAGGCATCAGCAGGTCTGCACTTGAGGATAACCTGGGAGATTGTAAAAATCCTGACTCCCTTAATTCAGCAGATGCCACCACCAAGGTTCAAACCCACGACTTCACAGTCCCGTGAGATTGAAGTCAAACAGTCTTAACCACTCAGCTATCGTGTCTGCCTATCAACCAACTAATCTGTTCATGTTAACTTCAGCTGTCTATTCTGTGCATGTGTGTCTGTATGTGTGTGTGTATGTGTCGCTGTCAAAATTCATAAGATTTGCAGGTATTTCTTGAAATTTTGATTGTCTTTCACAAGTGTAGATTATGTTGTTGTTTTTTTAAAAGAAATGTGTACACTTGAAAAAATAGTATTGAGTCTTTAATACTGCTTGCTTTTCATTTTGCGATGAACTCTTGCTTTTCAGTTCTTGTTAGTATTCATATTATTTCTGGGTGTATTGCTGTTAGGTTTATTCTCCTGTTCAATTTGTTTGTAATCCTCCATACCTCAAAAGGGGTGAAAGAAATTAAATCTTGAATTTTTGTTTGATGGTGGTGGTCTTAAATATTATATCGCTTCACAAAAAGTGAATTTTGAACAGCAAAAAAATTAAAAGCTGAGTGCTTGGATCCATCTAAGTGTGTGTTTGTGCAAGTGCATGAGCATGTATGAGAGCGTGAGGATAGAAGCGCATAATTTGTACCAGTGGACGTATGTGTTCTGTGTGTGTGTCTACAGTATGTGTGTGTGTACAGTGTGTGTGTGTGTGTGCATGTGTGCCTGAGCACTCGTGTGGGAGTATAGCTTTGTGAGTGAGTATAAAAGAGAAAGCAGGAGTGTGTGTGTGTGCGTGTGTGTGCATGTGTGTGTGTGTGTATGAATGTGAGTATACATATGCATGCATGATTGTGTGTGTAAGTGTTCATGCATACATACGTGTCTATGAGTGTGTGTGCATGCATGCATGCATGCATATATATGTCTGTATTATAAAACAACTTGACAACAGGTGTGTGTTGTAACTATGTTGTATGTTGCAGGACAACCTTACAACCAACTGGCAATACTGGAGGTGAACAGAAACAACAAACTGTCGTCTGTGTTCTATTACGTGCGTAGTTTGGCCGTGAGACATCCTTTCCCTGCCGCTGCTACCAACTTGGAGAAATTCTACACCAAACTCATCAAGGACACGTGGGTGTTTTTTGTTGGAAATCGTGTGTGTATGTGTGTGTGTGTGTGTGTGTATGCACGTGTGTGTGTATGTAAGAGAGAGAGTAATGTTGTGTGTGTAAGAGAGAAAGTAATTATGTGTGTGTGTGTGTAAGAGAGAGAGTAATTTTGTGTGTGTGTGTGTAAGAGAGAAAGTAATTATGTGTGTGTGTAAGAGAGAGAGTAATTTTGTGTGTGTAAGAGAGAAAGTAATTGTGTGTGTGTGTGTGTAAGAGAGAGAGTAATTTTGTGTGTGTAAGAGAGAAAGTAATTGTGTGTGTAAGAGACAAAGTAATTATGTGTGTGTGTGTGAGAGAGAGGGAAAGACAGTGTGTGTATGTGAAAGACAGTGTGTGTATGTGAGTTTATGTTTGTATGTGTAAATGAATGAATGTCTTTGTGTGTGTAAGAGAGAATGTATATGTTTGTGTGCACGCATGTGTTTATGTGTGTGTGTGTGTGAATGAATGTCTTTGTGTGTGTGAGTAAGAGCCTGCGCATGTCTTTGTGTATATACATGCTGATGTGTGTTTGTAAGTACACACACACACACACACACACACACACACACATATATACATATTGTGTGTGTGTGATGTGTATGTACTGCTGTATGATGTGCAGGTCAGAGTTCAAAGGTAAAATGGCGCAGAACGAGTTTGTCAACGCCTTTCTACAGTTTCAGGCCTTGCTTCATTTAGCGGCAGGTGAGAACGAGACTGTGATGTCTTCACACTATCGTTTCGTTTCGTTTTTGTTTTTGTGTGGGATTTCCTTGGCTAAAGCTCTAAGGTTCCACAGTGGTGAGATTTTGTGCATGCGACCGTTTGCCCCCCACCATTTAGGTAGCTGCATTCTGACTTCAGGGATTTTATAGTAGAGTTTGGTGCTTTTCTTTTCTCCTGATTCTTTTACAGTTGTACAGTGTGTAATATATGTGTGAGAATGCAAACGTGTGTAAGATATGTTGGAGAATGTGTGTGTGGACGTTGTGTGTTCATGTGTGTGTGTGTGAATTGTGTGTGTGTGTGTGTGAATTGTGCGTGCAAAGAAACGCATGTGTGTATGTGAATGTGTGTGTGCACACCCATTCTCGCACACACTCACATTTGTGTTTTTCCTTTGTCTTCAGACTATCATTTCTCTTGCAGCCTTTTGAAAGAAAGTACAGAATGTTGATGCTTGGCAAGGTGTGTTTGTATGTCTTGGTTCCTGTGCCTGTCTTCATTTTAACGTCTATCCACTAAAAAGTGATTTTAAACAGCTTGATTCTTGTGTGCATGTGTGTGTGTGTGCGCATGCATGCCCAGGCATACATGCACATGTATACACCTCATAAATGTATCCACACCCAAACATGCCATATTCTCGCACAACGCCCTTTTTTTTTTCTTTTTTCAATCTTTTACTAGAGCTCTGAGGTTCACCAATGGTGAGATTTTGCGCATACAACCAGTTTTTTTGGTTGGTTTTTCTTTAACCCACTGCAAAGGTAGCTGCATACCAACTTCTGGGGAAGGTAACACTATATTCTGAACCTCCTCATGTTTGTATGTAAATATGAGTTTGTGTGTGTGTGTGATGAGTTTTGTGTGTGTTCTGGTTCTTTGTGTGTGTGCTGATTCTTGTGTGTGTATGTGTGTGTGTGCTGATTCTTGTGTGTGTAGTGTGTGTGTGTGTGTTCTGATTCTTGTGTGTGTGTGTGTGCTGTTTCTTGTGTATATGTGTCTGTGCTGATTCTTGTGTGTGTATGTATGCTGATTCTCGTGTATGTGTGCTGATTTTTGTGTGTGTGCTGATTCTTGTGTGTGTGTGTATGTGTGCTGATTCTTGTATGTGTGCTGATTCTTATGTGTGTGTGTGTGTGTGTGTGTGTGTGTGGCTGATTCTTATGTATATGTATACTGATTCTTGTATGTGTATGTGTACTGATTCTCATGTGTATATATATGTGTGTATCAGACCTGCGCCGAGCCTCGCACCTCTGCAGTCGCATCCTGGCCTGCCTGCCCACCCTGCTGCTGTCGCAGACCTTCAGCGGCAGCATCCTCGTGCAGTGCGTGGCCATCACCATCTTCACCCTCAACCACCTCCGTCACCTCCCCTCCGGCGGCGACGTCAGCGCCACCACGTCCAGCCCTAAAGGGGAGGGAGGAGGGGGGGAGGGTGGGGGGAAGATGACGCCGCAGACGGAGTGCTTGCTGCTGAGCGCTGAGGAGCGGAAGAGTCTGGAGGTGGTTTTGATGTTTACGGGTACGTCTGGGGGTTGTTTTTTTTTGGGGGGGTTTTGGCTTTGTTTGGGGGGGGGGGGGGGGGGTGGGGTGTTGTTGTTGAGGGGGGTAGGGTGGGGTGGGGGTGGTCCTTTGAGGTTCTGCGTGGAAATTCTGGCTGCTCTCCCTGGGGAGAGTATGTTGCCGCAAGAGCAGCGCCACCCATTCTATCGTATGAGAGCACAGTTTGGTTGTTGTTTTTTTAATGTAGAGATGGAAAGAAGAAAAGACAAAGAAAATGAAGGGAAAAAAAGAAAGAAACATGAGAGAAGTAAAGGGTAGAGTTGGAGGAAAGAGAGAGAAGATGAAATAGATAGACAGACAGACACATAATAATAATAATGATAATAATAATGTATGGAATGTATATAGCGCTGAATCTTGTAAAGGAACAAATCAAAGCGCATTTTTTTATATCGAGGATAATGGAATAAGCACTCATGTGCTTTTTTTTTACATCTAGTCCCCGTGTGTATGCTGTTTTGTAAATTTTGTCATCTGTTCCCACTGGCACACAATGGCCTACTCTTTCAAAAAGCGGAACAGGATTTAACATGTGCGCAAGATGTTCTGCATGCGTTTGCACACGGGCCTCGGTTTATAGTCTCATCCGAAGGACTTTGACATTCAGTTCGATTAGACAGACAGACACATAGACCAGACAGGCATTTCCTCTTAAAGATGAACAAGTTGGGTTAAGTCCAGTTCATGGATTGTTGGGCATAGTTTGGGGGGTTATGTATTCTGACAGGACAAACTAATGGAAGCTGTGACTAATGGTTGTATGGCTACACACTCCATGGCTAATGTGGACTGGGGTTGTGCATGATGGATTTTGATTGCGCAAGACGGATTGATTTTGAGTGCACTAGAATGATCCTGATTGCACAAGGTGGCCTTTGAGTGCATAAGAGGGACTTGTATTGCACAAAATGGTCTTTGAGTGCTTAAGATTAAGGACTTGCATTGCACAAGATGGACTTTGAGTGCATATGAAGGACTTGTATTGCCACAAGGTTGCCTTTGAGTGCTTAAGAAGGACTTGTATTGCCACAAGGTGGCCTTTGAGTGCATAAGAAGGACTTGTATTGCACAAGGTGGTCTTTGAATGCATAAGGACTTTGATTGCATAACGTGGACTTTGATTGCATTCTCATTCTCTTTGTTCTGTCTTTTTTCCATCTCTCTCTCTTCTTCTCTCTCTCTCTCTCTCTCTCTCTCTCTCTCTCTCTCTCTCTCTGTGTTTTTTTTATATTATCATTATTATTTTCTGCCTTCCTAGTTCATTCTCTTTTCTTTTTAAGTCAGATAATTTTGCCATGACATATTACATGACTGTGTGATGTGTGTGTGTTTGTTGTATGTGTATGTGCGTGTGTGTGTATGTGTTGTGTGTGTGTGTGTTTATATGCATGTGTGTTTTGTGTGTGTGTGTCAAGTCAAGTCAAGTCAAATTTTTATTTCCAGATCGTACATCAAATAAACAATGCATTTGCTTTGATCTTTCATCAAGCCATCTATCTAGGAACGAAAACCAACTTGGTCAATACTGTATAACTACAGTGTCTGTGTCTGTGTGCTGTGTGTGTGTATACAGCTTCAGTTCTGGAGCTGTTAGTTCAGCACACACCGGTGGTGGGGGTCAAGGCCAGAGAGAGTCCTACGCTGCCCGCCATACAGGTTCTGCTGGACTGGCTGATTGCCTCCCCTGATCTCATCATATTACCTCCCTTCGCCAACTCCAAGTTAGTGCCAACCTTGTTGAGTCTGGGTTGGGTTGGGTGGGGTCGAATTGAAATGGGTTGGGTTGGATTGGATCGTGACAGGTTGGGTTCGATTGTGTAATGGTTTAGATTTGGTTGGGTTGGGTTGAATTGTAAGGTTGGGTTGGGTTGGATTGTAATGGGATGGTTCGATTGTAATGGTGTGGGTTGGGTTCAGTTGTAATGGGTTGGGTTCGATTGTAATAGGTTGGGTTCAATTGTAATGGGTTGGGTTCGATTGTAATGGATTGGGTATGTGTATGGGTGTGTTGTATGCAAACGCTGTGATTTGTTTTTGCAGGATATAGCGCTATATAAATTCCATTCATTATTATTATTATTATTATTGTAATAGGTGCGTTTGATTGTGTTTGGTTGGGTTCAATTGTAATGAGTTGGATTGAATTTGCAATGAGTTTGGATTGAATTGCAATGAGTTTGGATTGAATTGCAATGAGTTGGGTTGGATTGTAATAGGCTGGGTTCAATTGCAATGGGTTGGGTTTGATTTTAATGGGTTGGGTTCGTTTGGGTTGGGATGGGTTCGATTGTAATGGATTGGGTTGGGTTCAATTGTATTTGGTTGAATTGTAATGGGTTAGGTTGGGTTGGGTTAGATTCTGTAGGGTTGGGTTTGGTTGTAATGGGTTGAATTGTAATGGGTTAGTTTGGGTTGAATTGCAGAGAACACAATTCACTATGCGTTAAGAAGCTGTGTGTCACTAAGGAACATCTTACACACATCAGAAATTCACCTAAAGAGTATTCATAAAACTAAGCGGACAAAGACATCACCTCGAGAGAAGAAGCTTATTTTGAAAATCTTCCCTATTTATCACACAAGACACTGCTAAAAAAAACACACCTGTAGTGGTGGTTTTTGTGTAGGTAGAAGCAGGTGAGAGTGGACAGGTAAGATTGATGTTGTGCTGTGTTGTTCAGCATCTGGGGTCACCTGGCCCAAGTGCTCAACGTCATCCAACAGGTGGAAGAGGGAAAAGCCACTCTGGATTTCACCAAGTGTAAGTACCATATAATTATCAAAGTTCAAGTATGTTTTTTTGAGTGCAAGTACCAGTATTTGTATGCAAGTGCCAATATTAAAGTGCAAGTGCCAATATTTAAGTGCAAATGCCACTAGTTAAGTGCAAGTGCCAATATTTGAGTGTAAGTGCCAAGCCATTTTGAACTACTTCAAGGCAAAGAGCTTTACAAGTGTCCACTTACATTATCGTCTGTCATTTTTGTTTATGCTGCAAGCATTGTTGACGTTTCTTTATCAAAGTATTTCTTTCTTCTTTTTTTTTTCTTCAAACTGTTTATCACATTTTTTTCTATATAAAAAAAAATAGCTTAACGTTTTAAGGTCTCTTGGTTTTTGTTTTCGTTGTTGTTTGTTTTTATGGGTGTTTTTTAGGGGGGTTGTTTTTGTTTTGGGGTTTCTTTTTTTTTTTGTGGGGGGGGGGGGGGGTCTCCAATCTTTGACTTTTTTTTTCTTTTCAAAGGACATACACCATTTCTTTCTTCGAAAGAGTATTTATGATATTTATAGTTGAACCTTCACTCATTAATATCCTGTCAGAATTTCAAAAGAACAAGGCAGATTGTTTTCCAGTGTGTTTTTTTTGGGGGGGTTCTTTTAGCACATTGAATGATGGTTTCTCCATGGCAATCTATGGAAGTTGAATTTCATTGCTCCATTCAATGAGTGCTAAAAATTGTTTTTTAACTTGTGGAAATGTCTCTCAGTGCACCTAGATGCCATTTTTCAGTGGGGGGCTACGAAGAATCTCTGACATGAAGATCTGTATGAAGCCGACATTGTGTTTGTTTCAGACGATGATGTGCCATTACCAGAAGACACAGAGCTCAAGTGTTTCCAGCCCATTGAAAAAGCTCACAGGTATGTGGTGTGCGTTTCAGTCTGTTTTGTTTAAACTTCTTTCTCTGTGTGTGTGTGTATGCGTGTCACTGTGTCTCTCTGTCTCAGTCTCTTTGTCTCTCTGCCCCCCCCTCCCCCCCCCAACACTGTCTCTTTCTCTGTCCCTGTCTCTCTGTCTGTCTGTCTGTGTGTTTGTGTCTCTCTGTGTCTCAATCTCTTTGTCTCTCTGCCCCCCCCCCCCCCCCCCACCCAACACTGTCTCTGTCTCGTCTCTCTCTCTCTCTCTCTCTGTCTGTTTGTGTCTCTCTGTCTCAATCTCTTTGTCTCTGTCGTCTCCCCCCCCCCCCCCCCCCCCCCAACACTGTCTCTTTCTCTGTCCCTGTCTCTCTCTCTCTCTCTCTCTCTCTCTGTCTGTGTGTTTGTGTCTCGCTGTGTCTCTCTGTCTCAGTCTCTTTGTCTCTCTGCCCCCCCCCCCCCCCCCCCCCCTCCCTCCACCAACACTGTCTCTGTCTCTTTCTCTGTCCCTGTCTCTCTCTCTCTCTCTCGCTCTCTCTCGCTCTCTCTCTCTCTCTGCTTTTCCTTACTGAATGGAGCGCACAGTGCTTGATTTTCTGGGCTTTTAATGGTAAAGGATGCAATAATGTAGCATTTCAGTATAATCATTAAGAAAATTGTTCTTAGATAGATGGCTTGATGGAAAAAAAAGCAAATGCATTGCTTATTCAAAGTACCATCTGGAAATAAAAATTTGACTTGACTCGACTTGGGCTTGTAATTTTGCAGGAGGTCCGGCCTCAGCCAACACATTCCACCTTGCGAGCAACTCATTTCATTGTACAGGTTGCATGCAAAATCTTTAACTATTGACAGAATGTTAATAAAATAGATAATATTGTTCTAGCTTGCCAAGATGGTAAAAAGAACAAAAAATAGGATGGCGCTGCTCTTGTGGCAACGTGCTGTCCCCAAGGAAGAGCAGCCTGAATTTCACACAGAGAAATCTGCTGCTGTGAGAGAGAGATAGAGTAGTATGAAAGAAAAAAAATAATGGTAGTCATGAAATGGTTCTTTGTGGTAAGTCAGATCCTAAACAAATACATTTGTTTTGTTGTTGCTCGACTAGAGCGCCGAGGTTCACCGTTGGTGAGACTTTGCATATGCGACTGTTAACCCACCATTAAGGTAGCCATATTCAGACTTCGGGAATGAATCTATAGGCTTAGCTACTTTAGTCACAGCTGTCAGTTTCCTTCACTTTCAGAGCTCTGCTCTCAGCTGCTGTCCTTTCCATCCCATCCCATCCCAGCCCAGCCCAGCCCAGCTGGTGCTAATTATAGCAGGAACTGACCCACACTTGGACTTGGTAAAAGGAAGCGGTGCGATCATTTTAGCACTGGACCCTTGACTGAGTTATGCTGGATTTGCGCCACTGTGTGTAGTTTCTTTTCATAATTTTCCTGGTCATGCTTGTTTCATGTGTTGGGAGGCCAAAGCTGTCAGTTAGGCCAGACCTGTCAGTTAGGCCAATTCTGTCAGTTAGGCCAATTCTGTCAGTTAGGCCAAAGCTGTCGGTTAGGCCAAAGCTGTCGGTTAGGCCAATTCTGTCAGTTAGGCCAAACCTGTCAGTTAGGCCAAACCTGTCAGTTAGGCCAATGCTGTCAGTTAGGCCAATGCTGTCAGTTAGGCCAATTCTGTCAGTTAGGCCAAAAGCTGTCGGTTAGGCCAATTCTGTCGGTTAGGCCGAATCTGACGGTTAGGCCAAAGCTGTCGGTTAGGCCAATTTTGTCAGTTAGGCCAATTTTGTCAGTTAGGCCAATTCTGTCAGGGCAAACCTGTCGGTTAGGCCAAAACCTGTCAGTTAGGCCAAAACCTGTCAGTTAGGCCAAACCTGTCAGTCCGGCCAAACCTGTCAGTTAGGCCAAACCTGTCAGCTAGCCCAAACCTGTCAGCTAGGCCAAACCTGTCCGTTAGGCCAAACCTGTCAATTAGGCCAATTCTGTCAGTTAGGCCAATTCTGTCAGTTAGGCCAAACCTGTCAGGCCAGTTCTGTTGGTTAGGCCAAACCTGGCAGTTAGGCCAAACCTGGCAGTTAGGCCAAACCTGGCAGTTTCCCCACATTTCAGCTGCTCTCATCTGCTATCCATCCCATCCCAGCTGTTGCTAGTATATATCGCAGCAACTGACCCACACGCACCTGGTAAAATAATAATAATAATAATAATGTATGGAATTTATTATAGTGCTGAATCTTGTAAAGCAACAAATCAAAGCACTCAGATGGTGGGGTTTTGTTGGGTTTTTTTATTTATGCGTGTGTGTGCGGTTTAAAAAATTTTGTCATCTGTTCCCACCGGCACACAATGGCCTGCCTACTCTTTCGAACAGCGGAACAGGATTTAACATGTCTGCAAGATGTTCTGCATGCGTTCGCACACGGGGCCTCGGTTTCTAGTCTCATCCGAAGGACTTTGACATTCAGTTTGATTTTTTTTTTGGTCAAACTGGGAAGAAAGGGCGAGGAGGCTGGGAATCGAACCCAAGAACCTCACCACGGTTTACTTGTCGGCAGGTGAACGACTTAACCATCCTGCCACCTTCCTTCGTTGGAAAGGGGCACGCTAATTCTAGCTCGGGGGGGGGGGGGGGGGGGGCTGGATCCTTTGAACCGAGTTATAATTATGCTGGATTTGCGTGGTATGAGAAACACACGCAGGACAGTGGAAACGTGGTGTGGAGGTGGTTTTTTATTTTATTTTTTTAATTTTTTATTTTATACCCCTTTAAGTCACGAGATTTCTCTGTGTGAAATTCGGGCTGCTCTCCCCTGGGGAGAGCGCGTCGCCACAAGAGCAGCGCCACCCTTTTTTTTTTTTTTTTGGTCTGCAACTATATTTGTTTCCCTATCAGAGTGGCTTTTTTTTCTAAGAATTTTACCAGGGACAACTCTCTTGTTGCCGTGGGTTCTTTTACGTGCGCTGAACATGTTGTGTAACACACGGGACCTCGGGTTTATCGTCTCATCCGAAAGACGAGCGCCCAGACCACCACCACTCATGGTCTAAATGGATGGGGGGGGGGGGAATTTCGGGCCCAAACGGGATACGCACCACCGCACACACTTCCGACCCGGACTTTTCGCATTCTAGTCAGGCGCGTTACCTCTGCAGCTCGACTAGTCCTCAGAAAGAAAAAATCTGAGGACATTACCCCTCTCTTGCGATCTCTCCACTGGCTGCCTGTGCCACAAAGAATAAACTATAAGATCAGTACTCTCTGTTACAAATGTCTCCACCAAACAGCACCCTCCTACCTCTGTGAATGTCTCCACCTGTACACCCCTTCACGTTCCCTTCGCTCAGCTGCAGATTCCTTGTGCTTACAAACACCTAGATTCAACCAGTCAACTGTTGGCCGTCGCTCTTTCTCTGTTACTGGTCCATCCATTTGGAATGGCCTCCCTATCTCTCTTCGCCAAAGACCTTCTTGTGACACTTTTAAATCTGGCCTCAAGACATATTTGTTTCAAACCTAAGATTTTCCTCTTCTGTTTCATTTCATAGCTATCCCTGCTTTCCAACAGCCAAAAATTATATCACCCTGCCAAAGTGTATGACGAGTGTGTGTGTGTGCGCGCACATGTGTGTGTGTGTGTGTGTGCGTGCATTTGGACTTGTTCGAACTATTACTTGCTATTGGTTGCATGACTGTGTAAGAATGAGTTGAGTGCAAGCGCTTTGGTTTGTCTATGCAAGATACAGCGCTATAAAAATTCCATTTATTATTATTATTATTACTAGACCACCGATCCACCCTGTGTGCAGCAAGTACAACTTCAGCCGTTTCCCCGGGGACGGGCTCTCCAGAGGGGTGGAGGAGCAGGTGCGCTGCGTGAGGCTGGTGAAGCAAGGCAGGACCGTGGCTGAGGACTACCCCGAGTAAGTCGCGTCACGCTGGGGAGAAAGGGGCTTTCTTTCTGTCTTTCTTTCTTTCTTTCTTTGTCGCTGCTGTCTTCTTCTTCTTCTTTCGTTCAGTTCGTTCAGATCCGACTTTGTTTTTTTGGGGGGAAAAGGTCGTCTTTTTTTTGTTTGTTTGTTGTTGTTGTAACTTCTTGCTTGTTAGAGTTTCAGTAGGGTTTTTTTGTTTATTTTTGGTTTGGTTTGGTTTTTTCTTTTCTTTTGAGGATAATGGAATTTTTTTTTATTTTAATTTTTTTATATTAACCCTTTGCTGGGCACAGCAAAATCATTTGTTCATTTCCTGCTGGGCAAGCAAAATGGAGGTGGATGGCCTCTGAGTGGGTGGGTGTATTTAACATGCAATAACTCCACAATGGCTTAATGGATTGTAATGAAATAAAAACAGCAAAATGCAGAAATGAATAAAGAAACTGCTATTTGCTATTGTGTGTTGTTGTTATTTTTTTTAAAAAGAATTATAATGCATAAACACACAAGGTCATTGATCGGTTTGTATGTGTCACAGTTAGTGTTGCAATAGCTTTGGAATGCATGCATGGATTTTGATAAAATAAAAAGTAAAACATTCAGAAACAATTACAGAAGAAAAGTTTTCAACCTACTGTTGTGTTTTTAGTTTTTTTTATGAATGATGCACGAAAAATGAAACATTCCGACGGTCGCCATTTTGTTTGCCAACGATCGCCGACGATCGCGATGCATGTTAACTTTACAGTTCGAGCCGCTACCATAACAAAAGTCCCAAATAACAATCAATTCACAAAATATATCAAGTTGTGAACCATTGCCAAACTCGAAATCCGCGATAATTTCCCCAATTCTATGAGCAGAATTCAAAACGCGCATCGGCCGAGTTAGATTTGACGATCGATTTACGTCTCGAACTTCGTTGTTGTCAAAGCCGGTCTTTCTCGCTTCAATCAACAAAGTCAGAAGCGCACACACTACTCAGATCGCTTACATCGATATTTGAGCCTGGATACACATCTCACAGCGTCATATTTTCGGCATGAAAGCCATAAAAACGATCGTACATGTCGGATTCGAAGATAGCGTCCATCTTGGGAAAAATTGCGATTTTTTTCTTCCAAAACTTGCCACAAACACATTCCAACCGCCGCCATTTGCAATGTACATGCGGAAGTCACGTGGGCAGTCTCGTTGCTTTTATTTTGACGAGATTTGAAGCGAGATTGGCGGGAATTTCGAATGTATGAACGCACTGAAGTGACGGTCACGACGCCGGCCGTTTTTGGCCGTTGTGCCCAAGGATAGGTTCGGACGTTTTGGGACGCTATGCCCAGCAAAGGGTTAACCACTAGACTGCCTTACCCCGGAAATTTTCCGGGGCTAAACGTGTACCCTATACGCCTACAACCCGGAAAATTTCCGGGGTGTCGAACCAAAGCAAACAAGCCTGCTTCCTTGACTACAGTTAAAGGGAAAGAACTCCAAAATGAATGGAGATCACTCTCCTGTTGTTTGGCAACATCCAGCTGCAAAAAACCGTGGCAAAAACGATCGTTTTTTAGCTCGTATTTTGTGTTTTTATGCATGACTGCTTGGGAAGTTCTTGTTCAAAATGGCTAACACTTCTTGTTGAAGGCATCAATAACTTTACACAGCTGTAAAAGTGGCAAATAAAACTGTAGATTTACCTAACAGTGATGAAAACTTCAGAAGATCGTGTATTTAAAAAACAATGAATGAGATTTGGCCTAGACTTATGTTTGACGTTATTGAGATGGGGGGTACTCAGAATGACAGTGGTGATGAAGAAATCGTATTTTTGGTCGATTTTTTACATTTTAAATATATTTTCGCAGTGAAATATCATGCTAACTAATTTTAGCTTGCCTCGAAGTAATCTACGATATATATACTGTCATTGGGTAGACTATCAGGAATATTCATGTAGTAGTTTCTGAGTAAGAGGGATATGAACATAGCAGTGGTACATAAGAATTTTATTCCCCGGCATATAGGGTGCACTTGCACTGGGCAGTTAAGAGGTTAATTCTTTTATTTTGAGGATAATGGAATAAGCACTCGTGTGCTTTTTTTTTTTTACATTCAGTCCCTGTGTGTATGCAGTTTTGTAAATTTCATCATCCGTTCCCACCGG
Organism: Rapana venosa; assembly: GCA_028751875.1. Classification (NCBI taxonomy): domain Eukaryota; kingdom Metazoa; phylum Mollusca; class Gastropoda; order Neogastropoda; family Muricidae; genus Rapana; species Rapana venosa. Next base: position 38,925,670 of record CM054161.1, read on the forward strand.
CACACAATAGCCTACTCTTTTGAAAAGCGGAATGGGTGCGCAAGATGTTCTGTGTGCGTTTGTATACGGGACCTCGGTTTAAAGTCTCATCCGAAAGACTTTTTTGGGGGGGAGTGGAGTCTGCACTGATGTTCACTCTAGAGGGAAAATCTTCTTGCATGAGATTTGAACCCGGGTCAGCAGATCACGAGCGCAACGCGCATCACTCTAACCACCAGGCTATCCCAGTCCCTTTCATCATGCCGGGAGGAATGGTCTTCTTTGCTTTCTTCTTCATTCAAATCCAGTTTGAAAACTCATCTTAACTCTTTACTTAATAAAGTTTCAATCTGTGTGTGTGAATTGGTGTGAGTATATTATTCATATGGTATGTATACATACCTTCCCTGACCCTAAAGAGGGAAAGTACCCATTTACAGCTGGGTGAACTGGGGGAACTGTACTGAAGCCAAGGCGCGCAAACAGTCACCCATCCAACTGGTAACCATACTCGACGCTGCTTAACTTGGCTGGGGGAAAGCGAGTGCTCCGACCACTGAGCTATCCCGTCCCCCCTATCCCTATCCCGTAAAGCAGCGAGGGAGAGGAGATGGGCGTCGCCCTCAATATGCTGGCCCTAGAGAAGTGAGGTCTCTGACGCCTCGCTCCCTTACGACCTTATAGGTTATGGGACTCCTTTACCTTTACCTTTTATGTATACATTGTTTGTGTCAGTTATTTGCTGTTCTGGAAGTCAGTTAAAACTTCTATTACTGAAAGTTCAATGACTTCAGGGATGTGAGATTATTCATCTGTTTTCAAGATTAAAAAGCAGACATTTGTTATCTGGGTTCTTTTTAACTGTCTTCTGCGTTTTCTTGTCAGTGGTTACTTTTTAAGGTGAAGTGAAATATCATCAAGTATGCTGTGTGTGGTGTTTTTTGCGCAGGTTAAAGTTGATTACTTTTTAAGGTGAAGTGAAATATCATCAAGTATGCTGTGTGTGGTGTTTTTTGCGCAGGTTAAAGTTGACAGCCATCCAACAGAACGATCCGCCTCGCGTCAACTTTTCTGGGCCTCTGGTGATGAAGAGTAAGTTCAAGGGGAACTATCCATCCTGTCTTTCCGTTACATCATGTTTCTGTCTGATAGGTTGAGTAGGTTGTAATCCTTTCTTTTCTTTGTACATTCATTTGACTGGGAGTCTCATTTTTCACTGGTTGCATAGCGTAAACCTGTTTCATTTGTTGTCTGGGATTTTTTTTTTCCCCATTCCTTGGTGTGAGATCTCCAGGGTTCACCAATCTTGAGAAATTGGCACACTGGTGAAGCACTTGTGTATAGCGTCTGTCAGAAGGATCTAAATGTGTTGGATTGACCAGAACAATTCATTTTATACCACTTAAAGTCACGGCAGATTTCTCTGCGTGAAATTCGGGCTGCTCTCCCCAGGGAGCCACTCATTGTGGTTTGGGTTTTTTTACCTGTCTGCAACTGTATTTATGTTTCCCTAACAGGGTGGCTTTTTTCTACAGAATTTTGCCAGGGACAACTCTCTTGTTGCTGTGGGTTCTTTTACGTGCACTAAATAATTATGTGTAGCACACGGGACCTCGGTTTATTACCGTATCCAAAAGACTACCACTCATGGTCTAGTGGATGGGGGAAAAGTTTCTGGCCCAAACAGGGATCACATCACCGCACACTTCGGACCCGGACTTTTCGCTTGATAGGCAGATGTGTTATCACTAGACCACTGATCCACAAAATCAAAGCATGTTGGAGCAAGTGGGGGGGGGGGGGGGGGTTGATTTTTTATTTTAACTGTGTAAAGGATTGAAATAGACTGTGTCATATTGTGATTTGATGTCGTCTGTGTTTCAGATCTTCAGTCAGTATGTGTAGTGTTGTGTGTTGATGTGGTCCGTGTTTCAGATCTTCAGTCAGTATGTGTAGTGTTGATGTGGTCCATGTTTCAGATCTTCAGTCAGTATGTGTAGTGTTGATGTGGTCCATGTTTCAGATCTTCAGTCAGTATGTGTAGTGTTGTGTGTTGATGTGGTCCATGTTTCAGATCTTCAGTCAGTATGTGTAGTGTTGTGTGTTGATGTGGTCCATGTTTCAGATCTTCAGTCAGTATGTGTAGTGTTGTGTGTTGATGTGGTCCATGTTTCAGATCTTCAGTCACTATGTGTAGTGTTGATGTGGTCCATGTTTCAGATCTTCAGTCAGTATGTGTAGTGTTGTGTGTTGATGTGGTCCATGTTTCAGATCTTCAGTCAATATGTGTTGTGTTGATGTGGTCCATGTTTCAGATCTTCAGTCAGTATGTGTTGTGTTGATGTGGTCCGTGTTTCAGATCTTCAGTCAGTATGTGTAGTGTTGTGTGTTGATGTGGTCCATGTTTCAGATCTTCAGTCAGTATATGTAGTGTTGATGTGGTCCATGTTTCAGATCTTCAGTCAATATGTGTAGTGTTGTGTGTTGATGTGGTCCATGTTTCAGATCTTCAGTCAGTATGTGTAGTGTTGTGTGTTGATGTGGTCCATGTTTCAGATCTTCAGTCAGTATGTGTAGTGTTGTGTGTTGATGTGGTCCGTGTTTCAGATCTTCAGTCAGTATGTGTAGTGTTGTGTGTTGATGTGGTCCATGTTTCAGATCTGGATTCAGTACCATCTTCCACTCAAGAACGTCGTGCCAAGCAGAACGTAGCAATGCAGGTATTGTTGTCACTACACTTGTCCCTTTTTTCTTTTTATGTGCAGACATGCATCCACAGATGTCCACACACACATACGCTTAAATGCATTACTCATACACACACACACACACACACACACTACACACATACATACACATACTCACACACACACGTGATCTGCTACCCAGGTTTGAATCTCGTTCGAGAGGATTGTTCCTCTGGAGTTAACATCAGTGCTGACTGCACTTTACCCAAAAGTCCTTCGGAGGAGACTATAAACTGAGGCCCCGTGTGTGAACGCATGCAGAACATCTTGCGCACACGTTAAATCCTGTTCCACTTTTCGGAAGAGTAGGTCATGATTGCTGGTGGGAACGGATAACAAAATTTATAAAACTGCACACACATGGGGGACTGGATGCAAAAAAAGCACATGAGTGCTTATTCCATTATCTCGAAATATAAGAATAAATAAAACATATGCGCGCACGTACACACACACACTCACAAACTTAGCAAACATAACACACTTTTTGTGTGTATGCCTTGTAAAACCAGTTTTATATAAAGTTGTAGGGGGATATTTATCATGATGTAGCTTTCATCATATTTTTCGAGGGGGGGGGGGGGTATCCTGCAGATTAAAAACCTTAGTGTGTCTTTTTTTAAAATATATGTATTTATTATTTATTTATTCTTTTATATCAAGGATAATGGAATAAGCACTCATATGCTTTTTTATATCCAGTCCCCGTGTGTATGCGGTTTTGTAAATTTTGTCATCCGTTCCCACCGGCACACAATGGCCTACTCTTACAAAAAGCGGAACAGGATTTAACGTGTGCACAAGATGTTCTGCGTGCGTTCGCACACGGGGCCTCGGTTTATAGTCTCATCCAAAGAACTTCGACATTCAGTTCGATTTTTTTGTCAAACTGGGAAGAAAGGGTGAGGCTGGGAATCGAACCCACAACCTCACGGTGTACTTGTTGGCAGGCGAACATCTTAACCATCCTGCTGTGTGTGTGTGCACATGCATGTGATAGAGTATGTGTGTGTGTGCATGCATGTGTGTGTGTGTGCGTGCACGTGTGTGTGTGTGTGTGTGTTTCCTTCATGATTCCAGTGCTGATAAAAGTAAAAGGTTTGCAGGTAGGACGAGAATGATGATGGTAATTATTCTTTGATGAAGGTGATGATTATGAAAGATGTAGGTTAACATGACGTTGCTATGATATTCTTTTCAACAGGCCATTATGAAGCATGGAATGGGAGCACAGCCTGATAGTGTGAGTAACAGTGTGTGGTGTGGGTGTTGTGTGTGTGTTCATTATCTATTTGTGTGTGTGTGGTGGTGTGTGTTCATTTATCTGTTTGTGTGTGAGTGTGTGTGTGTCTGTATCTGTGTCTGTCTGTTTGTGTGTGTGTCTGTTCATATATATCTATTTTATTCTTGTATTTCAAGCATAATGGAATGGGCACTGAAGTGCTTTTATAAAAATCCATTCCTCGTGTGCATGCAGTTTTGTAAATGATGTAATCTGCAGTGTGTGTGTATGTGGTGTGTGTGTTGTGTGTGAGAGTGAGCGTGTTGGTCTGTGGATGTTTGAGCTTGTTTGTGTGAGTGTTTGTATGAATATTGCATACATGTGCATGCATGTGCAGGCATGCATGTATGTGTTCATGAAAGTGAATATTTATGTATACAACAGTGGTGTCTTCAAACACGTACACTTCACATTCAAATTCTCCTGACTCAAAACTTAACCAACAGACACTGTAGCCGAGTGGTTAGGACCCTTCAACTTCAACCCCATGGGACCATCAACTTCTAGGATTGAATCTCGGCAACTGCATCTTGTGAATTCAGGGTGGGGGGTTTTATGATTCCCCCTCGTCAGCTTCTAAGAGCAGACCTGCAAGTTGCCTTAGATTCTTTTATGTGTATGTACCAAAGAAGATCCTAAAAATCAGTCAGAAGAAGACAGAGCCAAACTAAGACTATACCAGAGCTGTGTACTTTCCACCCTTTTGTACGGCTCGGAGTGCTGGAGGATGACTGAGAGTGACCTCGACAAACTATCCACATTCCACACGAAGAATCTCAGAAGAATCTTGCGCATCTTCTGGCCTGAGACCATCTCCAACCAAGAACTTTTTGCCCGTTGCAACCAAGAAAGCATGGACAACATCATCATGCGATTGGGATGGATAGGGCATATCTGCCGTCGGGAACAGGGAAACATTGCCCGAACAGCCCTCCACTGGACACCAGAGGGAAAACGCAAACGAGGACGACCCAAGAACACTTGGCGTCGGACTGTTGAAGCAGAGCTGAAGACCTTCCAACATACCTGGGGAACCATTCAGAAGCTGGCCCAGGACAGACAGCAGTGGAGAACATTTATTGCTGCCCTACGTGCCAATAAGGCACAAAGGCATTGATGATGATGATGACCAAAGAAGATCAAATATGCATGTTTAAAGATCCCATAATTCATGTCTGCATTCGGTGGGTTATGGAAACCCAACCACACCCACCATACATCCCCGCAGTCAGAATGCAGGGATTATGGAAACTCAACCACACCCACCATACATCCCCGCAGTCAGAATGCAGGGATTATGGAAACCCAACCACACCCACCATACATCCCCGCAGTCAGAATGCGGCTGCCTGCATGGATGTGCAGAAACGTCCTCTATTTTAGTGTCTATTTATTCTTTTATATCGAGGATAATGGAATAAGCACTCATGTGCTTTCTGTACATCCAGTCCCCGTGTGTATGCGGTTTTTGTCAATTTTGTCATCTGTTCCCACCGGCACACAATGGCCTACTCTTACGAAAAGCGGAACAGGATTTAACGCATGCGCAAGATGTTCTGCGTGCGTTCGCACACGGGTCCTCGGTTTATAGTCTCATCCGAAGGACGTTTGGGGAGAGTGGAGTCTGCACTGATGTTAGTTAACTCCAAGGGAAAAAATATCCCCCTTGAACACCTCATAAGCACAACCTCACCATGGGTGAACCTCGGACCTTCACACAAAAAACCCAAAACCAACAACCAAACCCTAAAAACAAAACTCCTCTAACCGTCAAACCATTATCGCTCCTGTGAGGCAGTCGGGCACTAAAGAGGACGCGGCCAGCAACAGCGGCTCCGAACAGAGCTCCCCCAAATACCTGCTGGGAACCGTCACCAGCGAGCCCCAGTTCATGAAGCACGGAGGAAGCGGGGCCACGGGGCGTCTGCAGACCTCCCCGCAGCTGTCGCCAGGATTTCCTCGAAGGGGCCAGTCACCTCAGAACCGCGCCTCCGCCTCCTCCTCTCCCATGCCGGGCTTCACCTCGCCCAGAGTGGCCTCCCCTCGGCCGGGCGTCGGCCAGGTAGTCTCCCCTTTGCCGGCCGGGCCGCAGCAGCAGCAGCAAGGGGGGGTGTCTGTGTCGACATCGCAGAGGAGTCCGCAGCAGCAGCAGGTATGTTTTGTTGAGTCTGTGAGTTTTGTTTTGGTTTGTTTTGGTGCGTTTATTGTCTGTTCACTACCTTTTTTTAAAATTTGACTCTCATCACTGCCCCAGTTGTATGAATAAGAAGGGTGAAGACAATACCGATGGATGCAGGAAAGGAAGAGCTAGAATTTGAACAAGGGAAGATAGAAGTGGTAGACGAATTCTGCTACCTGGGAGAGATGATGAGCTGCGAAGCAAAATCTGAGTTAGCTGTCAGAACCAGGATTGCGAGTGCTTGGAAGAAATGGAAAGAATTGGCAAGTCTGCTCGGAAATCAGAAAATCCCACTGGAGAGACGCTGACTGATATATAAGGCCTGCATCAGACCTGTTCTCCTGTATGGTTCGGAGACGTGGGTTTTCACAAAAACCATCGAACGTTTGTTGAAGAGCTGTGAAAACCAAATGCTACGCTACATGACAAAGATCAAATGGGAAGACAGGATCACGAATGAAGAACTATGGAGAATGTGCAAAGTTGATGATCTGAAGTCTACTGCTAGTACCAACAGACTGCGCTGGTTTGGGCACGTTCAACGGAAAGCAGACCACCACATTATAAAAAGAGCAACGAACTTCGTAGTGGATGGAAAGAGACCAAAGGGAAGACCTAGCAAGACCTGGGCTGCCTGTATTGCAGATGATCTTAGAGAAAGGGGCATAAATAAGGAGGAAGCTCAAAACAGAGAGAGATGGAGAAGGCTCATCAATGCCAAACCTCCCCTGGGAGAAACATGACAAAAAAGGAAGAAGAAGATGCTTGGTATGTTCATATTTGTCTGTCATCCCCACAAATGGGTGGGGTCTTAGTGGTGGTGGCTCTAACCTGTGCCGTCAGAAGATCGTGAGCTCATTGCCCCAACCATTGAGTTGTCCTGTCCCCTAGAGAAATTTTTGTTTTCGAACTTTGGGAAAAAGGGGGTTGGGGGTGTTGGTGTTTGTGAAATATTGGTGATTTTTTTAAATTTGTTTCTTGTTTATTTTTTATGTGGGGTGGGGGGGGAGATGATGGTGTTTGTGAAATATTGGTGATTTGTTTGTTGTTTATTTTTTCACGGCGGGGGGGAGGTGTTTGTGAAATATTGGAGACTTTTTTTGGTTTGTTTTGACAGGGGAGGGGGGAGTGTCGGCGTTTTTTGTTTGTTTACGGGGGGTGTTTGTGAAAAATTGGCAATGTGTGTGTGTGTGTTTGTTGTATACATTTTGACGCCACATTTTGGCGTGCAGGTGATGATGGCCCCTTCAGGACCCCAGCAGCCGCAGGAACACGTGACGCAGAGGCCTCAACCCATGGCGGCCCCCGCTCACCCCTCAACCGCAGGCTACCAACCCTCCTCGCACCCTCCCTCCTCCTCCTCCTCCTCCTGCTGCTCCTCCTCCTCCTCCGCCTCCTCCTCCCACCACCACCACCACCACCCAGGAAACGTGGGGTACCAAGCCTCCCCCCCTTCCCCCCCGGCCAGAAACCAGCTACCCCAGCACCCTTACCTTGCCAACCTCCCTTACCAGGGCCCCACGCCTCCCGTCAGCCCCACCGCCACCCAAGGTCATCCCAGACCGGATCAAGGTCATCTGCCGGGTCAAGGGCACATGATGCAGGGTCACGGGTTCCAGGGTCAGGGGATGTCACCGATGCAGGCCCGGCTCGGGGGGGAGAAGACGACAGGCCCGCCGACCAAAGCGGGACAACACGGCCCGTCCTCACAGTACCCGCCCCCTTACCCTCTCCCTTACCCTGGAGGGGGGTCCGGGGATCGGTTCCCGGGTCCCCGCCTCGCTCCGGCCCCGGGCCCAGGCCCGCAAGGCGGCCCCGCTGGCCCCCAGCCGGAGATTCCCAGAATGCCGCAGCACTACGTGTCGGGGCAGCAAGGGGCTGCGTCGTCCGACCTGGGTCAGAGCACCATGGCGGGGTCAGGGTCAGGGCCGCGCCACCCTGGTCCCAACCACCCGCTGAACCAGGAGATGTTGTCGGCGCTGCGTCTGGCCAGTCAGATCTCGCACCCACAAGCCCCCGCTGTCGTCGGGCCAGGGGAGGTCACTCTGCCCGTGCCTGCCTCCCAGGTACGCTTGGAGGGGGGGGGGGTGTTTTTTGTGTGTGTGTTTTAGAAGTTGTGGTAACTTATTTGTGTGTGTGTATGTGAGTGTGCTCTGGGACGGGATAGCTCAGTGGTCGGAGCACTCGCTTTCCCCCCAGCCAAGTTAAGCAGCGTCGAGCGTGGTTACCAGTTGGATGGGTGGGTGACCGTTTGCGCGCCTTGGTTTCAGTACAGTTCCCCCAGTTCACCCAGCTGTAAATGGGTACCTGCCCTCTTTAGGGTCAGGGAAGGTAAAGCAGCGAGGGAGAGGAGATGGGCGCCGCCCTCAATATGCTGGTAGCCCCTAGAGAAGTGAGGTCTCTGACGTCTCGCTCCCCTACGACCTTATAGGTTATGGGACTCCTTTACCTTTTTACCTATGTGAGTGTGCTCTATGAAGAAAAAAAAAAGTTGGGGAAGGGTAAATAATTCGTTAACAGGGTTGTTTTTTTTAAAGAAAAAAAGTAGACAAATAAATTTGAGTATGTATGACTGATAGAAGTTCTGAAACTACCAAAAATTTGCATTTTCAGGTTGGTTAACTACTGAAGAGCATTTTGAGGTTGGGGTGGGGGGGGAAGGGGGAAGCGATCTTTTTTTTTTTTCTTTCTGTGGCTAGATCTCCAAGGGTCAACAATGGTGAGATTTTTGCATCTGCAACCATTTTTTTTGTTGTTGGTTTTTTTTTCTCCAGCATTCTGACTTTGGGGAAAGAAAAGCATTTTGAGGGGGAAGCAGGTGTGTAACCCTGAAACTTCACTACTTACATAGATGTGTATTTTATTTTTTATTTTTTTATTTTATTCTTTTATACCGAGGATAATGGAATAAGCACTTATGTGCTTTTTTACATCCAGTCCCTGTGTGTATGAGGTTTTGTAAATTCTATCATCTGTTCCCACCGGCACACAATGGCCTACTCTTTCAAAAAGCGGAACAGGATTTAACGCGTGCGCAAGATGTTTTGCATGCGTTCGCACACAGGGCCTCGGTTTATAGTCTCATCCGAAGGACTTTGACATTCAGTTCGATTTTTTTTTTGGTCAAACTGGGAAGAAAGGGCGAGGCTGGGAATCGAATCCAGAACCTCACGGTGAACTTGTTGGCAGGCAAACGTCTTAACCATCCTGCCACCTTCCTTCTTACATTCATGTGTTTAACCTCCTTACGTCTTTTGTTGAAATTGTAAAGCAACACCAACCACGAAATCATTCATTCTATTCCAACAACAGCAGCAGCAACAACAACAGACCAGACCTCCAGAACAGCAACAGCAACAACAACAGCATCAACAACAACAACCACCGCCTCACCCCATGTTCCGACACCCCATCCAACGCCCGCCAATCAACGCCCATGGCCCCGCCCACGGCCCCGCCCCTCGACCAGGAGTTGCGGGCCCTGCTGTCGGCCCGGGCCCCTTCCCAGGGGCCCGGCTGCCCCGCCCGTTTATGCCCGGCATGGGAATGCCCCAGCATGCCGCTGCCGACCTCGCCATGCACTTCCCCCCAGGCGCTCATCCCCGCCCTCGCCCGCACGGCGCCATGACCACGCAAGGTCGCGAGGTCGGCCTGGGGGAGGGGTCGTCTCCGCGCCTGCCGGCGCCGCCGATCCCCATGCCGGGTCAGAGGTCGTCGGCGTTTCCGGGCCTGATGTCGGGTCTGTTTCCCAAGGAAGGGGGTGGGCAGTGCGAGGGAGGTGGGAGGGGTGGATACCAGGCCTTGTCTCCCTTGACCATACAGGTAAGTGGGGGGGTCGGGGGGGGGGGGGGTGGGGGCATGTTTACTCGATACAGGTGCACATCAAGTTAAAGGTAAAAAAAAATATTCTTTAACATCCCATGATAGGCATTTTGCATAGTTACATTACTGACAGGTACACAGTTTGTTTTTTAAATGCATAAAAAATTATGTTTTATGTTTGTTGTATGTTTAGTATTGCAGTGTTTTCATCTAACAGAATATGTGCAAACAACACTCCCACAGTTGTGTTTTTTTTCATCGTTCACTAGAGATTTCATCATAATTACGGACAAAACAAACAAATAACATTAACACTTGATACAGACATGTCAGAAAAAGAATGCACACATGATACAGACGTATAAGAAAAACAATGCACATATGAAGAATAATAATAATGAGTGCAATTTATGTAGCGCTATATCTCGCAAAAACAAATCAAAGCGCTTATATAGCGCTTAAAAACAATGCACATATGAAACAGACATGTAAGAAAAATAATGCAACATAATTATGTAGCAACCATTCGCCAACATTCTCCTCAAATTTGATGCAGATCTGTTCTGTGGTATGAGGGATATTACGTTTCAAACATACCGACCCATTTCAGCTCATTTTGGCCAAATCCTTGTATAAAAGGGAATTTCATAGTGTCAGTTCTCTGTGCGAGACTAATAATAATAATAATAATGTATGGAATTTATATAGCGCTGAATCTTGTAAAGCCACAAATCAAAGCGCTCAGATGACTTGAAAAAAAAATTTTTAGTTATGCGTGTGTATGCGGATTTTTAAAATTTTGTCATCTGTTCCCACCAGCACACAATGGCCCACTCTTTCGAACAGCGGAACAGGATTTAACGTGTACACAAGATGTTTTGCATGCGTTCGCACACAGGGCCTCGGTTTATAGTCTCATTGGAAGGACTTTGACATTCAGTTCGATTTTTTTGTCAAACTGGGAAGAAAGGGCGAGGCTGGGAATTGAACCCAGAACCTCATGCGAGACTAAGAGCTAAGACAAGTTGGATAGAACGAACAGAACACTCTGCTTAGCTAGCAGTGCTACAACACTGAAATCAAGGAAGGTGTTGTGTGTGCAGCCACCAAAGTCGTCATCTCCTGACACTCGCATCAGTTCCAGCTTCCAGGGGCATGCTGAGGTCAGTGACATGTCATCTGACAGGTGGCGTGTCTGTCATGTCTAGTGACACGTCATCTGTGATGTGATGTCTAGTGACATGTCATGTCAAGTGACACGTCTGTCATGTCTAGTGGCGTGTCATGTGTGGTGTCGTGTCAGGTGCCGTGTCTGTCCTGTCTAGTGACATGTCATATGTTATGTCTAGTGACATGTCATGCGTGTTATATTTCCTGTGTTATCGAGTTCATCATTTTTTCTGTTCATCAGTGATACTGTCAGTGGTGTGGTCTGTGTGATATGATGTTCATGGTGAGTGATGTTACATCAACGATGCGTTCTCCGTTGACCTGAAAACAGCCTTAACATGTCCAGCTGACAGTTCTTTAACTTTTGCAAGGTGTTTACCAACGAAGACAGTTTTAAAAAACAACAACAACAACAAAAGGTGTGTGACTGAAACACTTGCAAGAAGGGGGCTTCCACTGCTGAAAGCTCTCTGCTCTGAAAGTAGGGGTCAGCTAGGTTGGTGGCGATGCAGCTGACATATTATCCTGGTTCTCTGTATCGATCATTTGGGGTCCTTTCTACTTGTAAGATTTTTTTTTTTTTTTTTTGTTGGAGGGGGGGTAGGGGATCGATCTTTTCCTTTAGTTTGGGGTTTTTGTGGGTGAGGTTTTTTGGTAAATTTTTTTTTGGTGGGGGGAGGAAGTTAATCTTTTATTTTGTCCTTTTTTTACGTTTTTTTTTTGGGGGGGGGGGGGGGGGGGGGGGGGATTCGTTGTTTTTTTTACACTAGCTTGTATTTGATGTGGTGAGGAGTGATGGAAGTATTTTGGTTTTGCAAACGTGTGTCAGCTGACGTTTTTTTTTTTTTAATGACTTTTTTTGTTTGTTCTGTATTGAATTTGACTGGACATGGCAGAATGGCGACACATTTGATTAAATCTGAAGTAAAAAATGTTTGTGCTTGTTTCAGGGCACCCCCAAACCTGATAAACAGGAGGGCATGGCGCCAGAAAAAAGGTAATGAGTGTGGAGTGATATATAATGTATCTATATATGCGCACACACACACACGCGCGCACACACCCATACACGCACACACACACACACACACACACTCAATCACACATTCAGTCACACACACACTCACAGAGTCTCACTCACACATGCACATACACACACCCACATGCAGTCTCACTCACACATGCAGACAAACACACACATACTCACAAACACACACATGCACACTCAGTCTCACACACACACACTACACACACGCACACACTGTTACACACACACACTGTCGCATACATACATACACAATTGCACACACACACATACCCAAATGCACACATATACACACACACACACAGAGTCTCTTAGATAGATGGCTTGAAGAAAAAAAGCAAATACATTGCTTATTCAATGTACCATCTGGAAATAAAAATTTGACTTGACTTGACTCAGACACTCACACACACACACAGAGTCTCACTCACACACACACATATACATACACACACACACACAAAATGTCAATACTGATTGTGACGCCCAAACCTACGATGATCGACCTTTTACATCTGTAGAAACAACATAAAAGCTTGATCCCATCCCAACATGTTTGATGTCGTTTCTGCGGCAGGGAGGTGGAGCCAGTCCTGCACAGAATGGTCATGCCAGTCGGCCAGCCAGGGGGAGAGTACTCCCTGTTCGCCAGTTCTTCCCCTTGGTCCATGCCCCTGAACTCCAGCAGCGACTCCAAAAGTAAGGCAGCTGTTCGTTGTAGTTGTGTGTTTTTTCCCCCCCAAGACTGTTGTCACTTTCGCTTTGTCTGTAAAGGATGGTCACATTGTCGGTGACCTTTGTTTTGTCGGTGACCTTTGTTTTGTTGTGACCTTCCTTCTGTGGCCGTGACTTTGCCTGTGACCTTGGCTTTTGGGATTTTTTTATTTTTATGACGTTCACTTTGTTGCGCTCATGGGCACACATGCACACACAATCTCTCTGTCTGTCTCTGTCTGTCTGTCTGTCTCTCTCTCTTCCCCTCTGTTTCTCTCTTTCTGTTCCCCCCCCCCCCCCCTCTCTCTCTCTCTCTCTCTCTCTCTCTCTCTCTCTCTTCTCTCTCTGTTTTCTCTTTCTGTGTTGCCCTCTGTGTGTGTGTGTGTCTCTCTCTCTCTTTCCCCTCCCTCCCCCCTACCTCCCCTCCTTTCTCTCCCTTTCCATCCTTCTCACCCTCTCACCCTCCCTTCCTCTCCTACCTCTCTCTCTCTCTCTCTCGCACCTTCTCCGCCCCACTCCCATCTCATTCTCTTCGTCCCCTTTCGGCAAGCTCGTCAAACATTACTTGATGCCCACATGACCTACATGGGAACCATCATCACCAGACGACGGTGGAAGTGGTTTGGGCACATCCTCCGAAGAGACCCACAGTCAATCACAAGAACAGCATTGCACTGGACCCCAGAAGGAAGGAGAAAGAAAGGAAGACCAAAAAGCAACGTGGAGGAGGTCTGTAGAAAGTGAGATGAAGGCCATGCAGCACTCTTGGGGGATCAGTGACTAGGTTGGCCCAGGATAAGCAGGAGTGGAGGCGCTTTGTTGCTGCCCTACACACCACTGGTTGTAATGGTTAATGATGATGATGATGATGATGATGATGACATGACCATGCTCCGTGCTTGCAGCCATGATACGAACCTGTGGTTTTTTTCTCACAGGTATGGCCTCCTCTCCGCTGTCCTCCCATGACAGCAGCATGAGAAACTCGCCTGTGCTGGGGTTTGAACCCCAGCCCACAGGCCTGTATGACATGGGAGTTCGCCACAAGGGGCCCCAAGGTGAAGGCTGGATGGGTCAGGGTCAAGGCCATGAAGAACTGAAGAGCAGAGGTCAAGCACCTCATCCTGGCAATGTTCCTGTGAGTGAACTGTTGGGTTCTGTTGTTTGTGTATGTGTATGCGTGCGTGCGTGCGTGCGTGCGTGCGTGCGTGTGTGCAATTGTGTACTCGTGTACAGAGTGATACACCTACTCATACTCACACACAGAGATATGCGCACACACACGCGGACACACGCACACACACACACAGACACGCATGTGCACTCTCATGCACGCACGCGCACACACACTCACTCACTTGCACACAAACACATTCACTTACACACGGGGTTTTTTTTTGGTTTTGATCTGATCTGCAGATGCTTATTCAGAAGAATTGATTGTGTCCTTGTTCATTATCTTAATATGTACATTATAGCTAAAAGTTACCTCTTTAAACCATGAATGTTCGTGCGCATCGTGTAACAAAAAAAATTTCTCCTCAAACCATCATATTCATCATTACGTTGTAACCACAATCTCCATGTGTACAAACCTCACAACCAACGTTTGTGTCTTTAACCATGAACTTCATCCTCATGTGGTAACAAATAGTTGCGATACTAACTTCGCCAGAAACCTAGTTATGACACTTTTAAATCCAGCCTCAAGACATATTTATTTCAAACCTAAGATTTGTCCCCTCCTGTTTCATATCAGAACTATCCCACCTTCACTAACCCATGTCCCATCACCCTGCTAAAGTATACAACCTGTGTGAGTGTGCTTTTGGAAAACATTTGACTATTGAAATTTTATTTCATAGATTTTGTCTGCAGCGCACCATGTTTGTAAATATCTGTTTGTTTAAACTTTTGATTATTTATCATTGATTGCATGACTGTGTAAGATTAGGTTGAATGCATGCGCTTTGATTTGTCTTTTCAAGATATAGCGCTGTATAAGTTCCATTTATTATTATTATTATGTTATAACCCCCCAGATCTCTGTCTGCCCGTTTTAAAACGCCCATTACTCTGTCCCTGAACAGTCCCTGTGGACGGAAGGGGCAGCCATGACCCCTCTAGAGCGGCTGCTGGAACAGCAGCGGATGCAGCGCCAGACGGACCCCCACTGAGCGTTCCCTGCCCTGGAACGATTTGTGGGACAGCACCGGTGCAGCATCAGACTGAAGCCCGCCACCTCAACTTGACACCCCTGGAACAAAACGCGCGAAAAACCCGGATCTGTCTGTCGCCGTGCCACTTTTTTGATTCGCCGCTCTCCAACCCACCCCACCCCCTTCCTCCCCCTTCCCCTTCCCATCGTACCTGTCCATCGTGATCGCGCTTCTCAGTTGCGCTTCTCACTTCTCCTAAAAACAAGGCTTGGGGGAAACGGCGACTATTTGTAAAGCTGTCCTCTGTTGTTTCTTCAAGTCTTCAACTTTTTTTTAAAAACTTTTTTTTCTTTTCTTTTTTTTTCCCAAAATTCCAACCCCTCATCCCCTTCTCCTTCTTCCCTCCCACCACCACCAAAATGTTTGTTTTGAAAACAACAACCACTGGGGTATTATTCTTCCCCCCTCCTACACACCCATCCCCACCCCACCCCACCCATGCCCTACTACACCCTCTCCCTTCTGCCTACCGGAAATGATTTTTGGGGGGCAAACGGCTGCAAACTGCCTCTTTGTTATATCCGAGCCTTTATTCCACCTTTGCCTCTTTTGTATTTCTTCCCTTCCCTTTCTCCATCCAGTTTTAACTGCCTTCTTCTACCTCCTCCCCCCTTGCCCCCACCCCCTCAAACTGGAGCCAGTAACATTTCAGAGATCGTGATTAGTTCTAACTCCTTTCTCTCCCCCCCCCCCCCCCCCCCCCCCTCAAATCTCCCACCCCCTTTCACAGTTCTCCCTTTCCTGGCCTTGACGGGCAGTGGAATGTTGATGAGTGACCGACCGTCACCTTCAACTCTGAGGTGACTTGCAGCAGGTCAGAGTTCAAGGTTGCCGGTGCACAACTGCTGTGCGGCTTGTCGGTTTAACGAACGGCGGTTTTTGTGTGTGTGTGGGGGGGTGTGTTTTTGATGAGGGATTTTTTTTTTTTTTCCTGAAGGCATGGAAAGCAGAGTGTCTCCCTCTGGGCGCCTGCCCGCCCTATGCAGAACTTTGACATTCGTGCGACTTTGGAAGAAAAGCAAGAGTTCATTGCCAGTGTGACTAGTGTCGTGTACAACATCAACAACAAAAAAGCGTGCGACTGTTTTTTGCTGCTACGACCAGTCGTGTGATTGCCATTATTGGTCACGAGATTGAGATGTGATTGCTATTATTGGTCATGTGATGGACATACGACTGCCACTCTTGGTCATGTAATTGACATGTGACTGGTCATGTGATTGCTATTATTGGTCACGTGATGGACATGTGACTGCCACTCTTGGTCATGTGATGGACATGTGACTGGTAAATTTAGATTGGCAGTGAGTGGGCTTATGATTAATGAGGTATGTATTAACGCTAGTATTGTCAAAGATTTTGGGGTTGACAAGAAGCAAGCAGCATGTGTTTGTGTGTGTGCATGAATTTGATCAACACTGCGTGTGCATTTGAACCACTGTTCAGCTGTTGTTGTATCAACCGAGATGTCTGGCATTTTTACTGTACTCGCTTTTTCCAACTGACGAGGTCTGTTTGGGATTTTTTTTTTTAGCTGCCTCATGTTATCTTAGTGGTGAGAATAAAGACATTGCAGAAGAGAAACAAGGAAAGAGAGGAAAGCTTTGTTGGAGAGAAAGAGAGAGAAGATTGAATGCAGGCGTACTGCCAATGTGGGCAAGCTTCTTTCACAAAACTCTCTCTGCTAACAGCGTGGTGACTGCCGTACAGGACGATTGATGATGTATTCTTGATTTTACACCCGTTTTTCGCATCAACAACAAAAATGTGATTTTTTTAGGCAATAATGGGAAAGGCGATTTGACACGATTTTAAACAGTTTACTGGCCATGTGAGGTGATTTTTAAGACAAGGATAATGTGACTGAGGGAATGACAGACGAAACGATGTGGTTTTTGTCAAGGTGGGAGTGAGTATGTTTCTGGTGTAGATATCGCTGCTGCGCAAGGTGCGTGCATCATCGACGCAGAGAAGATGAGCAACACAAAGTAGTGCCTGTACTGAGGACAGGATGGATGCAGCAAGAGGTTACGGTTCACTCTGGATGTAATATGGTCTAAATGATAAACATAAGAGAGGGGGAAAAAACTGATTGTACAGAGTCAACTGGAGTCGTTCTTTTCAGCTGTTAACTCAGTATCCCTTCATCCAGCTTGAATTGGGGGAGTGGTGTGGCAAAAAGATACAAGACCATTTGTCTTGAGAGTGTGAGTTTAGTGTGTGTGTGTGTGGGGGGGGGGGGGGGGGGGGGTGAATAAGTTTAGTAATTTAATAACTATATGTGTGTGAATAAATGGTGTACATTTAAGTAAAAAGTCAGAATTACAGTGAAGAGTGGGTGAGAATGGCTCCAGAAGACTTTGAAGAGGGGACTTGGGATTTCTGTTCACAAGTTAGGCAGAATCATGTCAATGTGTACTGAAGTGTTTTAAAATATTTTTATCGCCATTATTGTTTGTCTTTATCATTAGTTTTACGATCACAGAACAGTTTATAGAAGTTGACACATTACATGGAGCACTAGACTTAACCTGACACATAGTTACCCAGTATGCGACCATCAACCTCAAAATGAATCACATTGCACCGGAGGTCAAATTTTAATTCTTAACATTTTATCTGTCTGCAATAAGAAATTAAAGTACTTTCGGTATTGAGTGAATGAAAAAAAAAACAGATGGAAAATCCTACAATTCTATGAACAGTTTTACAAATCAAAATACTAGACTCCATCCAGGAAGTGAGAAATTGAGGAATTTTGCATCATAATAAATGAGGGGTTAGTGTTATGACAGTGAAAGGAAGCAAAATTATACCTTAATACTTCAGAACAAAGTAGGAGAAAGCTTAGAGTTTTATAAGCAAATGAAATCTTGAAATCAACAACCAGACCCCCCCACCTGCCTAAAATGGCTAGTAGTGGAAAAGTGGGTCAGGTGCAATCCAATTCATTTCGTGGTGTGGAGGGTCACATTTGGCATATATAGCAAACACTCAAAATGTGATGAAGACACTGCACATTTTCTTCTCTTTTATTTTTCTTGTTGTTCTTCGGCTAGAGCTCCAAGGTTCACTGAAGATGGGATTTTTCGTATGTGACTCTTGCCACATTCCGATTTCAGGAATGATGTCTAGGCATGACACCACTGGGCACACTTTTTTTGTTTCTTGGTTTTTTTAATAAATATTATTCGTTCCTACTGGCACCCACACAGAGGCCTAGGCGGAATAGGTTTTAACACATGCACAAGATGTTCTCTGTGTATTTGTATATGAGACCTTGTTTTATAGTCCCATGTAAAGGACTTTTCCGGGAGGGAGGTCAGTAGTGATGTCAACTCCAGGGGGAAAAGTCCCCATGGAACGGGCACCTTGGCGTTGGTTCAAACCCATACCATCAGATGTTCGTTCCATGCTCTAGCGACTTCCTTAGTGGTGGGCAGACGGTTGCGTGGGGGGACGGGATAACTCAGTGGTCAGAGCACTAGGTTTCCCCCCGCCAATGTTACTTATTTATTTATTCTTTTATATCGAGGATAATGGAATAAGCACTCATGTGCTTTTTAACATCCAGTCCCCGTGTGTATGCGGTTTTGTAAATTTTGTCATCTGTTTCCATGTAGCATCGAGCATGGTTACCAATTGGATGGGTGACTGTTTCCGTGCCTTGGCTTCAGTACAGTCCCCCCAGTTTACCCAGCTGTACATGGGTACCTGCCTCTTCAGGGTCAGGGAAGGTAAAGCAGCGAGGGAGAGGAGATGGGCGCCGCCCTCAAAATACTGCCCTCTGGAGAAGTTGAGGTCTCTGATGCCTTGCTCCCCTTTGACCATATAGATTATGGGACACCTTTACCTTTTTTTTTTTAAACGGTTGCATACACAAAATGACACTATGGGTGAACCTTGGAGCTCTAGACAAGAAGCAGGGCGGGGGGAAAGAATACACTAAAGAAAAAAAACAGTAACTGGTGCTTGAGATCAGTGACAAAATATTGTGTTTTAATTTTGCCATATCAGTGAGGTTGTACGTGACTTGCAGATAACCATGGGCTTGTTTTATCGGCAGACACGAAACATCCTCAGTATGTGAATGTGTTTTATGTTTTGAATATCGTGCCAAGAAAAATGTGTGTGTGTGTGTAACCCCAAGGACTCTTTCAGTAAAATTAATACATAATTTGTGACCATCCACCACATAATGAGTCTCATTGTACCGGAGGTGAATTTTTGAGTGTTAACATGATATTAGCCTGTAATAATAAACGAATTGTTTCAAGCAATTCTGTAAAAAAAATAATAATAAATGGTAATAAAAAGATTTAAAGTTAAACAATTCTATGAAATGTTTTTACAAATTAAAAGGCTAGACTCAGAAAGTGACAAAATAAGAAATTGACCAATTTTTCGTCATAATAGGTGGACAGGATGAGGGGTGTGGTTGTTTTTTCAACGCAGTTTTAAAGCAAAAGGAAAGTAAAGTTTCTCAAAATTAGTAACCTGACCCCCCCCCACCCGTCTAAAATCCCTCCTAGCGGAAAAGTGGGTCAGGTGCAGTCTGACTCATTTTGTGGTGGAGTGTCAGATTTGGAAAGCCTGTTTTTGATTTTTCCTCAGATTCTGCTCTTTCTGTAGATGCTCCTTTTTCTGTTTATAAGTTGTTGTTTTTCCTTTGCAACTAAATTTATAACTTTGTTTTTGTCCTTTGCAACTTCATGTTTTCTCTGTCATTTTTTCCTTTTCCATTCGCCTTGTTTTTTAATGGGTTTTTTGTTTGTTTGTTTTTTTAGAGCTACTCAAGTTTGTGAAAAGCTTATGTCTTTCTTGACAAGTGTTGTGCGGTTGATTGATGCGGGTATGCTCACTATTGTGACTGTTCAATCCTGCGTGAACGCACTGAACAGTGTATCTATTCAGAGAGGGAGTTGTTTGTTTTATCGCTTTTTTTTTATTTGCGGGGTTTTTTTTTCTGGAATCGTTAGTTTCAGTGACCAAGATTTTTCTTCTTTCTTTTTTTTTCTTTAAAAATTTTTTTCTTTTAAGTTTTCAGTATCTGGTTATCCAGAGTTTCTGTAATATTCCTCTTTCACGACTCGGAAGAATCTGGATTTTTTTTCTGTTCATTGGCTAAAGTTCCAGGTTTACCAGTGGTGACATTTTGTGTATCTGACTTTTTGCCCACCACTGAGGTAGCCACATTCCATCTTCAGGAATAATGTCCGAACATAACAATGGTGTGCATGCGGGGTTTTTTTGGTGGGTTTTTTGTGGTAAATTTGTCATCTGTTTCTACTGCACAGCACACAGTGGCCTACTCATCCAAAAGGCAGAATGAGTTTTAACATGTGCGCAAGATGTTCGCACTCAGGACGTTGGTTTTTTTTTTATAGTCTCATCTCATTTGCATGGGAGTGGAGTCAGAACTGTCGTTAACTCCAGGTGAGAAATCCTCTCAGACAGGTGTCTCGTCGGTGGCTCAAACCAGCATCATCAAGTTGTAAACTCAACACTTTTAACCACTGGGCTATCCTGCCCCCTGTTTTATCATTTAGGAAGGGGAAGATTGAAGATGTTGTCTTTCTGCCTATTGCTGGATAAAGCTTGGGGTTTTTTGCTTGTTGTTTTGTATTGGTTTGGTTTGGTTTGGGTTTGGTTGGGTGTTTTTTTGTGTGGTTTTATTTTTTGGGGGGGGGGGGGGGGCTTTAGGAGGGGGGTGGGGGGGTTCTTGTTTATACATATTTGTGGAGGGCAGGATAGCCTAGTGGTTTGAGCACTGCGCTTGTGATCTGATACCTCGAGTTTGAGCCACCACCAAGGCACCTATTCAAGGAGATTTTTTATGTGGAGTTAACATCAGTACCAAACTCCTCCTCCCGGAAACTCAAGATGAGACTATAAACCCAGGTCCCAGGTGCAAACTCACGCAAAACATCTTGCGTATACATCAGAACCCGTTCTGCCTTTTGGAAGAGTATGCCTTTGCCTGCTGGTAGGAACAGATGACAGTTTGTTTTAAAAAATGCATACATGCGTGCAATGGTGGCGTATTTGATGTCATCCCCAAAGTCGGAATGGGGCTACCAGCGCTATATAAATTCCATACATTATTATTATTATTATTACCTTAATGGTTGACAAAACAGTCCCATAAGCAAAATCTCACCATTGATGAACTTTGGAGCTCACGGTGAGGAGCGAAACAAAAAAAGTCCATGAAATCACTGTTACTGGGGATTCTTCGCAGGAAAAAAAATGGCTATACTGTCCGGTGTATGTTTTTCTCAGGTAATGACGGGCATGCAGGCTTCTGGTGAAATAGTTTGTTGTATTTTTCTTTCAGGCTATCATTACTATCATCATGACAATCTTTGTAGTCGGCTTGGTTTTGTGGTGTCCTCTTTGGTGTTGGGTGTTAAATATATCGGTTGAAATATAGTTTGAGCATTTTTTTTTTTCAGTTGGTCCCCGTGTGTGTGTAGGGAGTGTGAATGCATGTGTTTAAAATTATGTTATTTATGATTTGATGACATTTTCGACTAAACAGAAAACCTGTACAGATTTATATTAGTTGGATAATGGTCGCTTCAAGATTTTTTTGGTATCAGATTTTGCAAAATGAGGTCATGATCCTGGAAGCAAAAATATTTGAAAAATCTTCTTCCTTTATTTAGAACATTTTTCAAGACTTTACAATAATGTATACCTTTCTCATGACTGTGTCAGTATGAGTCGATCTGTGGTGACAGTTTTACGTGAAGTGCATGTTAGGAAGGGATGTGTGCATCTTTTAAAATCCACGGAATAAAGTCCTTTTTATGGAAGCGATCATGGTGTGAAAGTTGAATTGTATGAAAAGTTAGGTTGTTTTTTTCCAGTTATAACAGCTTTATTACTTTTTTTTTCTTTAATGATTAAATATTATTGCTAGTGTGCCAGTGTAAAAATGCAAACTGTCATTTTGACTGTTATTGTTCCTCGATTTTTGTTCCATCACTACATAAATATGTCCAAATGATTTGGGGGGGGGGGGGGGGGGGGGGGGGGGAGTTGTTCCTCGGCTACAGTGAGGTTCACCAAAAGGTGAGATTTCATGTATGCAACTGTTTTGACCCACGATTAAGGTGGCCGCAGCCCAAATGTTGGGATGGTGTCTAAACAAGATGCCTGATGCATTCATTTTTACAATTTTGTCATCTGTTCCCACCAGCACACAGTTGCCTACTCTTCCAAAAAGGTGGACCAGGCTTTTAATGTATGTTCAAGATGTTCTGCATGCATTCACACATGAAGGACTTTCGGGGATATGAAGTCAGCACTGATGCTAACTCATGGGTGTCTCAGGTGTGTGTGTGTGTGTGTGTGTGTGTGTGTGTGGTGTGTGTGTGTGAGAGAGAGAGAGAGAAAGAGAATGGGAAGGAGGACAATGATGGCAATAGAATACCCCAGAGTTTTCAGAAGACCACAGCCCCATTTTAGAAACTGAGTTACACATATTTATGCAGTGAATCATTATCAAAAAGAAAATGAACAAAAATGTAGCTGTGACAGGGGTGGTAATTAGATTACCTCCCATGCGTTCAGAGTCCTGTCGCAGCAACGTGTTTCTATTTCGGAACACACCTGCAAATTGTGCAACACTGTTTCTTTGGGTGGTGGTTGAAAACCGTTTGTTGCATACACTTTGCCCACGCTGTAAAATATAGAACTTATTCAGCCTCTTTCTAGAGGCCACATCCCCACTGCTCTGATTGTGCTGGCGTAGCGGAGAAGTTGTACAGAGTTGTGGCGGATCTAATATCTCCACTCTTCCTCTGAAGTCGGAGTATGGCTGCCTATGTGGCGAGGTACTTGAAAATAGTCATACACGCAAACTTCCATCCAGTGTATTTCCTATCTCACAGTGATTCCCAGGTGGGATGAGTGAGTCAGAGTGCACGTTCTGGGTGACCCCCAGAGTGTAAAGCTGGGGAACGCACAACAACAACAACAACATATCTCCACTCTGTTTAAAGTGGCGCTGCGAGCAGGATAAAGAACTTTGGGGCTACTGCATCAAATATGCCGGTCAGTGAGCCCACGATTGTACCTCAGGATGCAGTACAGTTGAGCAGTGGTGGATGTGATGGGGTGGTGATGAGATTACCTCCTATGCGATCAGAGTCCTGTTGTACCTACATGTTTCTATTTCGGGACACGCCTGCAAATTGTGGGACACTCGGTTTTGTTGGGTGGTGGTTGAAAACAATTCTTTGCTTACACTTAGCCCACACGGTAAATGTAGAATTTATGCAGCCTCTTTTTTTAGAGCCACATCTTCATTGTTCTGACTATGCTGGCATAGCTGAGAAGTTGTACAGAGTTATGGCAGATCTAAATATCTCCACTCTGTTACATAAATAAACTACAGTATATCTATAAACGATGTCTCTTTTTTCGCGGCTTTTTTTTTTATTCCTGGTCCTCATTTTCTTGCAAACCAGAGAGCACCTTTTTTTTTCTTAATATATCTTTTTCTTTCATGCTATTCATGTCTCCTTATCAGTGATAAAGTTTTCTTTCTTTATTTTTTAATAAGAATGATAACACTTCCTTTGTATTGTGGTTTACATAAAAAAAAAAATCAATAATGCTCAAAGCACATTACACAGGAATGATAATAAAAGCTTTGATATTGAAAATTGATATTACATTCTTCGTCGTGCGACACTGGTTCTATCACATGGCATTCATTCACTACAAGACACATCAGACTTTGTCATCAATCACTCATTAACACTATCCCTAAGTTAAAGGAAAGAACCCTTCTTTCCCCGTGCACTGTGCACACTTGTATGCTACAGTAACCCATTATGGGTGACATGGAGGGAAGGGTTAGTAGATAGTTGGTAACCCTATAGTGGGTTACCCATAGGGAAAACTCCGAAAAGGTTAATAACTGGTACCCCCACCCCTTGTTCCCTGTACTACCACTTACATCTTGCCAGTTCATTCTTCCGCAGACCTACAATGACAAATCATGAATTTTCAACTACAAAACTGAGCAGATCAAAACTTGTTACCTTTCATTCTCTTATGCCTCTAATCTTTTCCACTCCACAAAAGCTATTAAGTAGTTCCTTTCGATTTGCCACCATCATGCAGCAGTTAGTGCATTGAGTTACAGGCTAGAAAATCATGAGGTTGAATTCCATAAAGTCATGGAGATTTTCTGGACTTTGACCAGCTCCTCCCTGACTGAGTTTGTTATGGAGTCAATGGGAATACTGGGACCACACAGTCAGTATTCGTCCACTTTATGGATACGATTTTGAGTGTTGTTCAAATTACTTGATTAACACTGTAGGTGTCTGTATCTCTAGGGCCCAGTTGACACTGGGCTATATCATGACAGGAGGTATAAAGAACAGCCCTGTCAAGCAGTTGTTGTGCGTTCCCCAGCTTTACACCCTGAGGGTCACCCAGAACATGCACTCTGCCTCACTCATCCCACCTGGGAATCTCTGTGATATAGGAAATACACACTGGATGAGAAGTTTGCGTGTATGACTCTTTTTCAAGCACCTCGCCATATAGGCAGCCATACTCCGACTTAAGAGGATTTTTTTTCTCCTTTAACAAAGGAGAGTGCGGGTTGTTATGTTAAGAGCTTGTCAAGGCTGAAGGCAATCTCAACACAACATTTTACAACATAACAACGTTTTAATGTAGGCCTTGGCAATTAGCTGACATCAATAATAACTGACGCGACAGACTAGCGTCCTGTCACAGGGGTGGTGAAAAACCATCAGTTCGCTTAACGCTACAGAAACCGGGATAAGCTCCGGCTCTATGGGCCTTCTGGCTCGAAAGAACATACTTTTTTACTTTAATAATAACTGACAGAGCTTTTGGCCTGGGCCACGCTGTCAAGCAGTCTTGAAGCACATGCACTTCATAGCAGCAGCATTTCATCATCCTCATCACCATTGATCATCATGCAATAAAAGAATATTGCCTCTGATTTGGTGGCCTTGGTTCCTCTGGTCTCGAGGTGACCTCAGTTTCAGTTACCCCATACACTTCTGTGCCTGTGGTCAATTACTGTCAAAGCTTTGGGGGGTGGAGGTTTATGGGAGAAGGTCACTGAACTAGTGTAGGGACACTAGTGGTCACCACCCTGGGTTGATACCTCACCCAGCTTTACCCCGTTATTATGCTATCACGCTCATCAGTAGGCAGTATCTTAAACATGTTAGCTCAGAACAGGCACTGAACACCACCAAAATGACCCAGCTGCAGTGCAGGGCCCCTCTGGCAAGCGGCCCCATGGTGACCTAACATTGATAAGCTCCCGGTGGACTTCTCACCTTGAGTAAGGGACCTGAGGAGGCTGGGTATGGCTGGAGTGGAGAGATCGAGATGAGCGGCGTGGGAACAGCAGGACAGGAAACGTCAGAGAAGATCAGGCAGCAAAAAAGAAACAAAGAAAAAGTAGTTCCTTTCTAAGTATTTTCCTCTCTCACTATTCCAGGACGAACACTATAGCAGAGAGGTTACGATCATTTCACTTCAATCCCATGGGTTCATGCAGACGTGGGTTTGAATCTCAGCGGCGTCTGGTGATAAAAGTGTAGGGATTTTTAAGATCATCTAGGTCAACTACAAGTGCACACTTGCCAGTACCTTAATTCCTTTCATATAATTATATACACGTGCAGAAGATCAAACATGCTTGTAAATGATGTCAGTGTTTGGTGAAACGGGAACATACCCAGCATGCGTCCTCAAAAAGTCGGAATGTGGCTACCTTCATGGCCAGGTTAAAAACTGTCACATACGCAAAATCTCACCATTGGTAGACTTCAAAGCTCTAGTCAAGGAACGAAACAAACAACAACAACAACAACAAAACAAGATACCAGCTTGTATTGAGGTCATGCACCTCTGCCCTATGAAGGAGTGATGACTGCTTTAATTAATTGTGAACCATGCATGTCATGAAAGAAGGAGACACTGCAGGACATCATCTTCTAACGAGCTAAAGACCATCATCAAGACCTCACTGTTATACTCCATAAAAGACAACTGAAGTTTCAAGTCAAAAAGACTTTAATCATCACATGGAGGGCAATTACAAGTGTGGTCATGTGGGGTTTTTTTGGTTGGTTTGTTTGGGGAGGGGGGGGGGGGATGTTCCTCGGCTAGAGCTCTGAGCTTTACCCAGGGCGAAATTTTTATGTTTGCAACTGGTTTTGCCCACCATACAGGGACTCTGGGATGATGTTTAAACTTTACCAAGTGTGCATGCATTTAAAAAAAATATATATTTGTGTGATCTGTTCAGACCAGCACAAAATAATGGCCTGCTCCTCTGAAAGGCAGAACGGGTTTTTAACATCTGTGCAAGATGTTCTGTGAATCAGAATCAGAACACTTTATTGCCATTAAGTCAGAACAAGACTTATTTGACACGAAACGTAAACATATACAACATTTCCTAAAAGATGTAGATTCTTAGATTTATGTAGTTGATCTATGCTCTGGCTCTTCTGGAAAAAGTATCATGTACATATTTGATCATGTCTAACAGATAGTCCTCGTTGTTGAAAAACTTACTCGCATTCTTGTTGTTATTCATATTATTTATTTGTTTATTTTTAACATTAGATAAACAATGTTTTTCTTAAATCGTCATATAGTTTACAATCATCAAGCAAGTGATATTCGTCTTCTATTGTGTTACACCACTTAATTTTCTTTTTTTCTCCGTATATTTGTGTATCTCCCTTGCTTTTTCATTAAATCATGGGAGCTGGTGCGAAATCTGCTGAATATTCGCCTGTAGTTTTCATTCCTGCATATCAATAGATATGGTTCCAATCTATAAACATGAGAAACAGAATTGTAAAAATTCAACTTAGAAAATGGACTTTTTGGGGGTTGATTCCAAAACACCCTGTACATTTCTTCAAGCTTTGTTTTTATAGCATAGCATAATCTTCTATATTCAATGTACTGTGGTTATTCCACACATGTTTGAATGCAATCTTGTGAATTATTGTTTTGATTATATAAATCCAATGATTTTTTCATTATTTTCATGCATTTCATTACATATCAATTTCAAAAAAACTATTTTCGTTTGAGTCGGTTATGTGAATCCAGAAATGATTAATTTACTAATAACTTTCAACGTTAAAGGGTGTCTGCCTAAGTCTCCTAAGACAGGTAAGGCCGTTTTTGTGTGAACTCCTAATATCTGTCTGCAAAATTTTGCATGGATATTTTCAAAAGGAAACTGACTGGTTAAACACATTTTGAGTAAGTCATCTATTTTGAAGGTATCCTTTACAGTACAACAATAAGGAAACCATATTTCACTTCCATATGTTGAAATAGGCATTATTAGTGCATCAAGCAACTGCATAACAATATTATCTTTTAGTACATCTCCTTGGAGTGCTCTTTTAAGAGCATAAATAGCTTTGTTACTTTGTTGGACTTAAGTGTTCCTGGGCCACAATAAATTTTCCCAATTGGATGAAAAACTATACCTAGATACTTATATTTATCTGTCGTTTCAATTATGTTTTGTCCACATTTAAAGTGAATAGCGATTTTAGGTACAGAATTTGTGAATATTATTCCTCTCCCCCTCTTTTTTCTCCGGCCCTCTCTTCGCCCACCGGGCCTCACTTCCCACCCACGTCGTCCCACCCCAACCCGCCCCCCCCTCCGGGACGCGGCCTGCCACCAATGTCCACTCCATTGCAAACTCCCCCTCGACACCGCTGCCCCCTCTCCTGCGCTTAACCCCACGCCCGTCAGTCCAAAGCCACAACCACCCTAGCCACAAAGATGTCCGTCCCCCCCACCCACCCCAAAGACCATTCGAATCAATCAAATTGAACTGAATACCCCTTTCCCACACACTTTTTCCCCATGAAATTTGCATACTGTCCCTGAAGACCCCCTCACCCACACCCTCGCCACCCCCCCCCCCCCCCCCCCCCCCCCCCCCCCCCTCGCTTCTCAAACCCCTTGAACCCCCCCCGTCACCCCAAACCCCGCCACTCCCCCCCCCCCCCCCCCCCCCCCCTCGCTGTTTGATATTAATTTTCTCCCTTATTGGATTGATTTTTTGGGGGCTACAGAATCTTTCCAGGGACAAGTTCTTGTTGCTGAGGGTTCTTTTACATGCACTGAATAATGTATGGAATGTGTGTTGCACAGGGGACCTGGGTTCATTGTTTCATTTGAAAGACTAGCACCCAGGTGAGGTGGTGTTACAAGGCACAGGTGATGGAATTATGTAGACAATAATGTATACAGAGAGAGAAGTGAGTGAAGAACGACATTCTCTGGACTTAGAAAAAGAAGAAGAAGCTTTGCCAAGATACAGGCATTGGTACATGACGGTCAAAAATGGAAAGAGCTGGTGTTTTTGTATCTCAGTGCAGGGCCACCGCAATCACTCTTGGTTAAAGGGCTAGTACAGTGTAGTGCATTGTAGTGTAAAACTTGACAAGGTTTCCATTCTGTTTAAAAAAAAAAAAAAAAAAAAGAAGTTTAAAAAAAGTTTTTTTTTAAAACACAGACACACAAAATAAAGTCTTTTTAGCAAATGATTTGTGCCTGTTGGATTATAGAATAAAACAGAAAATTACTATTTTCTTAAAACTTTTGAAAATTGTGGCAGGAGGCCTACGTCACATAAAGGCAGAAATGTCCCTGGGGTACTTTTGCATGGGACGCAATCTACATTGACACAATCTACATTGACACCGCTTTTCACTAGCTCAGACAATTTTCATTTTCGAATTTCTCCTCCAAGAATATCAGATTGATTTTTAAGCAAATAAACAGTACATAATTTCTTACATTAGTTCCTCATTACAAACCCTCAATATGCGAAACTGTCTGCAGATAACTTCCGTTTGCGTGTCAAAATGCGCACGCATACAAGCCGAAAATGGCCGACTCCACGAAGAAGGATAAGATAGCAGCCGCAAAAAAGAGGGTAAGCAAAATGAATCGTTGTATTGATTCACAAAACTCCTTTTGTTTCTCATACTATAAACTTATTCTTTCATCATCCTTGTTCGTATGATCAGAAATTCGAAATAGTGTAGGCAGTCATTGTAATGTAAATTCGGTACTGTCTGCTATTACTAGTATTAGCAGACGGCAATTTTGCTATGTTGTTCTGGGGCGTGTTACTTCATCGACGTTTTTTGTGTGTTTGTACACACCCAATTAATTCTACTGTGTAATCTGTGTGTATCAACGATTAACAAGTGACGGTTAAAGTAACCAATTATGTGGCTGTTGTAGGTATTATAAAGACTGCCATCTCAAATGGTGGAGTGGAAACCTCGAGACACCAGACTCTCGAGTGCTTAACAACTTTGCACTAACCAACTTGGCAACTGATTGTAAGTTGCTGGCAGTTTATACCCCATTTGACTTTCCTGCTTTCTGTAAACGTTTTAGGGAAGGATTTCCATTTTGCTCCACCTCTGACTAAGATACTGAATCAGTGCATATCATAATATTATCATGATGTGTCAATGCCACACATTGCACAAATTTCAGCTCTTGCATTTGAAACCAGGTAAGTTACAGTGAAAAGTTCTGGCAGATGAGTTGTATCTTATAAATAATTATCATGTTATCATGTAACAAAAAATGGAGTTCTTTAACATTGGTCTGTTACCAGTGTTAGATTAAATTTAAAGGCACAAGAGTTGTGCTGACAAAGTGATATTTCATGATGTGTGTGTGCACAAAATAACAAATGCATGTGGGCACTCACACATTCTCATGTACACTGAAAAGGTTGAGGTTAAATATGCACACACACACACACACACACACACACACACACACACACACACACACATGTGTACACACACTCATACACATGTATGTAAATTGTAATGTATACACACACACACACACATGTACACACACACACACACACACACACACACACACATGTATACACACACATGTGCACGCACACTTTCTCACACACATGCGTACACATGCAGACACACACACACACCCACGCTCGTAGACACACACACTCTCATACACACATGCACACACATGATTGTGTGTACACTCATGCAGCCATGGTCAGTACACACTCAGTGGCAGTTTCACAAAAGTTTGGTCATTGTCTTCCTCCCACCTGTCGTTTATCTCTAGAGCACATTTTGAATAATTATTCGCTCCTTCCCATGTTCTCTGTTTATAAATCTTAATAGCATTAGCAGTCTGATTGGGATCTAGACTATCTACCTACATACATACATAGATGTGAGCTTCTATGTTATCTGTTATGTTACATTAGTTATGTTATTCTAGTTATGTTAAAAAATACAAGTTATGTCATCCCAATTATGTTACTCTGGTTCTTGCCCTCTGTTTTTTCAACAACAAAATTTTTGAAAAAAAATTCGTCAGCAGATTCTCTCTCTCTCATTCATTTGATCAGTATACCTCTCAAAGCCAAAAGACATGTCATTATCATTATGATTTATGGAAGTGTGTGTTTGTGTTTGTACGTGTGACTCGTGTGTGTGTGTGACTGTTTGTGACAGTGTGTGTGTGACTGTATGTGTGTGTTGTGTGTGTGTGTGTGTGTGACTGTGTGTTTGAGTACAATATTGTACATTATTTATGCCAGGCAGCTGTCACATTTTGCTAAACCCAGGTCAAGGAGGACAGACTTTGGAGGGGAGTATAGTGGAGGTGGCGGTTGGGGAGGGGGGGGTGTGTGCACAATCCAGTTTTATTTCTTTTCAAGGGATAACATCTACATACAAATATAGAGCTATTGCTTTCAAGTCATGATTTCTTGCTGCTTGCATTCTCATTCATGTACATATACATGTGTGTGTGTGTGTGTGTGTGTGTGTGTGTGTGTATCAGTATGTGTGTGTGTGCGTGTGTGTGTTAAAGAGAGAGAGAGAGAAAGAGAGAGAGAGACTGAAGTGAAGGCAATTAAATTTTATCAAATGATTTAATTATATAATCAATAACAATGTTGGTTAACTTATGGAAAATAATTTAATAAATAATATAACACTCTAACAGTAACAGTATCAAATTGAAGCAAAACAAGTAACAATGGAAAAGGCTACCAGAGCAAGAATGTACATGTATGTGGATATTCAGAGAGTGCATGAAGAAGAAGAAGAAGAAAAAGAGGAGAGAGAGGAAGGGTCAGAGCAAGAATGATGTATGTGGATATCAGAGATGATGAGAGAGGAAGAAGAGAGAGAGAGGAGAGGAGAGAGAGAGAGAGAGAGAGAGAGAGGAGAGAGAGAGAGAGAGAGAGAGAGAGACTCAGAGAGAGAGAGAAAATTCAATCATTATGAATAGGGGACTATGTCTACAGGTGTGTAATTCACTTGGAACATAACTCATTAACACTAGTACTATTCTCTCTCTCTCTCTCTCTCTCTCTCTCTCTCTCTCTCTCTCTCGGCTCTCCAGGACGGGACGAGAACTGAACGGGTGTGCTGTTAGTAAGCTGCTGCAAATTTTTGCATTTTAGCTTCAAAATGTCAGTTACTGGCCTTCCAGCTACTGTAATAACAACTTTAAACGCCCTGCTGATCGACAACGTCGTATCGAGTTGGAAAGTCGCGGGGGGAGAGCGGCAGTGTTGTGTTCGTCTTGCGAATGAAGCCAGCTGACAAGCCAGTGTCAACAGAAATGGCGGACCCGGTGCTGAACCGTAACTCCCGTGTTCAGTACTATCGCAAGAAACCCCCTTGTCAAAGACGTCGCGATGTTCAAAGAAGTAGACAACACCAAGAAAGACAGGCAAGTCGCCAATGTGACAATAACAGTGTCTTGGAAGAGCCGGTCTTGTGTAACATTGACTCCTGCTCGATGTGGAAACAGAAGGAAAACAAACCAGTGTGTACACAGAACTATGTGTCAGCAGTGAATTGAATGCCTCAGCCACACCAGATTCACTTGATCTACTGTGTGATCCAGCAACAGACAGCAAGATCGGTGTGTCTTCTGAGGCGCCTGATGTGCAGGAAGAGCTGACAGTTGGCTGCACAGTGGATGACTCTGATACTGATACTGGTATTGTGAAACAGTATGTGTCTACTCTAACTGACAAACGTGTACAGCGTCGATTAAGGGACAGCAAGAGAAACACACGGTTTCGAAAGGTGGTGGTACATAGTTCGGTTGATCAAAACATTGTGATGTGTGAATCAGATGACATCATCCTGGAATACTCTTGGAATGGAGATCCTGGCGAGGAATCTAAGTGTGTGTTCTGGTACATCAAGCAAGAAGAGAAAAACATGTTGCCAGAAGAATGTGTCAGGCTTGCCAGACTTCGTAAAGGGAAACAGTGTACTAACACACAACACACAGAGACAGTGGTGGCGAGTGCTGAGCAGGAGTTACATCATCTTCGGGACCTGATCCGGTCTTACATGGGCTGACTTCCCTGGCTGTAGACTGGAAAAGGAAAGGCTGGTTTGAAAATTGAGACACTTGAGACACAGACAATAATGTATCGAATCTTGATGTACATACCACCACTGCCATGGTTTCCATGTCATTGTAATCGCGTCGCGTTCGATATCGTTGTTACCGCGCCGCAGCGCTATATGGCTTGATTGCTAAATAGCAATAAAATTGTGTCAATTGTGTCAATTGTGTCTCTCTCTCTCTCTCTCTCTCTCTCTCTCTCTCTCTCTCTCTCTCTCTCTCTCTCTCTCTCTCTCTTCTCTCTCTCTCAGACTGTGTTATCACATTGAGAGCATTTAATTGTTGATGACCAGAGAAGCCACATGGTGGAAGAAGACACTTTATAGACAGTCAAACAAAAGATTGATTAGCTCTGCCAGTGTAAAAAACAACAACAAACAAAGAAACCGTCTCCCTAGTGATAATTTTTCTGTCTTTTAAAAAATTATTTTAATTTTATGCTCTTGAATTTAGGCCCATTTCCCCATGAAAAGCCCCCAAACAAACAACCCTTTCAAGTGGCTGGCTGCCAAAGTATTGAATTTAACTTAAGTCAGTATCCCTGAAGTTGGAATGTAGCTACCTTAATGGTGGGTTAAAAACAGCTGCATACACAAAAATCTTACCATTGGTAAATCTCGGAGCTCAAGGTCAGGAAAAAAAAATCAAGTCACTGTTAAAAGTTTGGACAGTCTCATCAGCAACCAGACTGTCACATGTACTCAGGTGCTGTTTTTTGCTAGTTTAAAAGATTCTGACCTTTATGGAGTGATCGAAATATTTTTGGCTAGACTTGACCTGACATGACTTGAAGTTCCGATGAATTAGGTCATACTCAATGTTTCAAGAATGATCATCACATTCTGCATGTAAACTGTGTATAAAATTTGTGTGCATGTGTGTTTTCTATTTTGGCATGAGTAAATTTACAACGTATGTATATTATAAATCAAGTGATGCTGCATAGTATTCATATAGCTCACTCCATTCAGACTTCCAAGTAAAGGTTCAGTCTTTGTTGTGGTGAGGATAACTTGAAGATGGTTTGTTTGAGTCATGTATGGTTTGAAGTTTATTGTCTGGCTGGCCCCAAGGGCCATGTGGCATGTGTCACTCAGGGCTGTTGACTTGTCATTGGACTTTAAACTTGATAACCCCAGAGTAGGATTTTGCCTGTAAGTCTTGGTATAGGAGTGTGTAAAGTTCAAATCTGTTGTCAGTTCTAAAGTATTTGCACAAAGTTGACCATCTATGGTAAAGTGATATCTTTGGAATGGGCAGTACTGTGTCTGAAGTTGTTGAATATAATATATACTACAAGAAAAATGCTTTACAGCACAGTTTTGTAGTCATTTGTTACTTACACAATCACTCATTTGCCTATATATATGAAAGAAGTTGGGTCTTTAAGTTACTCTTCACAAACACCTGCATTGTGTACAGGCTTTCTGTGTTTAACATTGTGTTTTAACTGAAAATTCCCTGCTGGGATGTTTATTTTTTTACAAAGTCTACAACATTAGAACCTTCCCTGTCAATATGATCGTGTTCAAGGAAAATGTTTTCCACATTTTTTTTTTTTGATAAGCACTCTGGAAATTAGGCCACTTGGGTCACTTTTAAGTGTTCCAAAGGACCCTGAACATACTTTTATAGTCAATGCTCTCTCTCTCTCTCTTTCATTATTATGGCTTGCATTCTAGTGTATCGGATGGGAAAATGAGAGGGAGAGAGAGCGATCCTTAACTTAAACCATGCTGGTATAAATTGTGTGTAATAATTCACTGCATTCATTCAATGCATGCATAGTCTCACATGCGCACATGCACATTCTCAATCTGTCTGTTTTAAGCATGTGCATGCATTCACACCCACCATTCACTTATGTATACACACAAACACACACGCACACAGATGATCTAGCTATTCCCACCATGACAAGCATACATCAAAAAAGAAGAGAAAGGCCAGAGGCAACCAAATTTTTATTTTTACATATACTAATATAGATTTGATCAGAGGAGAGAAGAAAAGGAAATCCTTCCTTCCTTACCGCCACACAATCTTGTCCCGGGTTGAGTGCACTGTAGTTCAGAGCTTTCTACGTATGTACACCTGTAGCAGAGGGCAGTGTAATGTTCATAGCTGTGTTGGGGGACCTGCTTGCTTTCTGTGGTCTGTGTTACTGTTAGCTCTTTGGGGAGGAATTTGGAGGTGTCTGCTTCAGGCTTTTGAAAGTACTTACCATGTCTTATCAAATTTCTGCCGTGTAATCATGATTTTCCCATCTGCAGCGTACAGACTTGTCTTCCAGTTCCATACCACTGTCATTAACCAAACCAGGTGTGTTGTTCATGCTGTCGTTGTTAAGAGACATGGGGCTCTTTCTGTAAATAGTATTTTAATGTTGGTGCTTTTACAGTATTGGATTTGGAAGGAGGGAGCAACAAATGAGACAGATGAGCCTAATGATTAAAGTGGCGGACTCATGATGTGGTGGTTATCTGAGGGCTCAGGTTTGAGACACCATAGACTATTACTGTTGAGAGATGTCCATTTTGAACGAATTATTTTTCTCTGAAGTCGACATTATATTGCATTTTCCAAATTGTAATCTTGAGGTCTACATCCTGTGTGAATGCAACACGTAAAGAAAGCACATGTTAAAAATCTATTTTTATTATATTATATTTCATAAAATAAAGTAGTCCAGCTCTGCCCAGTGGCTTGGATGACACAAACATAGCCTGCTTGCCTTCTGCAACCTGTCCAGAGAAGTTTGACAGGTCTGGAGGCAGTCTGACTCTGAATGAATCTGTCACTATCTTACTCTTACAGTTTTAGGCTGTCTTGATGATTAATGACTTCACAATCACAGTCAGTCATCAGTCGCAGTCCTAGTAAATTTGCTTTCAAGTGCCAATGATGTGTGAATTGCACTTTGGTCATTTGTTAGTATGTGCAGACTGCAGTATGTTTGCCTGTTGTTTTACATGAGAGGGTGGTGTGTGTGTGTTCGGGGGAGGGGGGGGGGGGGGGAGTTAAAGCTACTTCAGGGTGTATAAGTTGTTTTTTATTGTTGAATTTTTGGCTTTCTTTCTGAGCAAATAATTCAGCCCTGATATATAATAGCCTCAATAGCTGAGCTCTATTTACATTAAGAAAAATAATAAAAGATGTATACACATGTAACAGTTGCGCGCACATGCGCACACACACACACACACACTCACACACACACACTTGCAAACACATACACACACATATAATATGCTCAAATGAAACAATATATTCCTTGAAATGTATCTTGTTTGTAAATGTAAGAAGTGGTTGAATGTAACACAATCTAGTGTACCACATTTGAAGAACTTTCTCTAACATAACCAGTAGATTTAAGAGGCTGAAAAACCCTGAAGTGAGACAGGTCTACAGTTCATGTTAGTGTTAGTCAGACAGACTTCCTGCTGAGTCTGATTGATTCATGGTCTTTGTGGCCAGGTGGCAGGAAGACAATTGAAACATTGCTTTTATCCCCCCTCCCTGATGTTACATTGGCAGAGACACATGATAGACTTTCTCTCAAACTGCTATTAGACTTGATTAGTAGATATAAGCCTTTTCCCACTATCCTTGGTGCCATAGCTTCTGTTATTTAAGTACTGCTCACATGGTCTACATCTCTATAACACTCATTTGCATTGATGCTCTTTACATACCTGATACAATACATGTATGTATATAGGAACACCAAAACACCACACACAAAAAATTGGTTACTTTTAAAGTGGGCAAGTGGTTATATATATATATATAAATATACACAAAGTCACCATTGGTAAACCTTTGAGCTGTAGCCAAGGAACAACAAAAAATCTTGTCAATTATCACTTATGATTGTTTATTGTTTGTTGTGTGACACAAGTTATTAACTGTGGAGTCAGAATCTTGGAATTCTTTTCCAGCTAAATTTTGACATTATGTCACATGTGCATACAGTCTTACTGTTTGCTTTTGGCTTTTTTTTTCATTTAAAAAGTTTTTAAGTTGTGATCTGTTGGGGAACAATTGTTTGCAAGGGAAACATTGTTTTGGAATTCTTGTCCATCAAAATATTGTATTCTTTTTTTTTCTTTTAATAGTTTGTTTGCTTTTGGAATTTTTCACCCTACCAAACAGTTTCATTTATTTGTGATATCAAACAGTTATTTGCAAAGGAAACATTGTCTTAAAAGAGAATTCTTGCAGCAAAATATTTGTGTTTTTATTTTATTTTTATTGTTATCCTTATTTTTCCAGTGTTGGTCTTTTTTCTTAAAGCATAATGTGTGGGAAGAGCGTTTGCTTTTGTTTATGTTATCTAGGTCAGTGCTTGGGCCTTTAGAACAATGTGCTCCCACTTCCTTTGCTTGACACAAAAATTTATTCACAGCCATTTCAGTATCTAGTGAATTTAAGTGTTTGTCGTCCTGGATTCAATGTGTTGTATACTCTTGCTAAATGAAGAGTGGTTATCATTGTCATTAAGTAAAGAGATTGTCAGAATGATTATGAAGCAGTTTAGTGGGTTCTAGTTCTAGTCTCTTTCTATTGAAACTTATGATGTTGGGTTTTTTTAATATAATAAAAACAGGCAATTTTTGAGAGTGATACTACCTTTGTTTTATCATTTGATGAGAGGACTAGAACACTGTTTGGAAAACAAGCTAAAACTATATGAATGGTAATAACCAACACACATATATGCACATGTGTGCGTACACACACAGAGAACACAACACACACACACAGAGGAAAAGGGGGGGTGGGGGGTGGTAAAAGAAAA
The DNA here is from genome assembly GCA_028751875.1 of Rapana venosa. Taxonomy (NCBI): domain Eukaryota; kingdom Metazoa; phylum Mollusca; class Gastropoda; order Neogastropoda; family Muricidae; genus Rapana; species Rapana venosa. The sequence continues at coordinate 38,963,136 of CM054161.1, forward strand.
TAGAAACCTGTGTAGGACCAGCCTACCATGACCAAGAGCAATATCGAGTATGTAATATATATATGTAACAATGGACACCCACATCACTATCAGTCAGCTTCATCAGAAAGCGTGTCGTGATGATCAGCCTTATTCAGCTCTTCTCTCTCTCTTTTCAGTTTTTGTAACAGCTGGTCATGTCGTTTTAGATGCAGTACATGTCTGTCTATATCTGCCTCTTGTCAATAATCGCTTGTGATGCTCAGTGTGTGCGTGTGTCACTGTGTGTGTGTGTGTGAGTGTTTGTGTGTGTGTGTGTGTGTGTGTGTGTGTGTGTGTGTGTGTGTGTGTGTGTGTGTGAAGACAAGACAAGTGCAGACAAGCCAAGTGTATAATGTATGATTTGCTGACTAGATTGTTTAAGGCGTATTGGCCCAGCTCTAAAATAAAGTTTAGTGATGGAATGAAATAGTCATACTCATAGATTACCATGCATACAATCCTGAAAGAAAGGAGTTGTCTGTGCTCAATCTATGAAGACCATACTTTCCAGTAGTGAGTGTCTTGCGGTGTGAATAGTCACCAACTGCCAAAAGCCTCACAGTGACTTTGCTGCAGGCTGGAATCTAGGAATGAAAAATGAAGGCTTTTTTGTATTCCTGAACATGACACAAAAGCATGATATTGACAGTGATTGAACACTTTATTTTAGGTGGTATATTGTTTGTTTGATTGGTTGGGTTTGGGGTTGTTTTTAATCATACACAGGTTACATATTGGGCTTTCTTTTTATTACACATGCACAAGGACATTTGTGTACACACACACACATAAAATATTATATATGTGTTTGTGTGTGAAAATGACAACAACAAATTCACAATAAAAGTGCCAAATTAAGTAAGCACAGGGGGAAGACCTTTGTCTGTACATCAATTCAAATGTTCAGGACTTTGTTTTATTTTCACCATCTTTGTTTTATTTTCACCATCTCCCCCTCTTCTCAAGCCACTTCTAAAGTTCCGGTACAACTCCCCCCACCCCACCCCCTTCCTCACCCCCAAAATCACCTATTCTCGTGTGGGCTGTGTACTGTCTGTCCTGTTTTCACAGCACTTGGGAACCATTTTTTCCCCTATAAAGCTTTCATTCTGGTACTTCCTCTTGAAGTCTTTGTCTCACTGGCTAAGTCCTGTGTTTGTGGGCATGATTGTCTTTCCTGCTTGTCATCACGGCTTCACTCATCCCTTCACCCCTCTTTTTACCTCCACCAAATGTATCGATCTGTTCCCCATGTGGTAAAATTGTTGTGTGTGTTTTTGTTGAAGAGTTAATAGTTTCATGTAGGTGTATGTTTGTTAGAAAACTTTTGTGTATATATATATCACTCTTGAGAAGTGACTCTTTTTTATTTATTTCTTGATATTGCCTTTGTGAGTGAACACTATTGTCACCTGCAGCGCTGAGGGTTTCGTTGAGAAGGAAATCGTTTAACTTCATTTTCATCCAGTGTTACTTTTTTGGGAGGGTTGGGGGGGGGGGGGGGGGGGGGGGGGGGGATAGCCTAGTGCCGGTAGTGGTCAAAGTGTGGAGCTCGCTTTCTGATGGCACATGTTGGTGCCACCACTGACATACATGCCTGTTTGAGGGGATTTTTCCCCTGGAGTAAACATCAGCACTGACTACAGTCCCCCCAAAAGTCCTTTGGCTGGAACTTTATTAGAAATTCATCCCCAAAGTCCGAATGTGGCTACCTTTACAGTGGGCAGTCAGTTGCTTTTGAGCTAAATCTCACTCATGGTGAACCTCGTATCTCTAGCAGAGGAATAGAAAAAGAAAAAAATTCCAATGCTGCTTTAAAAAAATGCTCTCACATTGACAGTAAAAGCTCAGACTAGAGCTAAACTGTCAGTGTACAGGTGAGAGGATTTGAGTTTGTCTTTTTAAGCATTGTGGTTTGTATAAAGTAACATCAGGGATTGTTATACATATTAGGTCAGAAATATATGCCTTAATTTAATTTTTTTTAATAAATTGATTCCGTTTTGATGTGTAGTAAAGAAATCCGTCTGAATTTTTTTTTCTTTTTAAGTAGGTGCGTAGATGAATGTGTTAATTCCTACCAAAACACAGTGTACAATTATATATTGTTCGTTGTTGGCACTTGTTGGAAATGGCATGGTTTTTTTCAGCCTCAGTGGCATGATTTGAACTTATTTGGGTGTGCTCTGCAAGTGTCTGATTAAAGCTTCAATGAAATTGATAATAATCACTCAGGATTAAGCCTAGATATTAAATATGATAATATAACCCTTTGCTTACAACTATACAAATCTTTATGATCTATAAATGGAACCTTTTTTTTTTTGGTTGCTGTGCTGATCCTCAGTGCCTGGCGCACGCTCTGTGTGTGTGTGTATGTATGTGTGTGTGTGTGTGTGTGTGTGTATGTATGTGTGTGTGTGTCGTGTGTGTATGTGTGTATGTATGTGTGTGTCTGTGTGTGTGTGTATGTGTGTTGTGTGTGTGTATGTGTGTGTTGCAGCTGAAGCAGTTTCAGCAACGGTCAGGGCGAACACCCAGCCGATCCCCAGCACCCACAGGCCGCATCCCAAAGACTGCCACCGACAACGGGGAAGAAGACGGGGATGTAGAACACCAGTCGCGTCGCAGTATATCACCTGTGCCTGAACAGGTGGGTACAAAAGAGAGAGAGAGAAGCTTCCTTCATCTTCCTTCACCTATCCTGTAGTCCTGTAGACCGTGGGGAGCACCACTGAAGATTTTGCAACTAGCTTCTTTTTGTGTGCTTCTTCTTGTGCCTGTCTTTTGCTTTGACCAGTTTAGTAGTACTTGTGCATATTGTATGTGGTGTGTGTGTGTCTGTCTGCCTATCTGTCTGTCTGTCTGTAGATTGTATATATATATATATATATATATATATATATATATATATATATATATATTGCGCCAATGCATGTGTGCCTGTAAATGCTGGAGAATTTTAGTGATCATAACAGTAGCACCATCACTGCATCATAATACAGCAGAGGGTAACCTGAGGCATCATTATTAGTCACCAGAAAACACACACACAGGCTGTGGCATGGATGGATGCTGTGTTGCAGGATCTCCCCCCCCCCCCGTTTCTCTGCTAGAGCTCTGAGGTTCATCTGTGGTGAGGTTTCGTGTCTGCGATACATTTTGCCCACCGTGAAGGTAGCCGCATTCTGACTTTGGGATGTATGCTGGGTGTGATCTTGTTTCCGTAGCCCACCAAACGCTGACATGAATTACGGGATCTTTAACGTGCATATTTGATCTTCTGCAAGTGTATGTGAAGGGAATTAAGGCACTGGCAGGTCTTCACTTGAAGTTGACCTCAGAGATCATTAAAAAAAAAACACACACTAAAAAACCCGACCCTTAATTCACCAGATGCCATCGAGATACGAACCCACGACTTCATGGACCTGTAGGATTGAAGTCAAACTGTTGTGTAACTTGTCGGCTATAGCGACCGTCATGTTGTGTCGCAGATCAACTCAGAGGCTGGCAACAGAGGGCGCACTGTCAGCAGAAAGTCGGAGGTGGTGGAGAGCGCCAAAGACGCTGTGCAGAACGCCAGGAACAGCTCAGGGGCAGAGAGGACTCATGACCCGGGGGAGTGGAGGTGAGCACACGGCTAGCTGCTGCCTGCCCTTTTGCCTTTGTGTTTATTACATTTTTGTTGTTCCTAAGGGTGGCGCTGTAAATGGGTACCTGCCCTCTTTAGGGTCAGGAAAGGTAAAGCAGCGAGGGAGAGGAGATGGGCGCCGCCCTCAATATGCTGGCCCTAGAGAAGTGAGGTTTCTGATGCCTCGCTCCCCTAAGACCTTATAGGTTATGGGACTCCTTTACCTTTACTTTTTAAGGGTGGCGCTGCTCTTGTGGCGACGCGCTCTCCCTGGGGAGAGCAGCCCGAATTTCATCTCGTGACTTAAAGTGGTATAAAATAAATTAAAAAAAATAAATAAATAGCTAGAGCTCCAAGGTTCAATGATAGTGAGATTTTGCGTTTACCACTTACTTGCCCACCATTAATGTAGCCGCATTCAGTCTGTAGGGATGATGTCTAAACATGACACCAGTGTGTATGCTTTTTAAAAAAAATGTCTTCTGTTCCTACTGGCACTGGTTGCTGCTCCTCTGAAAGGCAGAATGAGTTTTGATTGTGTTGGAAGAATGCACTGCGTGTGTTCATACTTAGTACCTTGGTTTGTATTGTAGACTTATCCTAAGGACTTTCAGGGTAGTGGAGTAAGTACTGATGTAAATTCCAGAGGGAAAAAATCCCCATCAGATGAGTGCTCAGGGAAAAACACAAACTCCAGATCATCTGTCAGACACCCTCCCAGAAAGCAAGTGATGGCTTGAACCTCTGCCTTCAGGTCACAAGCTCGACGTTCTAACTACAAGGCTGTCCTGCCCTTGTGTGTTATTTTGAAAGTGTATTTTGCAGTAGGTTTGCAGTTAACTAGCACATTTGTGTGTGTGTTCAAATTCATTTAACGTCTTTTCACAGTTGTGTGTGTGTGTGTGTGTGTGTGTGTGTGTGTGTGTGTGGTTTTACAATTTTATGTGGTACATTTAAATTTTCTTATGGAATTTGATTATAAGATCCTTAAGGGAAAAAACATTTTAAAAGTCTGAAAGAAAAATAAAATTTTTAAAAAAATCAACCTCTTTGAATTCTCTTGGAGGTGGTGGGGGGGGGGGGGAGTTCTTTTTTTTATCTTGTGAGTTTTTATTTTCAGTGCTGTTCTTGTTTTGTGTAGTGATTTAATACTTCCTACACATCACTTCACTCCCTGCACAGTAACCTTGTTAATTTTCTTTTAAAAAAGGAAAGTGAGGTATTTCTCTTACATTTAAAGTAGAACATTTAGAAGTATTTATATTATATTATATAGTAGATATCTTTTTTTTTTTTTTTCCTGATATGTATAAAACTTCACAAGTAAAAATTATGACTTTACAAGCTTTTTTTTTTTTTTACACAGGCTGCTATGGACTTAGATGCAGTATGTACCAGAAGATTTGTGCCACCCATTGCAAATGTGCCAGCAACGTGCTGAGAAGGTTAATACCCGTTTAGATGTTAGAATATGCCAGAGCTCATCTTCTCGTTTTATCATATATTCTTGAAAGCATTCAGCATGTGCCAGCTGTATATATAAAAAATGAAATCCCTGAAAAGTAAAAGAACAAGCACTAAATAAACTACAACGATATGTCAGATATTGTTGAACACTGGAAGTTGTGGGGAATTGTGGGGCCAGCTCAGCTGAGAGTTTTGGTGTGGTGGATTCTTTGAAATATTAATGTGGCTTTTTTTTTTCTTTCTCTCCAGGACAACAGCTTCCACAGAAAGTCTACAACAGTTGTCAAGACAGCTGAATGGATTGTTAGCTGAGGTTTGTGTCTGTCTTTTTAGTGTGTGTCTGTGTGCTTTTCAGTTCCTGTTAGTATTTTTATTATTTTTGGGTATTAGGTTTATTCTCCTGTTGAATTTGTTTGTAATCCTCCGTACCCCAAAAGGGGTGAAAGCAATTAAATCTTGAATCTTGTGTTTGTTTGGTTGGTTTGTGTTGTGTGTGTGTGTGTGTGTGTGTGTTGTGTGTGTGTGTGTGTGTGATGTCTGTGTCTGTAATGTTGTTGTGTGTATGTTTGTGTGTGTGTGTGTGTGTGTGTGTTGTGTTGATGTGTGTGTATTTGTGTTTGTGTATTTTCAGTGAAAGAATGGGAAGTAAGGAGCTCAGACATGTCATTCTTCAGAAAATGTTCCACATATATTTCTGAAAATATTAAATGTTTGAAATGTTGGTTCTGAGTACTATATCTGACCTCCAGTTTATACAATAGCAAATTCTTATTTCTTATAATGCTGTTCAGAGCTAAAGTATCTGAAAAATTCAATAGTTGATGTGTTAAGCACTATTTCTGTCAGTCAAAAGTTAGGTGTGGGTTATTACTATGACTGCTTACTTTTGATATGGTGTGTGTCGACAGAGCTTATCCTTATGTCTTATATTTCTGTATGTTTAGATCTAAAGAATGTGAAAAATTCAACAGTTGATGTGTTAAAGCACTTTTGCTGTCGGTCAAAAGTTCAGTGTGGGAAATGTGTGGGTTATTACTACTAATTACTTTTGATATGGTGTGTGTTGACAGTCCACAGACTACAGCAGTATTGCTGATGAATCAGGAAACTCCACAGTAGAAGAATTGAAGGTTTGTGTGTGTGTGCGTGTGTGTGTCTGTGTGCGTGCGTGTGCATACGTGTGTGTGTGTGTTGTTCATGGTAACATATCTCCATTTGAGGTAGTGTTTGAAGAGAAACATTTGATTGTATGCTTTAAAAAAGTTGTTGATAAAGTACAGTTAAAAAGCAAAAATGTATCTGGGTGCTAAATGAGGAAGATTGTTCTTAAAGTTTTATTTTCAAGAATTAAATCTACGTCATGTCATTTAATGTTTAATTTTTTTTTTTTTTTGGTCACAGTCGGTAGTTTAGATATTTGCTGGGTAAGATATTTGAATTTGAATATTAGAGAAAGGGAAACATTGTTGGAAAAGTTCTAGAATTTACGCAAAGGTATGTGTGAAAATATGATAGACATTTTTGCACTGGTCAATACATGTGTTAGACATTATCGCACTGGTCAATACATAAAACATTTTTGCACTGGTCATGAGGGTTTTAACGTTTGTCAATTGGTACTTTTGGTTTACATTTTGCCTAAAATTTTATATGTATTGTCATAACGATAACTTTTGATATGTTTTCAGAGTCGAAACAGGGAGTTAGCAGCATTGCTAGAGAAGCATTCACAAGCCAACGAGCAACTCAACACACAGAATCTACAACTGGTAAGCTGACCCCTGCCCTATTGACCCCAACTTCTTCACCCCTCACCTTTGAACCCTCCACTGCTGTCATCCACGATATATGTTAAAATGAAAAAATGCACAATGCAGCCGCATTGTACTTATTATATCTAACTAAATGCAATACACGGTTTACTGCTTCTCTGAACATATGACAAGTGTGTGTGTGTGTGTGTGCGTATGATGAGTTGGGGCATTTTGATTGCTTGGAAAAAAAGAAAAAAAAAGAAAAATGAAAGCATTTTACATTCCTGTCTATATTAGACTGACTCCTTGTCCAAGCAAGAATAGAATCCAAAATACCTCTGTTTATCACATTTTGAAATTGAAAGTAAGTATTCTGCATGGTATATAATCTTATTGGAAACAAACTATGGATAACTGTTTTCAGATTTTTCTCTTTTGGCGGGGGGGGGGGGGTGTGTCTATTTAAGGGAGAGATTGAAACGTTCAATTTTGTAAATTTTTTGTTTTCTTTTTTCTTGTGGTGGTGTGGTGTGTGTGTGTGTCAGAGGGACCAGTTACAGAGCGTGCAAGATCAGCAGACATCAGAGCGTAGCAATTTCAATGACAAATACAAGAAGGACATCGGCTCCTTGAAAGAACAACTACAGGTAAGGGAGACAGAGCTTGGCAGTTTAGCTGTGTGAATCTGGGTAAAGTGATGTATATTTGTGTGTGTGTGTGGAACATTGGTGAAAGATATGTGTATTGGTTGGGGGGGGGGTATGTGCATTCACATGTGCACACAAGTGTTGGTCAGGCATTAGAACTACAAACATAAATGAATCAAATAGTGATATTTGAGTATATCTACCAGAGAGTGGGTGAGAGATCTTATGTTAGAATGTGTGTGTGTGAGAGTGTCTGAGAGAGAGAGAACATGTGGGGATTGGGAGTGAGGGGAGTCATTTGAACTACAAACATGATAGAATTGTGATGAGATTGGAAAGAGACCAAAGGGAACGACCTAGCGAAACCTGGGCTGCCTGTATTGCAGATGATCTTAGAGAGAAAGGGGCATAAATAAGGAGGAAGCTCAAAACAGAGAGAGATGGAGAAGGCTCATCAATGTCAAACCTCCCCTGGGAGAAACATGACAAAAAAGGAAGAAGAAGAAGAAAGAAGAATTGTGATGTCCAGCTGTGTCTGCCAGATGGTGGTTGACAAATCGTGTGGATGTTTGTGCATGTGTGTGTCTGCATGCATGTGTGCGTATGTGCTCTCGTATGCATGCGTATCTATTCTCGGTGTATATACGAGTCGTTGTATGCATGTGGCATACAATATATACATCTTCACACACAATCATGCATGCGTCTTATCTACCTGTATATATACATATATCTGACAATCACACAAAAAACTGTGTATTGATACACGAGGACTACTGTGCACAGGTTCACATCCAGACCATCGGCATTTTGGTGGCGGAGAAAACAGAACTACAGTCGCAGGTGGGCCAGTCCCAACGCATTGCGGACCAGAGGCTAGGTAAGCTTTCAGGAATACAGAATTTTTTTTTTTCGTTTGGGTTTAAGGGGGGTGGTCTTTCCCTTAGCTAGAGGGAGCTCCAAGGTATACCAATGGTGAGATTTTTGCTTAGGCGACCAATTTTTCCATCACTGTCAGGAGTAGGGATAATGCAGGATAAGTGCGCTTGCATTGTTTATGTTTTTTTCAAGACACTCGCTGTAAATTCCTCTATCTATATTCAATTTCCATCACTGTCATGGGTTCTTGTTTTGCATGTATCATGACTTCTTTTTCAAGACGTTGGATCTACTGTTTTAGAGTCTCTTCCATAAGATTTGTACGAAAGTTTTGATGTTTGCTCTCAAAGCTGCGGGAAACGGAAGGGCACGGTTGGGAATTGAACCCAGTCTCATGATTTACTTCTTAGGCAGGCAAAAGTCTAAACCATCCTGCCACCTTCCCTCTTGAACACTTTGTTTAAAATCAGAGAGGGGGTGGGGGGGGGGGATTGGTATAAAAGCTGGTATCAGAGCTATTGTTGCGTGTTCCACAGCTTAACACCCAGGGAACTGCGCAGGTTTTACACTCTGTCTGCGCAGATTTTACACTCTGGCTGATTCTTTCTACCTGGGAATCACCAGAGAGTGTAAGTACATGCAGGATAAGTGCTTTGCCTGTATTCATGTCTCTTTTCAAATACCTGGCTGTATAGGCAGCCATGCTTTGACTTCAGGGGATTTGTTCTCTCCTGTAAAGGAGAGCACAGATCGTTACGCTAAGAGCTTGTCATGGCTGAAGACAGTGTCAGCATAACATTTCAGCTTAATAACAACAATTTGATGTAGGCCTCAGCACTTAGCTGACATCAATAACTGACACAGCTTTTGGCCTGGGCCAAGTTACTGAACCTAAGGTTGTGCTCAGATGTTTCTTTTCAGATTTAGTTTTGTTCATGTGCTATCTTTTCTATGTACTGAGCTTTGATACTACTTTAGTTTATTCTTGAAAGTTAATGGAAAAATATTAACTTTGTGCCATTGCAAATTTCTGAAAGTATTCGTCGTATTATCTGTTTTATCTACATTTTATTTAAAAAAAAAAAATTTTATATCGAGGATAATGGAATAAGCTGTGCTTTTTTACATCCAGTCCCTGTGTGTATGCGGTTTTGTAAATTTTGTCATCTGTTCCCACCGGCATACAATGGCCTACTCTTTCGAAAAGCGGAACAGGATTAATGTGTGCGCAAGATGTACTGCATGCGTTCGCACACGGGGCCTCGGTTTATAGTCTCATCTCATTTCTGATTGTGTGTGTGTGCGTGTGTGCGTGCGTGCGTGTGTGTACATGCGCAAGCATGCACGCATGCGTGTGTGTGTGTGTGTGTGTACGTGTGTGAATGAATCCTATCATTCATTGAATGTTGTTTGACAGACTCGCTTCAATCTTGAATATTTTTTTCAACATTTTCTTTTCAGAGGAGATAGAGGAGCTCAGCGGGCGACTGAAAGCCTCTCGTCAGCGTGTGGTGGACCTGGAGCGAAGTCTGTCTACCTCATCTCAGTCTGGCCACCAGTTAGAAAAAGTCAGTCCACTCAGTGATTCTGTCTGTCTTCTTGATGTTTTAGACAAAATGTCTGGGGTTTTTTTGGGTATTCCTGTCTACTAGTTTGTTGTTGTTGCGTCTGCGTGGGTGGGTAGGAGGGTGGGTGATGTGTGTGGGGGGTGGGGGGGGGGGGGTGTCTGTCTGTCTGTCTCTCTGACTTTCTGCCTGCTTGTGTGTGTGTCTCAGTCTGTCTGCCTGTCTGTCTCTCTGTATGTGGTGTGTGATAGAGAGAGAGAGAGAGAGAGAGATCAAGCCTTTCTTTCCACTGTGTGTGAAGGCAGTCAGGATGCATTGCTCTTGTCTTATTGAACTGTTGATATGTGTGACACTCCACCACGAAATGAGTCGCATTGCACCTGACCCACTTCTCCGTGTGGAACCATTTTAGGCAGATGGGTGTCAGGTTGTTAATCCTGAGATTTCAATTGATCATAAAACTGTAAGCTTTCTTCTACCTTGTACTGAAGTATCAAGGCATAATTTTGTTTCCCTTTTTTGCTTTAAAACTCCCAACTCTTCATCCTGACTACTTATTTCAATGCTAACTTTGTCAGTTTCTCGTTTTGTCCCTTCCAGGAGTGTAGCATTTCAACTTGTAATAACTTTTCATAGAATTGTCCAATTTTCAATCTGTTTTTGTGTGTGTGTCTTGATTAGCTCTTTGATTGCAGATCGATAGCATGTTACAACTAAAAACTTAACCTCCAGTGCAATGCGACTCATGATGTGGGGCAGGGTCACATCTGTGCCCACTGCTTGGCAAGCTGCTGTCCAGTTCCTGTTGCTTTTTCCTCTCCATTATTACTTTCTTTTACAATCCCCTCACTCACTTAGCTGTCAACACACCCAAAGTCTTAGCCCATGCTGTGGTTATGTAAATTTGTACTTTGTGTAAGTAACATTGTGGGGACGGGATAGCTCAGTGGTCGGAGCACTCACTTCTCCCCAGCCAAGTTAAGCAGCGTCGAGCGTGGTTACTACTTGGATGGGTGACCGTTTGTGTGCCTTGGCTTCAGTACAGTTCACCCAGCTGTAAATGGGTACCTGCCTCTTTAAGGTCAGGGAAGGTAAAGCAGCGAGGGAGAAGAGATGGGCGCCACCCTCAATATGCTGGCCCCTAGAGAAGAGAGGTCTCTGACGCCTCGCTCCCCTAAGACCTTATAGGTTATGGGATGCCTTTACCTTTAACATTGACATGATGGTTACAACTGCTGAGGAAATGTAGGGGTGGGGTACTGATGGTACAGGTTTCTTTGTTTAGCCACACCACACTTAACTTATCTGGCGTATGCTAAAAAGAATAAGTCGGCATAAAGTCAGGTATGGTAAGTATGTTCAGCTAAGCAGGATTGGAAACAAAGTCCTCCTCTTTAGCAGCTGTTGTCTGTTGTGTTGTACGGGGTTTTTGTTTTGTTTTTTCTAGTCACAAACATTAGAATGTTTTTTTTCTGGTTTTTTTTCTTGCTGTATTGTATGACATGTATATTCGAAAGGGTTCCTCTTGCACACTGTTGTATTTATGTTATTGTCATTGTATTTCTGTTTTAGTTTGATTATTTTGAAATATTTCATACTTGAATGTAGTAGTGTTTGTACTGTGCTTATTATTCTGCATTGTACTGAATGGTATGGTGTTGTATAATTTATTTATTTTATTGTAGTCATTGTAAAAAGTGATCAGTTGAGCTTATTACCCTAATGTATTGGCATGCTTTATTGTATAGGTTGTGAAAAATATCAGTTGAGCTTATTACCCTGACATTTTGACATATTTTGTTGTGTAAGTTGTAAAAATGATCAGTTGAGCTTATTAGACTAGCATAGTAACACAATTTGTATATTTTGTATACTGTTACCTAAAGTCATTAGCAAAAAATTTTTTCTCCCTCATATCTGACAGCTGAACCAGGTAAGGTCGAACAGTTTTATCCCCCCTCTCTGCTGTCCCCTTCCATGTTTTTTTGAGTTTGAAACCTTCAGTGGTGAGAAAAACATATATATACACATGCTGTGGTCAGTTGTTTTAGTTTGAGCTGTTTGCTGTTGTAGGCTGTTTCTTACATGATTATTTTGTGATTATGATGGTGGTATCGATGTTGAACACTTTGATGTTTAATTTTTCGTAGTCTTTGAAATTCACATGCATAGTCCTGGAAAAGTTTTGGAAAAGTCCTTGATATTTTTTTTTCTGATATATATACCTGTGGGAATTCTGGTAAACTGATTTACTGAGGACAGTTTTATGAGTTGGAGCTGTGTGCAGAGCAAAATGATACGCTGATGTCAGTTCTTGAGCTGAATAATGCTTTTGACAGTGCAAAATGATTTACCGGGGGACTGTTTTTTGAGTTGAGCTGTCTGTTGTAAACAGCGTAAAATGATTTACTGGGTATGGTTTTCAGTTGAACTGTATGCTGCAAACAGTGCATTGTGATTTACTGAGGACAATTTTTGAGTTAGAACTGTATTAGGTGTTAGACAGCACAAAACAGTTTTTGAGGACAGCTTTTGAGTTGAGCAGAAGGACACTTTTTGAGTTGAGCTTTAGGCATAGTAAAACCGTTTCTTTTTTTTTCTTTTCTTTTCTTTTTCTTACTTTTTTTTTTTCTTACTTTTTTTTTTTCTTTTTGGTTTTGAGCTGTACACTGTGGGCAATGCATCAGGGGTAAATGTGGTCAGTTTTGGAGTTAAAATCATGTATAGAGCAAAGCATGATAATTTGATATGGGTAAGATTTTTGTGTGTGTGTGTTATATATCACCTTTCATCAGCAATGCATAATAATGATAACAGATATGTGGCCACCTTTTTGCAAGTAATCACAAAGTTTTATGTTGATGTAAAGTATCGGGTCAATCTATGACGGCAACAACAACCAAGCAGGAAGATGATTTGTCGTGTTCTTTCGATCAAGGTGATGCAGGCAAAGTTTTGTTGATGGTTTTCATTGTGATTAATGATGCCTGCTTTGGGGTTGGATTTTTTTTCTTCTTCTTTTGTCATTACAACCTTGTTCAGACTTTCATAACTTGCGCACTTGAACTGCTTAAGAAAGAAATTAATACACTTAGAAATAAAATTCTGAAAAAAAGCCTTTGAATTTTTGCTGCGGGAAAGAATCAGGGGGTAGTGCACATAATCTGCTGTGGAGGAAGTACACATGAGTTGAGTGTTGATTCCTTTTCCCTGGGCATTTTCACTGAGGTGGTTGACCAGCCATCTGCATCTGTGTGTCAGTGACCAGCGTGGAATGCATTCCTTCCCTGCCTCTCCTTGTTCTAACACAGGGTGCTGTGCCCACTGTCCTTCCATTGCCCGCATTACTGCACATGTAGAAAGAGATCTGTATGCTTGGGCGCAAACGATGCACACATACACTTACATGTGCACGCATGCGAAGGTACGCACAGACAATTACAGACACACATACACACACACACTCTCTCACTCACATGTACATGCAGGTGTGCGTATGCACACACAGACAGGCATACTGTTGTGCACATGTGCATGCACGAATGCTCACACACAGAAACAATAGACACAGAATGAGCATACCAGACACACTGAAACACACACTGAAACACACTCTCTCTTACACACCACACACACACCACACACAAACACTCTCACACACACACACACATACACACACACACACACACACACACACACACACACACACACCACACACACACACACACACACACACACACACACACACACACACACTGAAACACACACACACACACACACAGAACTCAATAGTGTTTCTCACAGCAGTCTTCACAGCTTTGCTTTCCAGATTGTGTTCCTACTGTGCCAGCTTGGACCTAGCATGTAGACGTGGGGCAGATCTTGCTAGTGCTGTGAGGGGGGGGGGGCCTCTTTCTTACCTTCTTCAAGGAATCCAGTGTACAATGATACTGTCACATTTTTTGTATGTTTTTTGTGTGTGTGTTGTTCCTCAGCTAGAGCTTCGAAGTTCACCAGTGGTGAGATTTTGCGTATGCGACCATTTGCTGACCTACCTACCATTAAGGTAGCTGCATTCCGACTTCTGGGATGATGTTTAAACACAACATCTGTGTGTATGTGGGTTGCTGTTTTTTAAATGTTGTCACCCGGTCATACCAGCATGCAATAATAGCCTACTCTCCTAAAGATTGGAAGGGGTTTTGACATGTGTGCAAAATGTTCTTAGTTTGTCGTTCTCTGGACCTTGGTTTATAGTCTCTTCTGAAAAACTCTTGTGGGAGTGGAGTGGGTACTGATGTTAACTCCAGGGGGAAAATCCCCTCAAACCTGTGTCTTGGTGTTGACTCAAACCTGTTCCATCAGATTACAAACTTAACACTGACCACTTTGCTTGCCCTTCCCCCCACCCCTTCCATTTTTAGTATGGAAACACGTTTTTTTTGCTTTCTCTCACAATATTTGTCTGACCTGTTTCAGCTGTACTGTATACACTTTTTCCAGTTCTTCTTGATAAGTCATAGACTTGGGCTTTTTTTGTTCTGTAAAGTCTAAAAATAGAGTGCAGTATGGTGGCTTTTTTTCTCTGCTGTATGTGAACTACGTTTTTGGTCTAAGGCAACTTTTGGTAATCCCATGGCATCTGGGAGAAGGGAGAACTGAAGTCATGTGAAAGATCTGCAAAAGATCAACACTTTATTTTAGTGTTTCAGTGATACTAAAAGACGATACTGCATGCCCCATTTGGGGGGAAAAAAAAGATTGATTGTTTTGGACAATTTGTTTTCTTTTCTTTTTAATTTTTTTTAAAAGTTCCACGATAGAAAGGAAGAAGATTGATTGTATTGGACAAGAATTTTTTCTTCTTTTTTCTTTCTTTTAAATTTTTTTTTTTTAAACTTCCATGACTTATATTGATGAAAGTTTCTGAAGAGGTTATGACAGCTTTATAAAGTGAAGCATGATGCATGTTTTTACATCACAGGCGGGATCACATAATTATATGATAGAGGCTTTTTAAATATTGTAACCAACTGGAAACCAGGCAAAGAACAAAACACACGCCTCAGGTTAAACAACAAAATAACAGGGGAGAAAAGTTTCCTGCATGAAAAGTAATGCTCTCCTGCTACTTAAAGCTGCTTGCATATCTTCTTTAATAATGGGGAAGAAAGCTGTTGCACGTCATTTTCGTTGTTGTTCAAATCATGGTAAGGGAGAAAAGGCATTAACTGAAATTTATTTATTTATTTATTCTTTTATTTTGAGGATAATGGAATAAGCACTGATGTGCTTTTGTACATCAAGTCCCCGTGTGTATGCAGATTTGTCAGAATTAGCTGTTGAATAGAGGTGAAATGTTCAGATACTTTTTATCTTACTTTTGTAAGTTATTTCATTTTCACTTTTCCCCCCCCTTAATTTTAGTTGGAATGAATGTGTTCACGTGGATGTTGCACATACTTGTGTTCATTTTCAAAATTATAATGTGATTTTTATTGAACATGATTGTGTGTTTTCAGTCAAATAAAGAAAACGCCAAAGAGATCGACCGGTTAAAACTGGACCTCTACAAAACCTCGTAAGCATATTCTCTGAAATGTTTTGAAGTAAAGTTTTTGTTCGTATAAAACATTGTGATATGCTTTTAACTTTCAAATACTAGTTGTTTGTGTGTATGTGTGTTTGTGTTGTAATGTGTGTATATGAATGTAAGGACCTGCTCGTTATATTGTTGTTGCCCATTTTTCAGCTGAACACCCTGGGTGTTTACCCAGAACATGCACTCTGACTCACTCATCCCACCTGGGAATCACTGTGAGATTGAAATTACACACTGGATGAGAAGTTTGCAGGTTTGACTCTTTTCAAGTACCTTGCCACATAGGCAGCCATACTCCAACTTCAGAAGATTATTATTATATAATGGTCCTGATATGTATGGTGTTGATAGTTGGCTGGGTTTGAAACAGAAGTTCACAGTGCAGGCCAAAAGTTCTGTCATTTATTAATGCGAGATAGGCACTGAGGTCTTCTTGAGGTTGTTGTTATACTTTGTAATGTTGTGTTGAGATTGTTGTCAGCCATGTGAAATTCTTGGCATAACAACCTGTGCTGTGAGAAAAAATGCTCGGAAGTCAGAGTACAGCTGCTGCATGGTGAAGGGCTTGAAAACAGTCATGAATACATGCAAACGTCTCATCCATCATGCATTTACTGTCGGTCTCACGGTGATTCCCAAGTGCTATAATTTAAATGAAATGAAACTTTCTTTTCTTTTCTTGGGGTAATAGCATAAGTACAGCGACTTTTTTGGTGGTTGTTATTATTATCTAGCCCTCAAGAAAAATCTCACTAGTGGGTTTTTTTCCTCAAACTGACATTTTTTTCTCTTTAAATCATCAATGCATTCCCTTACCAACCGGGATGTATACTGTCAGGTCTTCTCCTGTGCTTGTAACTCTGCAGGAGGTCTGCCTGCTGGTCTCAGCTGACACATTCCAGCTTTGGATTAACTCATATTTTTGTACAGGATGCATGCTGGGTATGCTCATGTTTCTGTAACTCGCCAAACGCTGACATGATTGACAGGATCTTTAACATGCATAGTTGATCCTCTCCACATGAAAGGAATTGATCAATATGAAATGTAGCTTTTTTGGTGTCGTTTGTGATTATTATGTGTATCAATCTTCCTGTCAGTATCGTAATTGCCCTTCATGGGATGATTAAAGTGTTTTGACTTTTGACTTTGACTTGGCTTTGACTTAAGGCACTGGTAGGTCTGTCCTTCAAGTTGACCTTGGAGATGGTAAAAATTCCCCCATTGCTGCTGCCAAGACTCGAACTCACAGCTTCATGGACCCACAGTATTGAAGTCAAATGGTCTTGACCACTCAGCTATATCGTTTGTCTGACATATTATTTGTTTTCTCTGTTACTGTCCTTTGTATTAAAGGAGTTGATGATGTTGTTGTTGTTTTGTTGGCAGAAAATCAAACGAGGAGCACATACAACAGATTTCTGAATTGTCGGAAAAGTTGAATTCAAAGGTGAGTGTGATATCACAGGAATGTATCCACTGACAAATCATCCCATGCAGACAGACACAGTTAGGTGTATTCTGCTGTGGAAACACTTGTTAATCATACTACATCAATCCTACAGTATTCATTTTGTTCAGGCAAGTTGTGTGTATGTGTGTGTGTGTAAAGAAATAAAGATCACAACTGTGAACAAATCCACTTGAAGTTAGCAGCTATTATGTCCACCAGCCATAGCTGCGATGTCTTTTCTAATTCAGCACAACACAAGCTTCAAGTTTGTTGTTTGCTATGATATTATGGTTGTTGTTTTTGTTCATATGTGTGTTTTACGGCTCTGTGGAATACACAGTCTGTGTTCTGCAGAATTTTTGTGTGGAACAACTCTCTCATCACCATGGGTCCTTTTCCTCGTTTCTTTTGTAGCGAATGTCCTGTGCAAAGTTGACTTTGGTCTGTCTTTTCATTTGAATAAGAACATGATAAGGAGTAAAACAAGGGAAGGAAAAACTGGACGTAAATGGGTTTTAAATCATGGATGTGGCTTTTCTTTTTTTTTAGGCCAGCAGTTAAAAGATGTGAGATGTCACTGGTATACACATTTTTTTTGTACTCTCTCTCTCTCTCTCTCTCTCTCATTCACTCATTCTCTCACTCGGTCCTGCTGAATGACTCGCAAAGCTTTATCAGCAATAAAAATGTCGTTTTCGCCCTGCTAGAAATTATGATAAATCATAGTTTACAATGTACCAGTGTTACTTGCTGATGTTAAACCACGATATGGAATCCATGTCATCATGATTATTTGGGCAGTTGTGAATTGTTTTTACTTATTGGTTTTTCATTTTCATTTTCATTTTATTCTTTTATATCGAGGATAATGGAATAAGCACTTATGTGCTTTTTTACATCCAGTCCCCGTGTGTATGCATTTGTGTAAATTGTCATCTGTTCCCACTGGCACACAATGGCCTACTCTTACAAAAAGCGGAACAGGAGTTTAACGTGTGGGCAACATGATCTGCGTGCATTCGCACATGGGGCCTCAGTTTATAGTCGTCTTCTTTGCATTGCCTATAAGGCTGTATTACATGGTGTCGTAGTTTGGTCAGAGCGCCTGACGGCCCGACACCTCTGATTTCAGCTCCTTTGGCACATGACAGGGTTTCCTTCTGGGTGTTCTTTGAGTTTTCCTTCTCCATGCATGGGTTTGAAATCAGAGTGTTCCGCTCTCCTAGGTGGATTTTGTCAGCAAAACGGGCTCCACCTACCCTACCTGGTTATCCCGCCAGGCGCTCGGTCTCCCCACAGCAGGTCTTTGCGAAAACAGGGGACACCACCCTTCTGTAGGGTACCCCTCTTGCCTGGCAAGCCAAACAAGATGTTGCAGCTTCACTATCCCCGGGAAGCAGAGGTGTAGAGCGGATGCTCAGAAATGCACATACTTCCCTTCACAGGCGGGACATCCAGCACCAGACCCTGTGGTTCCCCGGTTTATAGTCTCATCTGAAGGACTTTTGGGGAGAGGGGAGTCTGCACTGATGTTAACTCCAGAGGAAAATATCCCCTTGAACAGGAATCGAACCCGGGTTAAATATGTGTGTGTGCCCAGTCCTTCCCACTGTCCCCTTGTGAATTGGTTTGTAAGCCTACCACAAAAAAACATTGCCATTGTCACTCACTCACTCACTCACTCACTCACTCACTCACTCACTCACTCACTCACTCACTCACTCACTCACTCACTCACTCACTCACTCACTCACTCACTCACTCATTCACTCACTCACTGCACTGTGTTTTGCAGGCCTCAGAGGCGTCAGCTCTGGAGCAGAGTGTGGAGGATCTAAGAAGGAGATTAGAAATGGCAGAGATTTATGCACAACAGGTAGGACCATATGTCTGTGTGTGTATGTGTGTGGGCACGTTGTGCATGAGAGAGAGTGCGTTTGTGTGTGTGTGTGTGTGTAAGAGTGAGCAACAGTACAGTGAGAGGCTGTATGACCAGTGGCTTTTCCACTCATGGAATTCCACTTTACAGCTTAGTCTTTAGTGATCGACTATGACTCTCTGACTAGGAGGCTTGACTTGCACAGTCCTTATGTGCTGCAGCCCTGGGGGCTAGTTGGCCTTTGGAGAACATCTCCAACGCTGACTGTCCTTATGCCCACTTGGCCGAGAGAGTGGGGATGTACTGTGGGCAAGGCATCTCCACTATAATCAAATTTCTGCTCAATTTCCGAAACAGCAGCTGCCTCCTCTGCTGTTTTGGAGGCCATCGTCGAACACGATGGACTAACATACAAGAGTGAGTGTGTGTGTGTGCAAGAGAGTGTGTGCATGTGTGTAAGAGTGAGTGTATGTGTGTGCGTGTGTGTGTGTGTGTATGTGTGTGTGTGCAAGAGTGAGTGTGTGTGTGCAAGAATGAGTGTGTGTGTGTGTGTGCGTGCGTGTGTGTAAGAGTGAGTTTCTGTGTGTGTACATGTGTGTGTAAGAGTGAGTGTGTGTTTTGAAACATTGTTTCCAATCATATATTTGACATTGATGTTTATTATAAGAGCTATCTGTACTCATGGAAGCATTTTTCATTGTTTCCCAACATTGCAAGCAGATGCTGAGTCGAACCAATGTTTTCACAATAATCGAATAGCGTTTCTCCAATATCTTCTTTTACCATTAAACAAGTAATAGTCAGACACGTGGGATTTTTTGGGGGGGGGGGGGGGGGGGGGGGGGGGGGGTGTTAGTTTTTTTGTTCCTCAGCTAGATCTTTGAGTCTTACCAATGGTGAGATTTTACGTATACGACCGTTTTTGCCCACCAGGAAAGTAGCTGTATTCCAGCTTCGGGAATGTCATGACGTTTGATTTTTGTTGTTGTTGTTGTTGTGTTTTTAAAACTGTTTTCTGATGTTGGTGTACCAGTCCATCAGTCAGTCAACCTGTTACTTTGGGAGGGGTTGGAGATAAAAACAATGGGGGGGAGGGGGGGTGGGGTGATTCACATCTGTGCCTGTGGTGAGTTTGTGTCAACTGTGGTGAGTTTGTGTCAAAGCCTTTGGGGTTGGAGGTTCGTGGGGAACGGTCGTTGGAGGGACGTTGTGGTGGTTGCCACCTCGGGTGGGCAACTCACTCAGTCTGGCTCCGCGACTGAGCTCACACTGTCGTTAGTAGGGGGCCTAGTAGGTGGTGTCCTGCGTATGTTAGCTCAGAACAGGCACCACTGAACACCACCACCAAAGTGACCCAGCAACAGTGCAGGATCCCACTGGCTGGTGGCCCAGCAGCGGCCTGATATTGATGGGCTTCCTGTGGACTTCCGACCCAGGGGATAATCTGGGTATGGCTGTGGCAGGCAGATTGACATGAGCGGCGTGGGAACGGCAGGACAGGGGACGTCACAGAAGATGAGGCAGCAACAAAAAAAAAGGAGGAGGGTAGGGGTAGGAGAGGGGGTAATGTTAACTGCTGAGTGTCTGAACAGTCTCTCTGCATGTGGACATTGATTGAGCGCTTTATAAATTCCATACATTATTATTATTATTGTCTTTACTGCCTAACAGGGGACGGGATAGCTCAGTGGTCGGAGCACTCGCTTTCCCCCAGCCAAGTTAAGCAGCGTCGAGCGTGGTTACCACTTGGATGGGTGACCGTTTGCGCGCCTTGGCTTCAGTACAGTTCCCCCAGTTCCCCCAGCTGTAAATGGGTACCTTGCCCTCTTTAGGGTCAGGGAAGGTAAAGCAGCGAGGGAGAGGAGATGGGTGCCGCCCTCAATATGCTGGCCCCTAGAGAAGTTGAGGTCTCTGACACCTCGCTCCCCTACAACCTTATAAGTTATGGGACTCCTTTACCTTTACCTTTACTACTACCTAACAGA
>CM054161.1:38989021-38991521 GCA_028751875.1 Rapana venosa
TCTCCTTGGCCAGATGCCTGAGTAGACTGGACTTGAGACGTTCATTTCGTTTTTGGGGTCAGAGGTTTGAATCCTCATCGTCTGATAGGAATGGATGATGTATGTATATATGTAATAAAACTTTTTTTGTTATTAATCATTACCTTGGCCTGATGCCTGAGTAGAGTGGACTTGAGATGTTCCTTTCTTGGGTCACGGGTTTGAATCCTCATCGTCTGATAAGAATGGATGATGTATGTATTTATGTAAAAAACCTTTCTTGTTATTAATCATTACCTTGGCCTGATGCCTGAACAGACTGGACTTTAGATGTTCATTTCTTTCTTGGGGTCACAGGTTTGAATCTTCATTATCTGATAGGAATGGATGATATGTAAAATTTTAAAAAATCCCCACTTGAACGCTGATTTGATATTGAAGCATTATTTTTGCAGATGGAAGGTGGCTGCTGTAGGGTTGGATTAAAAACATTCATTACCCAAAAATCTTCGAGTCCTCAGAAACATATATTGGGAACAGGAGACAGCCATTAGAGTCAACAATGACATCAGTCAATATAGACCAATCTGCAGGGGTGTGAGGCAGGGCTGCGTGTTCTCGCCTGATTTATTTAATGTATATAGTGAAATAATTCTACGAAATATTGAGAATCACGAGGGAATTAGTGTAGGGGGCCACAACATCAACAACCTGAGATATGCAGATGACACAGTCCTTATCGCCGACTCTGAAGAAAAACTGCAAAAGATTTTAACAACAGTAACAGACGAAAGCAAAAAGAAAGGATTACAGCTCAATGCAAAGAAGACAGAATGCATGGTGATCTCGAAAAAAGCTGTTATACCACAATGCAACATAGCCTGTAAAGGAGAGAGAATCAGACAAGTAAATACCTTTAAATACCTTGGTTGTACTATCACCCGGACAGCAAGTGTGACACAGAAATCAAGAAGAGAATCGGTCAATCTAAGGCAACTTTTAACAACATGAAATGCATTTTTACCAACAGTAAGATAAGCCTCAAGACAAAGATCCATGTTTTGAGAGCCTACGTATGGTCCATTCTTCTGTACGGATGTGAGTGCTGGACCCTAGCCAAGGACACAGAACAGCGACTAGAAGCAGTGGAAATGTGTGGTTCATCCAGAGAATCATGAAAGTCTCATGGACAAAAAGAAAAACAAATGCAGAAGTAATGGAAATGGCTGGGTACAAGAGATCCCTTCTCAACACCATCAGAGAAAGACAGCTCAAATTTTTCGGCCATATAATCAGGGCTGACGGACTAGAGAAACTGTTATGGAGTGGCAAAATCTGTGGAAACAAGAGCAGAGGAAGACAACGCACAAAATTCACAGACAGCTTAAACAAATTCGCAACGAATAAAGAGGGCACCAACAATGAGCTCATGAGAGGGACCGAGAACAGGGAAGAATGGAGAGCCATGATCGTCAATGTCTGCAGGACCAGACCGGACACTTGAAGAAGAAGACCCAAAAATCAGGAAAGGCGATAAGTTGAATTTGCTGTAGTTGGAATTGTATTCAAAAGAATATTATGGTTCAGGTGAACGCATGTCTGGTAGCTGCCAAATGACTGATTTCATGTTTTCTGTGGTTATGAGCACATTTGCTTGTTGTTGCTCTTAATATTTTTTTGTATGATATGTATTCTTCTTTCTGAGTAAACATGTGTTCAAACCAGTACACAGTTGTCTCACCAAGTATGAATCTCTGAGTTTGGACCGAGGATAGAAAAGAGGAATCGCTCAGGCTTGTCCAAATGTCTCCTTACCCAAATATGAGTGTGTTGTGGTGGTTGCATGTACACATTTCTTCATTCTCATTTAGGTAAAAAAAGTGGGGGGTTTTCATTGACATAATTTCTTTTTCTTTCAATTTTTTTTCCCCTCCAGGTTTCAACACTCTCTGAAGAGAGAGAGCAGTTGATATCAAGACACCATGAGATGGAGGGATCGTTGTTTGAACTTCAACGGAAACTAGGTATGTGCTTCCCATTTTTACTCGAAACTGTAGATGAGGATAAAGAAAGGGCCAATTTTCAGTTAGAGTTAAATGAGTGGAGTACAAGACAATACAATATGATTCTGTATTTAAAGAAATATAAATCCATATCAGAATAACAGAATGAGGCAGTGCAGGATCACTCTACAGCGGAGCCTGCTGGCTGTCTATCATCTCCATCATAGTGGTGTTGTTGTTGATCATTCCCCAGCTTAAGCACCCAGGGGTCACCCAGAGTATGCTGTCTTACCTCACTCATCACACTGGATGCGAAGCTTGATAATTATGACCATCTTCAAATACCTCGCCTTAGTGGCATCCATACTCCATTTTCAGAGGAGTTTTTTTCCCCCTTCCTTTTGGCGAAGGATACAGGTTGTTCTGCCTGGGGCTTGTCACAGCTGAAGACAATCCCTACATCATATTTCAAAACGTACCAACAGTTTAACTCGGGCCTTGGCACTTTGGGGACGGGA
>CM054161.1:38992021-38999521 GCA_028751875.1 Rapana venosa
TAATATTCCACAGTAAGGGTAGATTAGAATCTCGATAGGTCTAGTAGTCTCTAGAGATAGGCCTAGTAGACCTCAAAATCCTACGACAAAAGACAATGATCTTTCTGCCGGCAGAACTGTATATATGACTAATCGATCCACTTATTAGGCCTATCCCCTCCAACTGATGGTAGGCCTATAGGCTCCTTTTATCCAAAGGGGCAATTGCATTTCACAGCCATGAAGAATCTTACCGCTGGCCTATTTCAATAGGGCCTAGTAGGCCTATTGATTTTAAAGATGAAACTATGAAATCTGCATATACTGGTTGGTCTAGCCTACAATGCCTTTCAAAATTTGTCATGGGCTACGCCTATCATCTTTGCATTTAGGGCCTAGGCCTAATTCAAGTTCGGTTGCTCTAGGCCTAGTAGGTCTAATGAGTTTTCAAGCTCAAGTGTTCGTTTTTTTTCTTGTAGGGCCTAGGCCTATATCGAGAATAACGTCATAAGCACTTAGTGTCCAGTCTCTGTGTGTATGCGATTTTATGTCATCTGTTCCCACCAGCATACAATGGCCTACTCTTACGAAACGCGGAACAGAACGTTACGTGTGCTAAAGTGTCAGGGGCGGAGAGTGTGTGTGTCAGTGTGAGCGATTCAACGCTACACACACATACACGCATGCACTGACCGCTTAATGTAATTCATTAAAAATACATGTAATTCTTAGTTTTGTGTTTTAACTGCCTTTACTTTAATTCGTATATTATATTTGTATTTCAAAAAGGTCACTCAATCGTAATCTTTGAATGTTCATTTAGTAATATCTAACTAGCAATTTTATATATTTTTCTTTTTTATATGGGCGTGATTATTCCTATCTTGAACTTCTATCACTATAGTGTAAATCTTATTTTATCATTGCGGAGACAGTAGTCAAGGAAAACAAGTGTAGGTAACCGATTACAACTTCCGGGTCGTTTTGAAATTGATTGATGAAACATTCAGGTTTGTTTCAAAATAATTTTTTAAAACCCAGTAGCAAAAACAAAGCCAAACAAATCAACTAGGAAATACCATTCTTTCAATGACAGCATTTAAAGCAACATTGAGTAAGGACCATGCCTTTGGAAATTTATGTCTTAATTTCTTTAAAAAAATTATCTCCCTTGCTACCTATCGAAGAGTACCTGACTTTTAGAAAATATCTTTATTGGTGCTCAAAGGGTCTAGCTAACAGACTACAGCATAGGTGAGGGTGAAGTGACTTGAAAAGAGCCCAACACACGAACTGGTGATAAACGAGACAGAATTACATTCTAGGTAACTCCGGAGTGTACATTCTGGGGAACCAAAACAACACCACCACCACCAACACCACCACCACCACCGACAACAACAACAACGTCACACCTGTCTCACCTGTCGGCATCACCGAGTTCGGTGTTAGCCGCCGCACCCAATAATAACACCGACATGATCCTCCTTCCTCCTCCACGTGCTCCTCCGGTCTTCTTCGCTGTACTGCCCTGTACGCTGACTTCATGGATTCTCAGGCCACAGGATTCGGTGATGTTGCCAGTGAGAGAAGCTGGTGGTTTTCTGCCTTTTTTTCTTTTTTGCCACGCTCCTCTCGCTTTGAAAGACATCTTTATGAAGTTCGTATCTTGGTACATGGTTCCGTCTACTGTTGACTGCATGAATGGATCTGGCTCCAGAATGAAGTGACGGCAGATTGCTAAAAGAACAAAGTTGTGGACACAAAGTGACATCAGTTAACCCGGCTGAGGACTGTCAGTAATAAACGCCTAGCATGCAGAGCTAGAGGGATGGGCTCCGCCAGGGTCAACTTGCCCACGACACACTGCCTGAAAAAGTATGTGCTGTTCTCAAAGACTCCTTTGGGGAGAGTGAAGTCTGCATTGATGTTAACTCCAGGAGAAAAAAAACACACCCTTGAACGGGATTCGAACCCGGGTCGTCAGATTGCGAACGCAATGTTCTAACGACTAAGACTGTCCTGTTCACCTTGGGGGCAGAGATGTCGACATGAACATCGAAGGAACAGCAGAACAGGAACGTCTTTCAGAAGATGAGGCACCAAAGAATTTTAACAAAGAAGAAAACGAAGTGCAAACACACACACACAACAACACACACATCACACACACACACACAACACACACACACACACACACACACACACACACACACACACACACACACACACACACACACCACACACCACAAACACACACACACACACACACACACACACTCGCACGCATGCGCACACGCACGCACACACTCACGCAAACTAAAAGTTTGGAACTAAAGACTACTACTACACACTCACACACGCACGCCCGCACGTACACGCACGCATACCCAATTCTTCTTGACATGTATATAAGGAGAGCCTTAGATGTCCATAAGAGATATACTACTTTTCAAGAAAGTTTTATATGACTCTCAGCAATTCATAGCATCAGTTGCT
The DNA here is from genome assembly GCA_028751875.1 of Rapana venosa. Taxonomy (NCBI): domain Eukaryota; kingdom Metazoa; phylum Mollusca; class Gastropoda; order Neogastropoda; family Muricidae; genus Rapana; species Rapana venosa. The sequence continues at coordinate 38,994,500 of CM054161.1, forward strand.
GAAGTCATAATATTCTTCTCCTGTAAGCCCTTTACTGTAATTAGTTGTGGATATATATATATATATATATATATATATATATATATATATATATAGTAATTATGTGGATATATATATATATATATATATATATATATATATATATATATATATATAGATAATAATATAGATATAGATATAGATAGATATATATTGTGTGTGTGTCGTCTGTGTGTATTTATGTATAGAGAGGGATGGGGTATGTATATAGGTGTTTTGGTATCAATGTGAGTGTCTAAATAACCCAGTACTGAATGAACATTAAACAAAACAAAACAAACAACACACACACACACACACACACACACACACACACACACACACACACACACACACACATACACACACACACTTAAATCATGAAAAACACATTTATCTGGTGTAAATGTTTTATAATGAAAGCTGTGCAAATGAGACAGAATTAAACCCACATACATCAAAGATACTTTCAATCAGTACATCAATAAAAACATTTGATACATCAAAAAATTAAATAAAAACGATAAGTGTCCCCATAACCCATATGGTCGTAGGGGCGTTAGGTGTCAGAGACCTCAGCTTCTCTAGGGGCCAGCATATTGAGGGCGGCACCCATCTCCTCTTCCTCGCTGCTTTACCTTCCCTGACCCTAAAGAGGGCAGGTACCCATTCACAGCTGGGTGAACTGGGGGACTATACTGAAGCCAAGGCGCGCAAACGGTCACCCATCCAAGAGGTAACCACGCTTAATGTTGCTTAACCTTAGCTTGAGGAAAACGGGTGCTCTGACCACTGAGCTGTCCCGTCCCTGTAATAACCTGTAATTCACCAGTAAAGGGGGTGGGGGGGTGGGGGGGGGGGGGGGGAATCTGAAGTCGGAATATGGCTACCTACATGGTGAGGTATTTGAGAACGTAAACTTTTCATCCAGTATGTGCTTTATGCTTTCACTGTGAATTCCTAGCCTTCTAATTTCCCAACCGACGAGAATTTGTCATGCTCCACAAGGGTGGCGATACTAAAGACTGTGGCAATTACAGTTCAATCGCCTTGATAAGCCACACAAGCAAAAGTTCTGTTGGTCATTATCCTCAACAGCATGAAAAGTACAGTTGAAAGAGAGATACGCGATTGTCAGGAAGGATAAAGACGTGGAAGAGGAACCAAAGACATGTTTCTGTGCTGCAGATACTGTAAGAGAAAATCAAAGACACCGTGGCATTTAACAACTTTTATAGACTTTAGTTAGGCTTTTGACAGTGTCAAACGTCGCCATCTGTTTAGCACAATGTCAGAAATGAGCTTTCCAAAGCATCTGGTCTCTCTCACAACAGATTTTTAATCAGATCAGGAAGCAACCATCCATTGTAATGGCCGAGACTGCAAGTCCTTTGATATAAAAATGGAGTCTGTCAGGGCTGCACACTGTTCCCTCATCTTTTTCAATAGTTACACCGAAAGGATCACGAGAAAGGCGGACGTAGATGACATGGATATTATTACACTAGACACTAGACAGAAACAACACAAATCTCAGGCACGCTGATTACACAGCACTCATGGCCAATGATATCACAAGCATGATAAGAATTCTGTACATAGTTGACGCTGAAGACAACGCAGCCGGCCTTCAGTTAAAAGCAAAAAATACCAAAAGTGATGCAAAATAATGGCAAAAGACTTTTCAAAATATCAAAATCAATTCAACAGATCTGAGATACGTTCAAACTGTTAAATATTAAGGCCCTATAAAAGAGAATACCGGCTCCTGCCTACCAGATATCGAGTCTAGAATCGGTACGGCTAAACAAACGATATTCGTTTAAACAACATTTGGAAAGACAGAAGCATAACTATCTAAAAACCAGATTTGTCAAAACACCGAGCTGGCCTGTATTGTAGTATGGGTCACAGGCCTGGACACTAAGAGAAGTAGAAAGAGATAACATCAACACAACAAAGTATGGTTCGCGGGTGAGTTCTTAAAGTCAAATGGTCAGACAGGAGAACAAATGAAAACATTCTAGATGAATTATCAGCACAGAGACAATTCGTAACTAAAATTAATAAGCGCAGACTAAGGTATGTTGGTTATGCAAACAGAAACGCACAAACAAATCTGATGACGACAATTCTCGAAAGCTGCCAACTTTTTCTGTCTCTGCTGAGTTCTACGATCTCCTGTAGCCCTCCTCCCAGACCACTGATCTCAGTGATATAGGCAGTGTAGGATGATGTTGGTGGTCTGACTATTTGCATCCTGCCCTCAACCTTACCTTAAGGAACACTTTCATTTATTTCTCCCAACTTTATATACACTGTCTTCCTGCTTCAATCAAATTTCGAAAATTGAAAACTGATCAAGGTCTCAAATACATTTTTTAGAACAATTTCGATTTCGAAGATCTTCAAATTTGAGATATTTTGTTATCAAATGAAATTTTTCCCCAATTATATATATGTCAGAATTGTACTAGAGACGTAAATTTTGCAGAGTATTGTTGAATCTACTGTATTGTTGTCTCCAGCAGTTTCACATGGGAAGCTTGTAGAAGAAGTAACAAAACATAATTATGCATCTGACAGTGTCACTACGCAGCCTTTTCTTCCACACACATACTTTAAGTTCCCGAAAGAACAAACATTTATGACTTATTTTCCAGAGCATTTCAGGTGGTGAAGACGTTCGCCTGCCAACAAGTCAACCGTGAGGTTCTGGGTTCGATTCCTCAGCCTCTCCCCCTTGTCTTCCCAGTTTGACTCCCCCCCCCCCAAAAAAACAACAACAAACAAACAAAAAAAAACCCACAAAAAACCAAAACCAACCCCCAAAAAACAAAATCAAACTGGATGTCAGAATCCTTCGGCTGAGACTATAAACCGATGCCCGTGTGTGAACACACACGACATCTTGCGCGCACGTTAAAACCCCGTTCCGCTTTTTGGAAGAGTAGGCCATTGTGTGCCAGCAGGAGCTGATGATGACAGAAAAAAACCACACCCACAATACACACAGGTGTCATGTTTAGACACCATCCCCCAAGTCGGAATGCGGCTACCTAAATTATGGGGGTATACAACGGGTCGCATACGCATAAAATCTCACCATTTAGCAAACTTCGGAGCTCTAGCCAAGGAACGAAGAAGAAAAAAAAAGAGCATTACACAATAATAATAATAATGATAATAATAATGATAATAATAATAATAATGATAATAATGATACTACTACTACTACTACTACTACTACTACTGATAATAATAATACATGGAATTTATATAGCGCTATATCTTGCAACAAAACAGATCAAAGTGCTTTCAAGATTAAGATAGAATTATTGTGTAGTTCTTGCCTGATATTTCGACACAGAGTATGTTTAAAAGAAAATATATCAAAATCCCAAATCACAGCCCAATCCACTTCCAGTTAGAATAGTTTTGATGCAGTAAAAAAAAAAACTAGACAATAATGATAAAGGTCCCTTGGTCAAAATAATACGTACAAAATGTTCATACAATTTACAGGAATATTTCTGTGCAGAGGGTAACACAATACCAGCCCCCCTAAAAGTCTAATCATTCTAGCTTTCACTAAACCAGAAGTGAGGTACTTGCCTCTCCATAAATAACTTCATTTATCGGGTTTTTATTTTATCCATATATATAGGACAAATCCTTCATAGTTTCAGTTGTAATGTTTCTAAAAAAATAATATTTAGATTTGCATGATCCTAAATTTGGTTTACATATTTTTTAAATTTCAGAAATGAGTACAAGCATTGAAAACAAACAGCATTTTGGAATCATAGCAACAACAAGCTTGTCCTAAATTTCATGGGCATAATTATAAAAAGACTGGTGTCACCGCAGATCAGAGAGCTCCAGGCAAAACTAGTTATTGAGAGAGACAGCGTTTGTTACCTGGCTGTCTGCAATAAAGACAACAATGCTTTTGACCCTTCTTCACTAGCAGGTTTCTTTCACGCGCGTGCGCGCGCGAGCGCGCACACACAAGCACACACACACACACAACACACACACACACACACACACACACACACACACACACTCACACATTCGCTCTCTCTCTCTCAAACACACACACTCTCTCTCTAACTCTCCTCTTCGTTTTCTCTCTTCCCTGCCTCCCTCCCTCCTCCTCTGCCTTTCTCTCTTCCCTCTCCCCCCTCTCTCTCTCCCTCTCCACCCCTCTCTCTCCTCCTCCTCCTCCTCTCTCTCTCCCTTTCTCTCTCTCCTACCCTCCCCCCCCCCCTCCCATGCTCTCTCTCTCTCTCTCTACCTCCCCTCCCTCCCTCCATCCTCCTCTTTCTCACTCTCATCTCTTCTCTCTCTCTCCTCTCGTCTCTCTCTCTCTCCTCTCCTTCTCATCGTCTTCTCACTCTCTCTCTCTCTCTCTCTCTCTCTCCCTCCTCTCTCTCCTCTCTCTCTTTGCCTCCGGCTCTTCCTCCCCCTCCCTCCCTCCCTCTCTCTCTCTCTCCCTCCCTCTGTCCTTCCCCGTCGTTTTATCTCTCCCCTCCCCCCCGCTCTCGTTCTCTCCAGCTCTCTCTTCCCCAACAAAGTCCTATATCTTATCTTTCAATAGATTTTTTGTTGAGTATGTGTTTGGGGGCCAGCCAACCATCCAACCAGCCAGCCAGCCAACCAGCCAGTCATCCACCCACCCACCCATCCACCCAACCTCCACCTACCCAACCACCCATCCACCCACCCACCCACCCAGCCACCCAACCACCCACCCACCCACCCACCCATCCACCCACCCACCCACCTATTTATTTTATACCACTTTAAGTCACGAAATTTCTCTGCGTGAAATTCGGGCTGCTCTCCCCGGGGAGAGCGCGTCGCCACAAGAGCAGCGCCACCCTTTTTTTTTCTTTTCTTTTTTAACTTTTGGTCTTCAACTGTATTTGTTTCCCTATCAGAGTGGCTTTTTTCTAAGAATTTTGCCAGGGACAACTCTCTTGTTGCAGTGGGTTCTTT
>CM054161.1:39004521-39009521 GCA_028751875.1 Rapana venosa
TACACTCCCGTCCATAAGTTTGGCATACGTAGGTCACTAAGCTATGATCACTCAGATTGGTACTATAGCTATGGTTCCTTGGTCACTACAGTATGGCCCCACACAGCATGGTCCTAAGCTATGGTCCGCACAGTATGGTCACTACGCTAGGGTCCACACAGTTGGTAAAAAGCTAGGGTCACTCAGCGTGGTACTAGGGTCACAAATTTTATGGTCAAACGCTTGGTCACTCAGCTATGGCCACCAGCAATGGCAAAAGCATGGTCACTACGCTAGGGGTTTCACTAACTTGGTCGTACAGAGGCCAAATTTTCTATGGTCCTAAGTTTGGCCATAGAGTTTTAGGGTATACAGCTAGGGCCATAAGCTAGGGCCCACTACGCTATGGTTTAAATACGCTATGGAAAACACAGTTTTGGTCACTAAGCCAGGGTCACACACTAGGTACTTTGCTATGGTCCTTACAGTATGGTTCCTATAGTTTATGGTCACTACGCTAGGCACTCAGCTTGGTCATACAGCTATGGCCATACACTTGGTCACTACGCTAGGCCCACTACAGCTTTGGTCCTGGCCAGGGCCCACTTGGTCACTACAGCTATGGTCAACAGTATGGTACTAAGCTATTCATTGGTCACTGGCTATGGTATAAGCTATGGTCACTAAGCTATGGTACTAAGTTTTACGGTCCTACAAGTTTATGGTCACTCAGCTTTTTCACTACGCTTTAGTCAACAGTAGGGTTTTTTTTTAAAAGCTATGGTCACTACCTATGGTCCCAAGCTTGGTCACGGGTTTGGTATACATCTATGGTTATACAGTTGGTTACCAGCCTTATGTTCACTACAGCTTTGGTCACTACAGTTTATGGTCCATAAGTTAGTCATTAAAGCTATGGTCCACAGCTATGGTCATACAGTATGGTCCTACGCTAGGGCCCCCTTCAGCTATGGTTACTACAGTTAGGGAACTCCAGCTTGGTCAGTACAGTATGGCCCACAAGTATGGTCATACGTTGGCCCTACAGCCAGGGGTGTACACAGCTTTGGTCCTACAGCTTGGTCATTACAGCTATGGCCACTACAGCTTTGGTCATACAGCTATGGTCACTAAAAAGCTATGGTAAATCACAATGGGTCCTATGGCCATACAGTATGGTCCACCAGCTTTAGTCACTACAGCTTGGTGCCACGTTTATGGCCCTACAGCTATGGTATACAGCTTGGTCATATAGTTGATAAAGCTATGGTCATACAGCTTGGCCCTTTCAGCTATGGTCCACAAGCTATAGTCACAAAGTATGGTCACTACAGCTTTGGTCACTCGGTCCCCTACAGCTTGGTCCCACAGTTGGCATACAGTATGGTCATACAGCTATGGTCACTCAGCTTGGTCATACAGATATGGTCCAAAGCTATGGTCATACAGCTATGGTACTACGCTTGGTCATACGATGGTCAATTGGTCATACAGCTATGGTCACAACAGTTTGGGTCACTAACCGGGGTCCACACAGCCGCCCTACAGCTAGGACTTTGGTCATACGCTTAGCACTTAGCTGTGGTCATAATTTGTGGTCACAGGGTCCTACAGCTATGGTCCAACTCTATGGCCATACAGCTTTGGTCACTACAGTATGGCCTACAGCTATGGTCACTACGCTATGGTCACATGGTCCTCGCTTGGCCCTAGGGTCATACGTTTATGGCACTACGTATGGTCACTACAGCTATGGCCCATTTTAAGCTGTATAGGCTATTATCAATCCTAGTGACTGGCAGTCAACAGATTGTTCTTCATTATTCCATTTGTACGGTATTCTTCTTCATTATTCTATCCGTACGGTATTGTTCTTTGTTATTCTATTTGTACGGTATTGTTCTTCATTATTCCATTTGTACGGTATTCTTCTTCATTATTCTATCCGTACGGTATTGTTCTTTGTTATTCTATTTGTACGGTATTGTTCTTCATTATTCTATTTGTACGGTATTGTTCTTTGTTATTCTGTTTGTACGGTTATTGTTCTTCGTTTTCTATTTGTACGGTATTTTTCTTCATTAATTTTTTTTTGGTATTGTTTTTTCATTATTCCATCTGAAAGGAAATTTTTCTTCATTTTTATTGTAAGGCATTTTCCTCTTTTTATTTTTTTGTTTTCGGTATCAATGATAAACTCCCCGTTATTCATATGGGAAAAATGTAGCAGTTGTATATGTTCGGGAGTTTATTTCGGTATCTTTTGACTAAAGACATGGTTTCTTTTCAGAAATATTTTTTTCTCCTCAAAAAAAACGAATTCTTTTCTTTCATTTCCTGTCTTTAAAAGTTCTTCTTTTTCCAATTATACTTCTTTTTTTTTTTCAAGATCGTGTTTCTGCGAGTGGGGAGGTTTGTTTTCCCCGTTTTTTAAAAAAAAAAAAAAAAAAAAACCAAAAAAATAAAAAAAAAAAAAAAAAAAAAAAAACATTTTTCCGGTCCCCCTGGGGATTTCCAAAAAAAGGGGACAAAATTGTCCCGTATAAAAAACTATCCCCACCTTTTGGAAAATTCTGCGCTAGGGGTTTCCCCCTTTTCTATTCTCTTTGTTTGCGTTGTTCCTTTTTATTCCTGCCCCTTCGTCCTTTTAATTTTGCCTTCTTTTTCCAGTCCCTTGCTTTTCTTCCAGAAAGACTTCAAAAAATTACAATTTTCTCCCCCGCCGAAGTTTGGATACGTGGTTCTACTTGTCAGGCGCTTAAAGGCCGCGAACGAAATTTTTGTTATATGACGACAACAATAGTGTGTATGGGGTTCGGTGAAGAATTGCGAAGAAGAGAAAGCGAAGAAGGAAGGAAGAAGAAGAAGAAGAAGAAGAGGAAGAAGAAGAAAAAAAAAGAAGAAGAGAAAGAAGAACAAAAACAAGAACAAAAAAAAAAAAGAAAAAAGAAAAAAAAGAAAAAAAAAAAAAAAAGAAGAAGAAGAAAGAAAGGGGAAAAAGAAGAAGAATTTCGAAGGAAAAGAAAAATTGCGAGAGGAATTGCGAAGAAGAAGAATTGCGAAGAAGAAATTTGGAAGAAGAAGAAGAAGAATTTCGAAAAAGAAAAAGAAAAATTGGGGAAAAAAGAAAGAAGAAAAAATTTGGGAAAAAGAAGAAGGGAAATTTCGAAAAGGGAAAAAGAAGAAGAAAAGCGAAGAAGAAGAAGAGCAAGAGAATTGCGAAGAAAAAAGAAGAAAAGAAGAAAAAAAGAGAAATTGCAAAAGAAGAAGAAGAAGAAGAAGAAGAAGAAGAAAATTGCGAAGAAAACAAGAATTGCGAACAAAAAAAAGAAGAAGAAGAGAAGAAGAAGAAAGAAGAAGAAGAAGAAGAAGAAGAAGAAGAAGAAGAAGAAGAAATTTCGAAAAAAGAAGAATTGCGGAAAAAGAAGAATTGCGAAGAAGAAAAAATTTGGGAAAAAAGAAAAAAAAAAAAAAAGAATTGCAAGAAGAATTTCGAAAAAGAATTCCCAAAGAAGAAAAAAAAGAATTGCGAAGAAGAAAAGAATTTGGAAGAAGAAATTTCGAAAAAAATTGCGAAGAGAAGAAGGAAAAAATTGCGAAAGAAAAAGAAGAATTGCGAAGAGAAGGGGGGGGAAAAATTGCAAAAAAAAGAAAAAGAATTTCGAAGAGGGAAATTTCGAAGAAGAAGGGAAATTTCGAAGAAGAAAAATTTCGAAGAAGAAGAAGAAGAAAATTTCGAAGAAGAAAAAGAAGAATTGCGAAGAGAAGAAAAATTGGAAAAAAGAAGAAGAAGAAGGCGAAGAAGAAGAAGAGCGAAGAAGAATTTCGAAGAAAATTGCGAAGAAAATTGCGAAAAAAGAAAAAATTGCGAAAAAAAAAGAAGAATTTCAAAAGAAAAATTGGAAGAAGAAAAAAAGAAGAAGAAGGGAAAAAAAGGAAGAAGAAGAAGAAGGGAAGAAGAAGAAGAAGAAAAGAAAAAGAAGAAGAAGAAGAATTGCGAAGAGAAGAAGAATTTCGAAGAAGAAGAAAAATTGCGAAAAGAAGAAGAAGAAAGAAAAAGAAGAAGAAGGGGGAAAAAAGAAGAAAAAGAAGAGAAGGAAGAAGAAGAAATTTTGAAGAAGAAGAAAAATTTTTAAAGAAGAAGAATTGTGAAGAAAAATTTCAAAGGAAGAAAAAGAAATTTCGAAGAAAAAGAAGGAATTGTGAAGAAAAAGAATTTCGAAGAAGAATTGCGAAAAATTGAAAGAAGAAGAAGAATTTGGGAAAAATTGCGAAGAAGAAGAAGGTTGCGAAGAAGAAGGGAAAAATTTCGAAGAAGAAGAAGAAGAAAAAGAAAAAATTGCGAAGAAAAAAAGAATTGCGAAAAGAAGAATTGCGAAGAAGAAGAATTTCGAAAAAAAGAATTGCGAAGAAGAAGAAGAATTGGAAGAAGAAAATTTTGGAAGAAGAAGAATTGCGAAATTGGAAAAAAAGAATTGCGAAAAAAGAAGAATTGCGAAGGGAAGAAGAAGAAGAAGAAGAAGAAGAGAAGATAAGAAAAAGAAAAAGAAGGAAAAGAAGAAGAGAAGAAGAAGAAGAAGAAAGAAGAAAAAAAAAGAAAAAAAGAAGAAGAAGAAGAAGAAGAAAAAAGAGAAAAAGAAGAAACAACAACAACAACAAAAAAACAACACAACAACAAACAACAAAGAATTGTTAAGAAGAATTGCAAAAAAAGAATTTAGAAGAATTGGAAGAAGAAGAATTTCAAAGAATTGGAAGAAGAAGAAGAAGTTTGAAAGAAAAAAAGGGAAATTTCAAAAAGGGAAAAATTGCGAAGAAGAATTGCGAAAAAAAAAAAATAATAAAGGAATTTATATAGCGCTATTTTGCAGAGACAAAACAGCGCTTGCACTCAACTCATTTTACACAGTATACAACCCGTAACAAGTAATAGTTCCATCAAGTCCAAAAGTGCACGCGCGGCGGCGCCCACACACCACACACACACACTACACACACAGAGGTCACACACCCTGGAGGGC
>CM054161.1:39022021-39024521 GCA_028751875.1 Rapana venosa
AAATTCTTTGTGCTTTTTTTGGGGAAGAGAGAGAGAAGAGAAGAGAGAGGAGAAGAGAGAGAGAGAGAGAGAAAGAGAGAGGAGAGAGAGAGGGGAGAGAAAGAGAGAAGAGGAGAAAGGAGAGAAATAGAGGGGGAAGGAGAGAGAGAGAGAGAGAGAGGCGAGAGAGAGAGAGAGGGAAACAACAGACAGACAGACAGACAGCGACAGACAGACAGACAGACAGACAGAAAAGACAGACAGACAGAAAATTAACACTATGTAGTCGGAAAATGAATAAGTACAAGTTTCTTTGCATCATGCTCTACCCTCCCTCACGATTTTTGTTCAAGGAAAATCTCACAGAATACAACAACCAACAACAAAGCAAGCAAACCTCAAGCAAACTAAATGTAGGAAAAAGTCAAACACACCCAAACTCTTTCCTTCTATGTTTCATTTTTAAAAAATTCTTTTATATCGAGGAAAATGGAATAAGCACTCGTGTGCTTTTTATTTTACATCCAGTCCCCGTGTGTATGCGGTTTTGTCAATTTTGTCATCTGTTTCCACCGGCACACAATGGCCTACTCTTACGAAAAGCGGAACAGGATTTAACGTGTGCGCAAGATGTTCTGCGCGCGTTCGCACACGGGGGGCCTCGGTTTAAAGTCTCATCTGAAGGACTTTTTGGGGAGAGTGGAGTCTGCACTGATGTTAACTCCAGGGGAAAATATCCCCTTGAACGGGAATCGAACCCGGATCGTCAGATTGCGAACGCAATGTTCTAACCACTAGGCTATCCCGTCCCCCCATTCCAGAGACAGACAGACAGACAGACTTTCAGGTTCAGTCTCAGATCTTTTCTTCACAGAAGCCAGTGCCTTGCTCTTCATATTTTCATTTCATACCACATTAAGTCAAGACAGATTTTTCGGCGTGAAATTCGGGCTGCTCTCTCCGGGGAGAGCGCGTCGCCACAAGAGCAGCGCCACCCGTTATCATTTTTTTCCCTATCTGCAGCTGTTATTTGTTTGCCTATCAGAGTGCCTTTTTTTCTACAAATTTTTTTTCCAGGGACAACTCTCGTTGCCGTGGGTTCTTTTACGTGCGCTAAATAATTTTATGTAACACACGGGACCTCGGTTCATCGTACTATCCTAAAAACTAGCACCCAGACCACCACTCATGGTCTAATGGACGGGGGAGGGGGGGGGAGTTTTGGGCCTAAATGGGATTGAACCATCGCACACTTCCGACCCGGACTTTTCGCTTTCTAGGCAGATGCGTTACCTCTAGACCACCGATCCACACTTTAAAGATGAATATACTATGCAGAACTACATCGTGTACAGCAATAATTATGAATAATGACAGAAAAGGACATTATCTTGTCTTTAACATGTTTTATGCAGATAGACCATTAACCGAATAATACTATTGACAGTCATTGGTAGTATTGAGGACATAGAGAGAGAAAAAAGAGAGAGAGAGAGAGAGAGAGAGAGAGAGAGAGAGAGAGAGAGAGAGAGAGAGAGAGGGAAGAGAGAGAGAGAGAGAGAGAGAAGAGAGAGAGAGAGAAAGGGAGAGAGAGAGAGAGAGAGAGAGAGAGAGGAGAGAGAGAAAGAGAGAAGAGAAGAGAGAGAAAGGTAAGAGAAGAAAGAGGGAAAGAGAAAGAGAGAGAGAAAGAGAGAGAGAGAGAGAGAGAGAGAGAGAGAGAGAAGAGAGAGAGAGAGAGAGAGAGAGAGAAGAAGAGAGAGAGAGATAACTCGAACTCAAAAAGGGTTCATTGGGCTATACATGAAAGGGATTGCCGAAATACTTAGTATTTTAGTGTGTGGGGGGGGGGAGGGGGGAGGGTGTGACTTCACAGCAGCAACAACAAAATGTTATTGTACAACGAGAAGGACGTGAGAACAATATGACCCAAGATAACAAAGTATCTTTTATTCTAACGGCTTTACACAAATATAAAGTGAGGCTGCCCACGACCTCAGGGTGACTAGACGCCATAAGTAAACAGTCTGAATAAGTCAGGCTGTCTACTATATTTAACAGGGATGTAGTTCTGCCTAACATCCTCTAGTACTGGACAGCACAACACAAAATGTACCTCATCCTCCAGTGCTCGCTTACATACATAGTGGCCAAAGCAACCTGTGGTCATCAATATCATGTTCTGTGTATATACATTTATGAACTCTTATCTCTGATACTCCAAGTCTGAACCTACACGTAATTCTTTTTTGAATGCAAGTCCATATCAAGCTTCAGATAAGGTTTGACATCGTGTGAATTAATGGATTGTCTATACATTTGATCTCGTTCACTACTTTGCATGTGATCACTCCATTGATACAATTGGCAGTCAATCAGTTTTTGTCTGAACACTTCAATAAACTCGCTACACTTTTCCACACCTTGATTGAGCCAAGCAAATTCAAACCCAAGTTCACATCAACAGGTACGTTCGAGTTGTGTTTTTGTTAGTTTTCTTAGTAAAGGTGTTCCCATAACCTAT
>CM054161.1:39031429-39036429 GCA_028751875.1 Rapana venosa
CTGTGTCTGTCTGTCTGTCTTCTGTCTTCTTTCTCTCTCTCTCTCTCTCTCTCTCTCTCTTTTCTCTCCATCTTTCTCTCCATCTCTTTGTTTATCTCTCTCATCCTTTATCTATCTATCTATCTATTGTATGTATGTATGTGATATATTATAATATCTATATACTATTTATATATATATATTATTATATATATATATTATATATATCCCTCTGTCTCTGTCTGGGTGACTCTCTCTCTCTCTCTCTCTATCTCTCTCTCTTCCTTCTTTCTTTCTTTCTGTCTTTCTCTTTTTGTCTCTATGCATTTGTCATCAACCTAAAGACAGTTTCATAGCAACACACACACACACACACACACACACACACATTGTCAATGTCTGTCAAAGCCAGCCTCAGGCATCATCACTCTCCCAGCTGATGATGCACATCATGATACTAGCCACAAAACAAAACAAACGGAACCAAAAGACACCCCCCCCCCCCCACTCCCCCCCAGTTCTCGTGTGTATGCAGTTTTGTCAATTTTGTCATCCCTTTCTACCGGCACACAAGGGCCTACTCTTCCGAAAAGCGGAACGGGGGGTACGTGCGCGCAAGATGGTCTGTGTTCGCACACGAGACCTCAGTTTATAGTCTCATCCGAAAGACTTCTAGGAGGAGTGGAGTCGGCACTGCTGTTAACTCCAGAAGAAAAAATCCTCTTGAACGAGATTCGAACCCCGGTCAGCAGATCACGAGCGCTACGCAATGCATTTCACTCTAACCACCAAGGTTATCCCGAGAGAGAGAGAGAGAGAGAGAGAGAGAGAGAGAGAGAACTCGAACTCGAATAATTTATTCACAAAAAGGCCATTGGCTCATACATGAAGGGGGTTGCCGAACTGCTTTTTAATATTTTGGTGGGGGTAAAAGCAATAGTAACGACAAAATGTTACTGTATAACAAAAAGTCAGCTACAAAAATAATGACTTAGGATAACAATATCTCTCTTATTCTGAAAGCTTTACACAAATATAAAGTGAGGCTGAAGAGAGAGAGAGAGAGATGAGAGAGGAGAGAGAGAGAGAGAGAGAGAAGAGACAGAAAGAGAGAGGGGGGGGGGGGAAGAGGGGAGTGGACCACCATGCCTGGTTTTTAATTACCCCCCTTTGTTAACTGGAAAACCCGGATATGACCTACATAAAAACTAGCAACAACAGCAACCCCACCCCTATCCTAATAAAAAAAAAAAGAAGAAAAGAAACAAGGAAAAAAAAAGCAAAGACCCCAACAAACAACAAACAAAAAAAAGCCAAAAAAAAATGAAAACAAAACAAAAAGCGAAGAAAGAACAAAAGATAAACACACACACACACACACACACACACACAACACGGCACAACACAACACGATACAAAACAACACAACACTCACACGTACACACACGCGCGCACACACACACACCACAACACAACACACACACACACGCACACACACACACACACACACACACACACACACACACACACACACACACACCACACACACACACACACACACACACACGGCACAACACAACACAATACAACACAACACAACACAGCACTCACACGCACGCACGCACACACACACACACACAACACACCACACACACACACACACGGCACAACACAACACAATACAACACAACACAACACAGCACTCACACGCACGCGCGCACACACACACACACACACACACACACACACACACACACACATACACACACAACACACATACAACACACACACACACACACAGACAACACACACACACACACACAAACACACACACACACAACACACACACACAACACAACACACACACACACACACACAACACACACACACACACACACACACACACACACACACACACACACACAACACACACACACACACACACACACAACACACACACACAAAAAAAGACACTGTCTCTCTCATTTCCATGATCGAAACCCCATAACATCCATATCCGCCATTGTAAAAAAAAAAAAAAAAGTTGTTATCATTTTTTAAAAAAAAATATACATATATCCTGGTTGATAATAATCTTTCTTTCTTCTTTAACTGTTTGTCTGCCATACGATCAAAACATGCATGCATCACTGAGAGTGAACAGACGTAAAATCGAAGACAACAACAGCAACAACAACAACAATGCATGCATTGCGCAGGCACTTTACAAAGTCATCCTCTTTTTTTTCCCTTCTCACCACCACAATCACACAAAAACCACATCCGTTTCTGTGGCAGGTTAAATAATCCTTCTGCTGGTGAGTGTCATAGTTCTGAGCTGGGATTTGCAACATTGGTCATTTTCGGGTCTAGCGAACATCTCTCTTCCCAAAAAAAATTTTTTTTGGTTTCAACCTGTACCTAGCAAATCTGCAGAGAATTCCTCAGTGAGTATATGTTGTTGTTGTTGTTGTCGTTGTGTTGTTGTTGTTGTTGTTTTTGTCGTTGTTTTGTGTTTGTCGTTGTTGTTGTTGTTTGTTTGTGTTTGTTGGTGTTGTTGTTGTTGTTGTTGTTGTTGTCGGGGCGGGATGCTCGGGGGTCGGAAGACTCGCTTTTCCCCCACCCAAGAAAAGCAGCGTTTTTGAGCGGGGTTTTTCCATTTGGGATGGGGTGCCTTTTGGCCGCCTTGGTTCAGTACGTTCCCCGTTCACCCGGGCGGGAAATTTGGGTTACCCCCCTCTTTAGGGTCGGGGGGAAGAAAAAGCAGCGGGGGAGGGAGATGGGCGGCCCCCCCCCGCCCTCAATTGTGGCCCTAAGGGGGGGGTTCTCTGACGCTTCGCCCCCCACGCCTTATTTTTTTAGGGGAACCCTTTACCTTACCCCCCTTTTGTTTTGTGAATTCCCCCAGTTAACACTCTGGTGGTGGGGGGTTTTATGGGGGGGGGGGGTTTGGGTTGGGGGGGGGGGGGGGGGGGTTTTGTCCCCCAGAATTGTGCACTCTCTGTTTCCTTATCCCACTGGGATCACTGTGAGATTGAAATATGCAATGATGAGAAGTTTGGGGTTTTTAAAGGTTGGTTTTGTTTTTTTTTAAAAGTATAGGCAGCCAACTCCAAATTTTTAAGGGGATTTTTTTTTTCCCCTTCAAAGGGAGAGGCGTGGGGTTTTTTTGGGTGGGGGGTTTTTGTCATGGCTAAAGTAAACCTCGAACAAAAAAATTTTTTAAACATATAAAACCCTTTTTTTAATGCCCCCCCCCCCCCCCCCCCCCCCCCCCCCCCCCCCCCCCTTTTTTAACTATTACTTGCTTTTGGGTTGGCAGGATGAGGGGAAATGGTTGGTGCAAAGCGTTTGAATTGTCTGTAAAAATACAGGCTATTAATTCAATTTTTTATTGTATTATTATTTTTTTTTTTTTAATTATTATTATTATTATTTTATTTATTTTTATTTTTTATTATTTTTATTCTTATTATTTTTTCTTATTATTATTATTATTTTTATTATTTTTTTATTATTATTATTATTTTTTTAGTGTGGGACTTCGCCAAATTAGTGACTCAAATGACTCAGTTTTTTTGGGGCCTGGCCCCGGAGTGATTTGTTTTATATTCTTCCCCTTTTTTGTTGTTTGTTTTTTTTCCCTGTCCCTTCACACCCCCTTTTTATTTATTTTTAAAGCTTCATTGCCATCAGAAAAACGGGTTGACATGTTTTGCTTTTAGTTTTTTTAAGCGCAAGGTGGTGGTGAGGGGGGGGGGGGGGGGGGTCGAAGGCAGGATAGCATGGTGACAGAGTGCGAGTATTTACCCCAAAAATTCTGATTGCTGTTTGTTTCTTTATTTGTAAAATAACAAGAGCAAAGTCAAAGTCAATTTTTTTTTTAAAAAGTTCAGATGGAACGTTGAATAAGCGACGCATTTGCTTTTTATTTTTAACAAAATCAAGCCATCTTTCTATCTGGGAACAAAAAAACAACGTCATAAAATATTGAACTACAGAATTATTATCACTACCCATAACCCAAAAAAAATAGCCTCAATAAAAATCCACCGTACCAAAAAATACACTGCAAAACTCTCTCTCTTACTCACACACACACACACACACACACACACACCACACACACACACACACAACACACACACACACACCGCACACACACACACGCACGCAACACACACAACACACATACACACGCACTTGCATACATACACGCGCGCGCAAGGGCACACAATAAGGTGTAAAACTAAAAGAAACCAATTAAAAAACAAACAAAAAAATCATAATATGCCAAACAAACAAATGACATCAGGCTGCAATATCACCCATTCTTTCACGTTAATACTATAAAACAAAAACAAATAAACAAAAAACAAAACAAAACAAAACAGAAACAAAAATACTAGACATTCATTACCGCTAGCATTGACAATACTTTCAGCAATGATACCCCTCCTCTCCCCTTCCACAAACGCAAAACGTGTACTCTTATGCGCTCATGCACTTTTAAGTACTGCTTTTTAACATCAAGATCTTCATCCAATGACAATCAGACATTCTACAAAGAGCTTTAGGGTAGCATTCACAATTTTATTTTTGTTATTCATGCCATTCATTCAGCTATTTACATGTCTGCATATAACACATGTATGTATATCATGGACATTGAAATGAGGATCTACAAAGAAGGATCCAGGCTTTGGAGATGAGATGCCTTAGAAAACTCCTTGGCATTTCATACACGGACTACATAACCAGCGAAAAAATCCGACAAACCATCACCCAACAAGTAAAACAGTATAAAGACATGCTGGCCACAGTCAAGAAAAGGAAGCTCAGATAATATGGACCTGTGACAAGATCAGATGGGCTCTCCAAGACCATACTGCAAGGAACAGTGCAGGGGAAGAGAAGGCGAGGCAGGCCGAAGAGGAAGAAATGGGCAGACAACATCACTGAATGGACCGGGAAGAGTTTCTCCACAACCCAGGCACTTGCCCACAACCGCGCAAATGGAG
>CM054161.1:39041429-39066429 GCA_028751875.1 Rapana venosa
GGTGTGGTGTATTTGGTTGTGGGGGTTGGTGTGGGTGGGGGTGGGGGGGTGGGTTGGGGGGGTGGGGTTTGGGGGTGGTTTGGGGGAGGTGTGTGTGGGTGTGTGTGTTAGGGGGGTGGTGGGGTGGTGTGTGGTGTGTGTGTGTATGTTGTGGAGAGTGTGTGTGAGGGTGTGTTGTTGGGTGAGGGTTTGTGTTTGGGGTGTGTGTTGTGTGTGGTGAGTGGAGTTTGGTGTGTGGGAGTGCGAGTGTGGTGTTTTGTGGTGTAGTGCGTTGTGAGAGTTGTGTATGTGTGTGTGTTTTGTTTTTGTGTGTGGTGGTGAGTGTGTGTGATGGGTGGGTGTGTGTGTATGTGTAAAAGTGTGTTTATGTGTGTGAGTTTGGTGATGTGTGTTTGTGTGGTGTGAGGTGTGTGTGAGTGAGTTTTTGTGTGGTGTTTGTGTGTTTTAAAAAGTGAATGTGGTGTTGATTTGAGAGTTTTGGGGGTGTGAGGAGAGTGTTTGTGATTTTGGTGGTGTGTTGGAAAAAGGTGAGGGTGTTTTTATTTTTTAAATTTTTATTTTTTTATTTTTTTTTTTTTTATTTTTTTTTTTTTTTTTATTTTTTATTTTTTTTTATTTTTAGTTTTTTTATTTTTTTTTTTCCCCTTTTTTTTTATTTTTATTTTTTTTCTTTTTTTTTTAATTGTATCTTTTTTTTTTCTTTTTATTTTTTTTAAATTTTTTTTTTTTATTTTTTTAAAAAACACAACACCAAAAAAACAACAAAACAAAAACAACAACAAAAAAATTTATTTTACAAATTACCCCCTCATGAAATATAAAAAACCCACTCCACTTTAAAAAACCCCCCAAAAAACCTATTCAAAAACCCATTCCCAAAATCTATACCCCACCCCCCAAAAAATTTCCCCAAAAAAAAACCACAACTCCAACTCCCCCCAAAACCCTTCAAACTAAACCTCCCTTTCAACCACCAACACCCAACTTTAAAAACCCCTTTCCCCCCTTTAAATCCTCTTTATTCTCAACCCAAAATCCCCCCCCCCACAATCACTATCCCCCCAAAAAATTTAGGGCAAAACATAACCCCCCCCCCCCCCCCCCCCCCCCAAAAAAACAAAATTTCCCTAAAAAAAAAAATTTAACAAAAAACCCCCCCCCCCCCTAAACATCCCAAAAAAATTTTTCCCTATCAAATAAAAAAATTAAAAATAATTTTAAAAAAAAAATTAACCCATAATTTTTAAAAAAGGGGGAAAAAATAATTTTAAAAGCCCCAAAACCCCCCAAAACCCCAACCTTTTATTGGGGGCCCCTCACCCCCTTTCCTTCCCCCTTCCTGCTTTACCCCCCCACCCTAAAAAAGGGCACCCCCAATTAAAAAAAAAAATGGGGTAACAAACTTAAACTAACCAAACCCCCCCAACCCTTTCCCCCCCCCCATCAAATTTAAATCAATTCCCAAAAAAACCAAAAACCCCAAAAAAAAAAACCTTACCACCTCTTCCCGTTAAAAAAACCCCACCCTTAAAAAAAACCCCCTTTAATTTTGTTCCCCCTTTCAAGTTCCCGTTTTAAAAAAAAACCCAACATTATTTTTATTTATTAATATTACCCTTTCCCCTTGGTAAATTTGGTTTTTTCTTGTTTTTTGGGTTTTTCCCCCGAATAAAAGATTAAAGGGCCGGCCCAAAAAATTGTGTCTATTTCTGGCCTGTTTCCGCTCCGGGCTAATCCCTTCAAAGAGGGGCCCCAATTGGGAACCCCCCGGTTCCGGCCCCCCGGGCCAAATACCCCCACACACCCCCCACCCCCCCCACCCCCCCCCCCCGTGGGGCCCGCACCCATAACCCTGGAAAAAAAGGGGAAAATTTTTTTATTCCATGTAAAAAAGGAAATAAAAATGTATTGATTGAACCCCATTTGGGGGACCCTTTTGGGTTTTTCAAATTTTGGGATTTCGTTTTTACACACCACGCGCACGCGCGCGCGCGCGCGCGCATCCTCACACAAAATAAAATTGTGAACCCTCTGGAAATTAATTTACTCAATTTTGATTTTGACTTTTAAACAAAACATACACACACACGAGCCCCGCAGGGCACGCCGCATACAAAAACACATTTTTAACATCGGGAAATGAAAATTTTTGACTTTGACTTTGACTTTCCACACCGCACGCACACACACACACACCACACACACCCACACACACACACACAACAGGGAAAAAAAAAACCCCCGCACGCACCCCACGCACGCTTACCACACATTGTACATCTGGAAAAAACACTTTGACTTTGACTTTGCCTTTTACACACAACACCCACACGCCGCACGCGCGCATTTCCCAAACGTACACACACAAACGAAACCCCTTTGCGGCGCGCATGTAAACACAAACACACACACACACAAACACCCCACCCCCACACTCACCCCCACACTCCCCCCCCACCTGGGGAATTCCCTAGTGATACTGTACACATCTTTTTGTTATTTTTTTTTTATACCACTTTTAAGCCCGGGGCCAGATTTTTTGGGCCTGAAATTTAGGGGGCTCTCCCCCCGGGGAAGAACGCGTCCCCCAAAAGAGCAGGGGCCCCCCAAATTTTTTTTTCTTTTCCCTTTCCCTGAAACTGTTTTTGTTTCTCTATCAGTGTCTTTTTTTCTTTTTACAAAATTTTTGCCGGGGGAAAACCTCTTTGCCGGGGGTTTCCTTTCCCACGTGCGCTAAAAAATTTTTTGTGAAAACCCCCCGGCCCTCTTTTTTATCGTCTCATCCGAAAACTAGCCCCCAGACCACCTGCCCAGGGCTAAATTGATGGGGGGGGGGAAAGGTGGGGGGGGGGGGGGCGGTTTGGGGAAATTTCGGGCCCAAGGGGGAAACAAAACCACCGCACGCAAAATTCCCAAACCCGGACTTTTCGCTTTCTAGCGGGCGCTTTGCAAAAGACCCCCCGATGCACGTAACGCCCTAAAAATTTTCCTCTGTGGGGCCTTTTTCAAAATCCCCTTCGCCGTAGAGGCAGCCGTACCCCCGAATTCAGAAAAATTTCCCCCCTTTTTTAAAAGGAGAATAAAGATTTTTTAAACATAAAAAAGAGCTTGTCATGTTTAAAAGCAATTTTTTAGCAAACTTTTTAAAAGGGCCATAAAAACCCTGAAAAATTAAATTTTATTCGGGCCCTTGACTTTTAAACCTTAATCAATAAAAAATTTTTGGCTGTGTGTGTGTGTGTGGGGTGTGTGTGGTGCTTGGGGTGTGGGGTGGGGTGTTTGTGTGGGTGTTTGTGTGGGGGGGGGGGGGGGCTTGCGTGCGTGTGTGTGTGTGTGTGGGGTGTGTGTGTGCGGGTTTTGTGTTTTGGGCTTGCGTGCGTGTGGGTTTTTTTGTGTTACGTGCGTGCGGCGTGGGGTTGTGTGTTTTGTGTTTTTCTTTTTAACGTCTTTTTACTGAAAGGGGATTTTTAAAACGGGGGTGGGGGGGGGGGGGTGGGGGGGGGGGGGGGGGGGACAAAAAAAAAAAGGGGGGGGGGGGGGAAAGGGGGTGAAAGGGAAAAAAACCAAGAAGAAAAAAAAAAAAGGGAAAAAAATAAAGAAAAAAAAGGGGAAAAGGGAACAAAATTTAAAACAAAAAACACCACGAAAACCCTTAATTTTCTTCAGAAAGCATTTTCCCTAAAAAAAAGTTTTGGGAAGAAACTCGACGAAGCACGAAAACAATAACAAGGGTATTCAAAATAATGTTAACCCTAAAATGAAAATTAACCATTTTTTAAAAGAAAATTTGTATGAAGAAATTCGAATCGAAAAAATGGTTTTAATCAAGTTTCCATAAAAATTTTGGAAAAAAACGTTTTTTTGGGTTTAAAACATGATTTAAAACTAAAAACTTTTCCCGGAAAAATTTTCCAAAAATTGACATAAATTTTAAAAATTTTTTCTAACATAAGGTTTTCCCTTGAATAAAAGGAACTTACAAAAATTAAGAAACTGTTTCTAAACTTTTGATGCTTTTTTCGTGTTTATAATTTTTTTTTTACCATAAAAGTGGTTTTGGTTTTCTCGGGGTTCCTGTGCTCAAACTTGAGTTTTCCAATTTTGTGTTTTTTGTGTTATAATTTTTGTTCCTGTTTTTGGGTGTGTTGTGTGTGGGTGTGTGTGTGTGTGTGTGTGTGGTGTGTTGTGTGTGGGGTGTGTGTGTGGTGTGTGTTGTGTGTGTGTGTGTGTTGTGTGGCGCGCGCGTGGATCGGTGGTCTACAGGTAAAGCGCCTGTCTAGAAAGCGAAAAGTCCGTGTCGGAAGTGTGCGGTGGTTCGTATCCCGTTTGGACCCGAAACATTTTCCCCATCCATTAGATCATGAGTGGTGGTCTGGGCGCTAGTCTTTCGGATGAGACGATTAACCGAGGTCCCGTGTGTTGCACATAATTATTTAGCGCACGTAAAGGAACCCACGGCAAGAAGAGAGTTGTCCCTGGCAAAATTCTGTAGAAAAAAGCCACTCTGATAGGGAAACAATTACTGGTGCAGACAGGAAAAAAGAAAAAAAAATGGGTGGCGCTGCAGAGAAATCTGCGTGACTTAAAGTGGTATAAATAAAATAAATTAAAATTAATATTATAAAATATATAAAATATATATTATATATATATATATATATATATATAAATATATATATATATATATATAATATATATATATATATTTGTGTGTGTTGTGTGTTGTGTGTGTGTGTGTGTGTGGTGTTTTGTTTTGTTTTGTGTGGTGGTGTGCGCCACGTTGTGGTGTATATGTGTGCGCGCGCGCGTGCACACATGTGTACGTATGTGTGTTTTTTCAGATAAGTTGCGAAGTGCTTGGGGGCAACTTGGTCCGAATTTCAGGGTCAGCCGAAAATGACTTCGTAAAAGACCTCCTGGGGAATGGCGGTAGTAAGTTGAAACTGGTCACAAAAATGGCTTCGACCAAGCCTCCTCACCTATCCTGTAGTCTTGTAGGCCGTTATGGCATCACTGAAGATTTTGCAACCAGCCTCCTCCACTCCTCACGGTCTTCAGTTGTTGTTTTTTTACCCGTAGCAATTCGTTCCAATTCAAGGTTACCAGTCCTCCACATTCTGATGTTGTCTTCCCATCGTTTTCTCTGTCTGCCTCTTCTTCGTCTCCCTCCTTGTACTGTTGTTCCCTGTAGGACAGTCTTGGCCAGTCCTCCACTCTCTGATGTTGTCTTCCCATCGTTTTCTCTGTCTGCCTCTTCTTCGTCTCCCTCCTTGTACTGTTGTTCCCTGTAGGACAAGTCTTGGCCAGTTCAGATGGTCGTTCGTGTGACGTGCAGGTACCACTTTAGTTTGTGGTTTTTTCCCCACTGAAGTCAGGAGCTCTTCATATGGTGATGGCGGTTTTAACTCTGGTTTTCACTTGTTCTTTAGATATATGATCTTTGTATGAGATACCAAGGAGTTTTCGAAAGCGTCTCATCTCCATTGCCTGTATCCTTCTTTCAATGTCTGCTGTTATGGTCCACGTTTCACATGCCATACAAAAATATGGACATGACCAGGGAACGCGTCAGTCTGATCTTGAAGCTGATGGTGATGTTCGTGTCGTTCCAGAGGACTTTCATTTTGGTCCTTACTGCTGTGGTCTGGGCTATCCTGGAGAGAATTTCAGGTTTGGATCCTTCATCCGATACCATAGCTCTCAGATTTATGGACTGTCTCAATTTTCTTAGCTTTGATCATGTCAGTGCGATGTCGTTAGCACATTGTTACCCTGGCTTTCTCGCGCTGTCGCACGCCAAATGCGAAAGGCTTCATCAAGGGGATTTAATAATGAAGATGAAAAAATAATAAAAATAAAATAAAAAAATAATAATAATACCATGAATTTATAAGCACTATATTTTGCACACACAAAACCTAAATCAAAGCGCATTCATTCATCCTACTTATTCACATGCAGCCAGTTACAATTACTAGTTTATATAAATTCAAATGTGTACACACACACACATGCTCGCACGCACGCACACACACGCACACTCAGGCACACACATAAAGGTTGTACACTCCGGCAGGGAGATAGGGTTTGGGCTGTTAAGGGCAGGAACAAAATTGAGATGGAACAAGAGGGGGGAATTTTAGACTTGACATAAATGTTTCCTGAGGCCGGATTTAAAAGCGTCATAAGAAGGCTTTTGGCGAAGGGAGAGAGGGAGGTCATTCCAGATCGATGGACCAGAAACAGAGAAAGAGAGACGGCCAACGGTGGACTGGTTGAATCTAGGTATTCTTCAGCACAAGGTATCTGCAGCAGAGCGGAGGGAACGAGAAGGAGTGTACAGGTGAAGACATTCACAGAGGTGACTAGCTCTTGCTCTTCCCCAGCTAAGCCGTCGATGTCGTCGGCAAAGCGCACGTTTGTAATTATTCTGCCTTCAATGCTGACTATTCCCTTACGATTTTCAAGTGCGTTCGCCATTTTTAAAGAGAGTGGGAGAGAGCAGACATCCTTGGTGTACTCCGATAGCGGTTCGGAACCATTCTCCAATGTGATTGTCATAGTAGACTGCGCTGGTTGCCTTGTTATAGAGGCAGTATATGGTTCTGATCAGGTTGGCGTTGATGTTATACAGCCTCATGGTTGCCCACAAAGCTGCGTGCCAAACTCTGTCGAACGCTTTCTTTAAATCCACAAACACGTGGTAAAGATCTTGCACACGGGACCTCGGTTTACCGTCTCATCGGATAGACTAGCACTCAGACCATATATCAGTCTAGTGGCTCGGGAAGGGGGGGGGGGGGGGGGAGTTTTGGGCACAAACGAGCATTGAACCACCTCACACTTCGAACCTGGACTTTTCTCTTTCTAGGCAGGTACGTTACCTCTAGGCCACCAGTGGTATCCTGCGTAACTATGTTAGCTTAGTACAAGCGCCACTGAACACCACCAAAGTGACCCGGCAGCAGTGCGGGACCCATGTGGCTGGTGGCCTTAAGGCGACCTGACATTGATAAGCTCCCTGTGGACTTCTGACCTTGGGTGCGTGACATAATGGATGTAGGGATGGCTGGGACAGAGACCTCGAGATGAGTGGCACGAAGGAGGACAATAGGACACGAACGCCACAAAAGATGAGGAGGGAAAAAAGAATCTATGCAGCAGACATTTTTCAAAACTATATGGAAAATATCAATATCCATGTAGAAATAAAACAACAACAACAATAACAACAACAACAATAGCTCCCCCCCCCCCCCCCCCCCCCCCCCCCCCCCCCCCCCCCCCCCCCTAATGGTTGTTTCCATTTCTTAAGTCTGTCGTTAGTCCCCTCCTGTTTCATCTCATATCTGTCCCTGCCTTCAACAGCCAAATTCCCATTCGCCCTGCTGAAGTGTATAACGTTGTGTGTGTGTGTGTGGTGTGTGTGTGTGTTGGTGTGTGTGTTGTGTGTGTTGTGTGTGTGTGTGTGTGTTTTGTGTTGTGTGTGTGTGTGTGTGTGTTGTGTTGTGTGTGCGAGTGAGTGTGTGTGTGTGTTTTGGGCATTTGAATTTGTTAAAAACTGTTAATGGCTGTTGATTGCAAGGGTAGGAGTGGGTTGAAAGGAAGCGCTTTGATTGCTTTCCAAGATATAGTGCTACATAAATTCCATTTATTATAAATTATTATATAAAATTATTATAGATGATGAATGATAGATGATGATGATGTTGATGATGATGATGATGATGGGATGTATAAATTAATTTATATCATTATTATCATTGTTATTATTATTATCATCGTCATCGTCATCACCACCCACCACCACCACCACCCCATCATCATCATCATGATTATATATATTAGTATCATTATTATTATTAAATATCATCTCATCATCACAAACACATCCACATCATATTAAAATTTCCGTCATCATCAAATCATCATCATTATATTATTAATATTATTTATTATTACACATCAGCATCAGCATCATCATTATCATCATCATCATCATCATCATGCAGTAGGGTTGTAGAAGATGAAGAGCTCGTTCTCCTCTCTTTGCCTGAATGATGTAGAGATGACTGTTTTGAGGTCCTAAGGTATGGTTGTGTTTGTTCTGGGTTAACAATGTGCCAATCTCATGGTTGTGTTTGTTATGGGTTAACAATGTGCCAATCTCATGACTGTGTTTGTTCTGGGTTAACAATGTGCCAATCTCATGGTCGTGTTTGTTCTGGGTTAACAATGTGCCAATCTCATGGTCATGTTTGTTCTAGGTTAACAATGTGCCAATCTCATGGTCATGTTTGTTCTAGGTTTACAATGTGCCAATCTCATGGTCGTGTTTGTTCTGGGTTAACAATGTGCCAATGTCATTAGAAGGTAAAGGTGTCCCATGACCTATGTGGTTGTAGGGGAGCAAGGCATCAGAGACCTCACTTCTCTAGGGCCAGCATATTGAGGGCGGCGCCCATCTCCTCTCCCTCGCTGCTTTACCTTCCCTGACCCTGAAGAGGACAGGTACCCGTTTACAGCTGGGTGAACTGTACAGACGCCAAGGTACACAAAAGGTCACCCATCTAAATGGTAACCACACTCGACGCTGCTTAACCTTAGCTCGGGGGAAAGCAAGTACTCTGACCACTGAGCTATCCCATCCCCATTTCTCATTACAGAGGAGAATAATGAGGAGATGACTGTTTTGAAATAATAATAATAATAATAATAATAATAATAATAAATGGAACTTATATAGCCTATATCTTGCAAAGACAAATCAAAGCGCATGCATTCAACCTAATCTTACACAGTCATGCAATCAATGATAAATGATCAATAGTTTAAACAAACAGATATTTACAAACATGGTGCCCTGCAGACAAAATCTATGAAATGAAATTTCAATAGTCAAATGTTTTACAAAAGCACACACACACACTCACACAGGTCGTATACTTTAGCAGGGTGATAGGACATGGGTTAGTGAGGTGGGATAGCTCTTGATAGAAACAGGAGGGGGGAAATCTTAGGTTTGAAAAAAATATGTCTTGGGCTGGATTTAAAAGTGTCTTAAAACTAAGCTTTGGCGAAGAGAGAGAGGGGGCTCATTCCAGGTCGATGGCCCCGGGAATAGAGAAAGAGCGGCGGCAACGTGGATTGGTTGAATAGGTATTCGTAGGCACAAGGTATCTGCAGTAGAGCGGAGGAGGGAACGTGAAGAGGTACAGGTCAAAGACATTCACAGGGGTTTAGGAGATTTGCAGTTTTGTGGAGACATTTGTAACAGAGGGTACTGATCTTATAATTTACTCTCTGTGGCACAGGCAGCCAGTGGAGAGATCGCAGGAGAGGGGTAATGTGCTCAGATTTCTTCTTTCTGAGAACTAATCGAGCTGCGGAGTTTTGTATAGGTTGAAGGGAGTGGACATATGATGCTGGTAGACCAGCCAAAAGAGAATTACAATAGTCCAGACGTGAAAGAATGAGAGAAGTGACAAGTTTTGGCTGTTGCATCAGTGGACAGGTACTTTCGAATTGCACTAATACGCCCTAATTGATAGTAGCACGACTGACAGGTCTGGGTGATTAATTTTTGCATAGAGAGTGTGTTGTCGATAAAAGGGCCCTAGATACTCACAGCAGTGGATAGAGGGACTGATGTATTGCCGAGTTCTATTGAAGTGTTGTAATGAAGAGAGAGTTTGTGTTTGGTCCCTACGAGCATGGCTTCGGTTTTTTTTGCATTTAGCTGTAATTTGTTTCTGTGTCACCCAGTTTTGAATATCTTCAAAGCAGCGGGTCATATTTGTCGGAGAGAAGGCAGATTTTCAGGGTAAACTGCTTTGAATCTGAGAGTCAAACTGCGTAAAAATGATGGTTGATTTGATGACGGTTAATATATGTGACAGTGGGGGAGTGTAAGAGTGAAAAGAACAGGGCCTTTGAAAGATCCCGTGGGGACTCCGCATTCCAGTTTGGCGGGCATTGTTTAAATCTTGTTTACTGCAAACTGTCTGGAATCGGTCAGTAAGGTATGAATGAACCAGGTGAGGGCTGTCCCATATACAACTTTTTTTTGAGCGGGAGAGAAAAATTTGAGGGTCTACGTTTTGAAGGCTGCTGAAAAGTCGAGTGAGTGAGAAGGGAGTTTTTTCCTGAGTCAGAAGCGAGTAAAAGGTGTTTAAAGTGTGTCTGGGGGGGTTTCAGGCTGTGGTTGACGCGATAGGCAGACTAAAAAACTCAGGAAAAAGATTTTTGGAGAGAAGGTGGTTGTTGAGCTGTTTGGAATCTTTTTCAAGGACTTTAGAAAAAAAAAGGTAGTTTGGAAAAAACAGGTCTATAATTCTTCAAAATGTTAGGGTAAAGGTCTGCTTTTTTGGTGGGTGTGATTATAGCGTTTTGAGGCTGATGGAACATTTCCTGAAACAACGATGAGTTTCTATTTTCGTGTAACGGGTTTAAGTTGTGGTAGGCATGTTGTGAAAAGAGAAGCGGGTATGGGATCAAGATAATGATTTTATAGTCTTTTCTTTCAGACTTGTCATGTTTCTTTCTCCTTGTCGGATGAAAAAAAAGGGGGAGTCCCAGAAAATTGGGGGATCGGGAAGTGCAGGCTGGAAAGGAGTCTGATCCGTTTGGAGCAAATTTATGACTTTGCAGAGAAGAAAGCAGAAAATATAGAAGGATTTCGAGTGGTCGTGGAGGGAAGGAGAGGTCTTCCTTCACAGACCAAAAAAAGTAGATGTGGGGGAAAAGGAAATTTCAAGACGTGGCATCAAGAACTTGAGAAGAGTAATCTTTTTTTTTTCTGAAAAAATTTTAAAATTTGATTTGTTTATTGTTTTTGAAAAAGCTGTTTTTTAATTTTTGTTTTTGTTTTTAAATCGTTTTTAAATGGGTAACTGGTTTGTTGGGTTAAAGTGCCAATTTTATTGTAGGGGAAATTTTTTTTGGGGGGGAGTTTCTCTGCTAGAGCTCCGAGGTTCACCGTGGTTAGGTAACCGCTTCGACTTTTGGGAGGGGAGAAAAAGGAAAATGGGGTGTTTTGGGAATCAGAAAGGGATGATTGGTGGGTGTTGTGTGTTGTGTGTGGGTGTGTTTGTGTTTTGGGGGTTTGTGTGTGTGGTGTGTGTGTGTGGGTGTGTGTGTGTGTGTGTGTGTGTGGTGTGAGTGGTGTGTGTGTGTGTGTGTGTGGTGTTTTCTGGTTAGCAGTTTTGCGGTGTCATGGCAGAGGAGACTAAAAGGGATGATGGTTCCCCAAGTAAGGGTTTATAGTGCGTTTTTCTGGGTTAATTAACCCAAATTTAAATTTTTCAATTAGCAAAATTTGTCAATCTCATTGCAATTCAAACGCTTTGATTTGTCTTTGCAAAATATCTAGCGCTTTTAAGTCCTTTTTTATTGTTTTTTATTATTATTATTATTATTATATCATCGTTTTGTTATCATTTTTATTACCCAAAAATTTTTTATCTTTCTTATTTTTACCCTTTCATTATTTTTATTTATCTCATTATTTTCATTTTTTTTTTATCTCATTATCATTTTTACCATTTTATTTTTATTTTTGTTGTTGTTTTTATTATTTTACCATTATTATTTTTTCATCTTTTTTTTATTTTATTATTATTCCTTAATTGTTATTATTGCGAAGCTTGGATCGGGAGTAAACGATTGGAGGGGAAGGGAAATACAAATGGATTTCAACTATGGTGAAATCCTATTAACTTTTGGGAAAGGGGGCCACCCAAAAGCGAAGGTGTTGACACTGCATGGAGATGTTTATTCAGGGAAATGGAATGATGTCCCCTGCACATATCTCCGCCATTTTGTCTGCGAAGCATAACTTCACAACCCTGGAAGCAAAATGTAATAAAAATAAAATTAAATTTAAAAAAAACAAACCTGGACGACAACTGACTCTGAACACGCCCTGTAGGTATTTACCTACCCCGTGTTTACAAGGTCACGGAATAATAAAGCATTGATAAAAGCAAACATGAAGAATGAAGTTTTGAAAGATGAAGCCTATCCACGAGGTGTGTGGATGTCAGTGTGATTGGAAAAGTCGTTCAAAAGGACAAAAGCACTACGTGGATAAAGATCACATTATCATCATAATCAACATCATATAATCATCATATATTCATCATATAATCATGAAAGGGAGACGGGATAGTCCTGGTGGTTAAAGCGATGCTCATTGTATTCCTGATCTGCTGACTCGGGTTCGAATTTCTTTCAAGAGCATTTTTTCCTCTGGAGTTAACATCAGTGCTGACTCCCCCCTTCCCAAGCCCTTGGACGAGCCTGTAAACTGAGGTCCCGTGTGCGCTCGAACACATGCAGAACATCTTGCGCACACGTTAAAACCCGTTCCAACTTTCGGAAGAGTAGGCCATTCTGTACCAGTGGGGAACGGATGACAAAAATTTTACAAAACTGCATACACACGGGGACTGGATGTAAAAATAAAAGTATACGAGTGTTTTTTCCATTCTTCTCGAAATAAAAGAATAAAGAATGAATAGACCTCCTTACTCTTTTTTGGCAACTGGGCACATGAGGTCAGGCCATAGACTGTTCCTGAGGTCAGGCCATAGACTGTTCCTGAGGTCAGGCCATAGACTGTTCCTGAGGTCAGGCCATAGACTGTTCCTGAGGTCAGGCCATAGACTGTTCCTGAGGTCAGGCCATAGACTGTTCCTATGGTCAGCCCATTGCGTTCCTGAGGTCAGGCATAGATGTTCCTGAAGCAGGCCATGAATTTCTGTCACATCCCTCTCGCCTTTACATGCAGACAGTAGGCTATGCTGCCAACAAACGCACTCACAATTAACCGGTTCTTCTGATTTCTGTGGCTGTTACACCATTCGGAGGAACCCGAGCTTCCATTGCTGCTGTACCTCCGTGAGGAGGACCGGAGAACCTGTAGCATAATAGCATCTCCACTTCTGGAAATTCTGTCTAGATTCCCTCTTTTCTGTCTTTGTTTCTGCCTTGTTCTTTTTTTTTTTTTTTAATTCTTGTCGCTTCATTCTCGTTTTCTTTTCTGCCTTCTTGGTCCATTCTCCTGCCATTTTTTTCCCCCCAGAAAGACTTACAAAATAACAATTTCCCTCCCATGCTGAAGTCGGATGTGCTGGGTCTGATTTGTCAGGCGCATAACGGCAGCGCAATGCGTTTTCGCTCATATGACAGACAACAGTAGTTGCTGTCTAAGCGTTGGATGAAGAAGAAGAAGAAGAATTGTTGCTGGCGCATTTCCTACTGTCTTTAGTGTAAACTTAAAAGAAACATACGCACTATTTTCTACTGTATTTCGTGTAAGCTTAAAGAAACATACGCACTATTTTCTACTGTATTTCGTGTAAGCTTAAAGAAACATACGCACTATTTTCTACTGTATTTCGTGTAAGCTTAAAGAAACATACGCACTATTTTCTACTGTATTTCGTGTAACCTTAAAGAAACATAACACTTACTATTGCAACCCCTCCCCCCAAAAAAAAAAATTTTTTTTTTTTAAATAAGCAAAAGCGTTTTTCGTGAAAGAGTAACTCCTGCTTCACAACTTACGGTACTTTGCATACATTTGTTAAGTTAAAATCTGGAGAGAAAAAAATTATGTCAGCAAACATGGTGACCCCTCAATTCTCCCGAAAAACGGAACAGGTTTTAACGTGTGCGTAAAATGTTCTGCGTGCGTTCGCACAGGGGACCTGGGTTTATTATTTCATCCCAAGAACTCTTTTTATTTTTTTTTTTTTTATTTTATTCTTTTATGTCGAGGATAATGGAATAAGCACATGTGCCTTTTTTAATCTCCGTGTGTATGCGGTTTTGTAAATTCTGTCATCTGTTCCCACCGCCACACAATGGCCTACTCTTACGATAAGCGGAACAGGATTTAACGTGTGCGCAAGATGTTCTGCGTGCGTTCGTACACGGGACCTCGGTTTCTAGTCTCATCCGAAGGACTTTTGGGGAAGAGTGGAGTCTGCACTGATGTTAACTCCAGAGGAAAATATCCCCTTGAACGGGAATCGAACCAAGAGACACACAATTGACACAATTTTATTGCTATTTAGCGATCAAGCCATATAGGGCTGTGGCGCCGGTAACGACGATATCGAACGCGACGCGATTACAATGACATGGAAACCATGGCAGTAGTGGTATGTACATCAAGATTCGATACATTATTGTCTGTGTCTCAAGTGTCCCAATTTTCAAACCAGCCTTTCCTTTTCCAGTCTACAGCCAGCGAAGTCAGCCCATGTAAGACGAAGTCAGCCCATGTAAGACTGGATCAGGTCCCGAAGATGATGTAACTCCTGCTCAGCACTCGCCACCACTGTCGCTGTGTGTTGTGTGTTAGTACACTGTTTCCCTTTACGAAGTCTGGCAAGCCTGACACGTTCTTCTGGCAACATGTTTTTCTCTTCTTGCTTGATGTACCAGAATACACACTTAGATTCCTCGCCAGGATCTCCATTCCAAGAGTATTCCAGGGTGATGTCATCTGATTCACACATCACAATGTTTTGATCAACCGAACTATGTACCACCACCTTTCGAAACTGTGTGTTTCTCTTGCTGTCCCTTAATCTACGCTGCACACGTTTGTCAGTTAGAGTAGACACATACTGTTTCACAATACCAGTATGAGAGTCATCCACTGTGCAGCCAACTGTCAGCTCTTCCTGCACATCAGACGCCTCAGAAGACACACCGATCTTACTGTCTGTTGCTGGTTCACACGGCAAATCAAGGAATCTAGTGTGGCTGGGACATTCACTGCACTGTCAACACACAGCTCTGTGTACACACTGGCTTGTTTTGATTCAGCATCCACTCTCTCACGATGCAGGGAGTCACTGTCAGACAACACCGCTCTTCCAAAACACTGTCCTTGTCACACTGACGACTTGCCTGTCTTTCTTGATGTTGTTTACTTCTTTGGACGTCACGACGGATTTGGGAAGGGCACTTCTTGCGAAAATACTGAACTCGCGAATTACGATTCAGCACTGGGTCCGCCATTTCTGTTGATACTGACTTGTCAACTGGCTTCAGTCGCAAGACGAAGACAACGCTGCCGCTCTCCCCCGCGACTTTCCAGCTTGATAGGACGTTGTCGATCAGCAGGGCGTTTAAAGTTGTTACTACAGTTGCTGGAAGGCCAGTAACTGACATTTTGAAGCTTAAATGCAAAATATTTGCAGCAGCTTACTAACAGCACGCCCTTTTAGTTCTCCACCAAGAGAGAGAGAGAGAGAGAGAGTGAGAGAGAGAGAGAGAGAGAGAGAGAGAGAACTCTTAACTCTGAACTGACAGAGAGAGAGAGAGAAGACACTTGAACAAGCCTTTCTTACTTTAAAACAATATTATGAACAAAAAAGATACATTAAGATTAGCGCCCCATAAAAATCCAAACATAGCACTTTTTTCTTTCTTTTTGTTGTTGAAAACAAATGAACTAAAAAAAAACACACACATACACACACACAAACACACACACACATACACACACATACACACACACATACACTCACACACACACACACACACACACACACACA
Source organism: Rapana venosa (assembly GCA_028751875.1). Classification (NCBI taxonomy): domain Eukaryota; kingdom Metazoa; phylum Mollusca; class Gastropoda; order Neogastropoda; family Muricidae; genus Rapana; species Rapana venosa. The sequence continues at coordinate 39,057,005 of CM054161.1, forward strand.
CACACACACACACACACACACACACACACACACTAAAAGTGAACAGACGTAAAATTGAAGTCCAACAACAACACACACACACAACACACACACACACCACACACACACACAAAACACACACACACACACACACACACACACACACACAGAAAGCAGATTTTGATATCAACCATCTCTCTTTAAAAAAAGAAGAAAATGAGCTTATTCTAGGCTCTTATATAAAAGTGCACCTAGAAGATACATATCCTTCTCATCTTAAGATATACACTGACGGATCCCTTCTTAAAAACAAGGAAGCAGGGGCAGCATTCATCATTCCAGCTTTAAAGGTTGAAAAGTCCTATCACATCGGCAAAAATCATTCCATCTTTACTGCTGAACTTACTGCTATTTTGATGGCTTTGTACTTTCTGCTTGATTTCCCCAATACTGTTTTGCAGATTTTGTTCTGTGTTGATTCTAAATCTGCATTACAGTCTCTAAGTAACTCGTCATCGACCGTTAGGCAGAATCTTATTACTGAAATTAATTTGTTGGTACATTTCTAATTCTGAGGGTTCGAATGTTACTTTCTGCTGGGTTCCATCTCATTGTGGCATTTATTTTAATGAAAAAGTCGACAAAGCTGCCAAAAAGGCAGCAAAACATGATAGCTATTCAAATGTTTTAGATATTCCTCTTTCTCTTCATGAAGTTATGCTTTGCTTCAACATGTTTGTGGAAACATGTGAAAAAGAAACAGGAAGAGGCTGGTTATCCCCAGCATACTTGTTCAATTCTGGATCTTGAGAACATTCTTTGTACACAGTACGGTTTTCGAAAATCCTGTACTAGAAAAATTGTTTCTCTAATCTACAGATTGAAATTAAATAAATGCCTTTCGAGCAAAATTTGCCAAAAATATACAATGTATATGCGGTGAAACATTTTCCAATATTCATGTTCTGTATCAATGTCAAGGTTTAAAAACGTTTTACCATCATTTCAAGATAAGTCTCTGCAGGAAGTTTTAACCAATCCAGAGTTATTATGTGAGATAGCCTTGTCTCTGTTGCAATCCCCAGTATTCTCTTTTTTGTAAAGTATGATCGTCGGAATCTACATTTTGCTTGTTTTACAGCTGCCGTTACAAGTAGTTCACAATTGTTTGTTTTCCAACTTAGAGTATTTTTCAATTGTTCGGGGGTTTTGTTAATTTTTTTAATTTCTTTGCCATGTTTTTGCATACTGTTTATATAGTTTGGAATAGTCTTTTAATGTGCATTTATACCAACACGTATCTATTCTACTTAAAGCCCTTATCCCATTATGCTGCCCCCCCCCCCCCCACCCACACCCCCTGCCTCCATCGTCTAATATCACTTTAAGTGAACAGACGTAAAATTGAAGACACACACACACACACACACACACACACACACACACACACCAATGCAGTTCCCCAAAAAGGGCAGCAGACATATGAGAAAGAGAACAACAATGTCCTTATTTATACCACAACAAAATATATTTCAATAATTAACATAGGAACCAACACATTTCTATCAAGTGATAAGTTTATGTAAAAGGGGGAAATAGAAGGAAGGGAGGGAGGGAGGAGGAGAGAGAGAGAGAGCTTCTTCAGTTTTTCATCATTATCAAAACAAACCAAATAACAAAATTATGGCAAAAACACCACAAAGACCTTCTTTTAAAACAATACTATCAAAGAAAGATACCAAGTCACAACATGCCAAAAGAGCATAATCCTATAACACTTAAAACCAAGACAAAGAAATGATACCCCAAAAAACAACAAAATTGATAAACCAGCTAACAAAATCAAACAGCAATGTATTTTTTTAAAGGCATACTATACTAATGAGGAGTGAAAACAACATTGTATGTATTTAAGGTAAAGGTGTCTCATAACCTATGTGGTCGTAGGGGAGCGAGACATCAGAGACCTCAACTTCTTTAGGGGCCAGCACATTCAGTGCGGCGCCCATCTCCTCTCCCTCGCTACTTTACCTTCCCTGACCCTAAAGAGGTCAGGTACCCATTTACAGCTGGGTGAACTGGGGAACTGTACTGAAGCCAAGGCGCGCAAACGGTCACCCGTCCAAGTGGTAACCACGTTCGATGCTGCCTAACTTTAGCAGCCGGAAAGCGAGTGCTCCGACCACTGAGCTGTCCCGTCCCCTGTATGTATTTAGGGTAACGATAAACATAGCATCACAAAATAATAATCTAAATAACCAAACATTCATATTAAATAATACATCGCATGTATATGGTGAATACTGAAAGGAGAGAGAGAGAGAGAGAGAGAGAGAGAGAGAGAGAGAGAGAGAGAGAGAGAGAGAGATTGATTGACTGACTGATTGATTGATTGATTGATTGACTGATAATCTTTATTCCCAAGGTTACAGATAAGTATTGGCATACTTTTTTTTCATTGGGACCTTGCCCTGAGAAGGGGCAATCATTAACACACAGAGATGAGAGAGAGAGAGAGAGAGAGAGAAGAAGAGAGAGAGAGAGAGAGAGAGAGAGAGAGAGAGAGAGAGAAAGAGAAAAGGAAGCCAGCAAGAGAGAGAGAGAGAGAGAGAGAGAGAGAGAGAGAGAGAGAGAGAGAAAAGAGAGAGAGAGAGAGAGAGAGAGCAAAGTCAATGATGTAGCTAGTCATATACATCTATGATGTAGCCAATGATGTAGTCATATAGTGCAAAGATGTAATAACCTTAATCCATTCAGCGAAGACAAAGTATTACTCTGCTCAAGTTCTTGATGCTACGTCCATGAAATCTCTCTTTTCCCTCACCTCAACTCTTCTGGGATCCGCAAAGGCAACCCCTCTACCCACTGTTCACAGCCCTTCCGAACTTCCTGCTTTATTTTCTTCATTCTTCCCTGACAAAGTCCGCAACATTCGCTCCAGACTGGATCAGACTTCTTTCCAACCCGCACCTCCTGATCCCCAATTCACTGGCACTCCTCTCCTTTTCTTTCATCCAACAAGTGAGAATGAAATCAAGACAATTCTGAAAGAAATGACAATAAAATCATGTGATCTCGATCCTATACCTGCTCCTCTTCTCACTCAGTGCATTCCACAGCTCATACCCACTATCACGAAAATAGTAAACTCATCTCTTCTCTCAGGAATTTTTCCATCAGCTCTCAAAACTGCTATAGTTACACCTCTACTCAAAAAGCACGACCTCGACCCTAACATTCTGAAGAATTACAGGCCTGTTTCTAACCTACCTTTTACCTCTAAAGTCCTTGAAAAAGTTGTTCTGATACAACTCAACAACCACCTTCATTCCAACAATCTCCTTCCCCCTTTTCAGTCTGCCTATCGTGCCAACCACAGCACCGAAACCACCCTAGTCCACACCTTAGACACGCTTTTTCACGCTTCTGACTCAGGAAAAATATCCCTTCTCACTCTCCTCGACTTGTCTGCAGCCTTTGACACTATAGACCACTCAATTCTTCTCTACCGTCTCGAAAACACGTTTGGTATTAAAGACACAGCCCTCACCTGGTTCAGTTCATACCTTACTGACCGATTCCACACAGTTACAGTAAAAAAGATTCAATCAGCACCTGCCAAACTGGAATGTGGAGTCCCACAGGGGTCAGTTCTCGGCCCTGTTCTTTTCAATCTCTACACTGCCCCACTTTCACATAATAAACCGTCATCAAACTACCATAATTTTTATGCAGACAACTCTCAGATTCTTAGCAGTGAAACTCCCGAAAATCTGCCTTCTCTCTTGACAAATATGTGCTACTGCCTTCAAGATATCCAAAATTGGATGATAGAGAACAAGTTACAGCTAAATGCAGATAAAACCGAAGCCATCTTATAGGGACCAAACACAAACTCTCTTCCATAACAAAAGCTTCAATAGAATTCGGCAATACGTCTGTCCCTCTATCCACTGTAGTGAAATATCTAGGGTAGTTATCGATAACACGCTCTCCATGCAAAAATTCATCACCCAAACCTGCCAGTCGTGCTACTATCAATTACGGCGCATTAGTGCAGTTCGAAAGTATCTGTCCACTGATGCAACATCCAAACTAGTCACATCTCTCATTCTCTCACGTCTGGACTATTGCAATTCTCTTCTGGCTGGTCTGCCAGCATCATCTATCCACCCTCTTCAACGTATTCACAACTCTGCAGCTCGACTAGTCCTCAGAAAGAAAAAATCTGAGCACATTACTCCTCTCTTGCGAACTCTCCACTGGCTGCCTGTGCCACAGAGGGTAAACTATAAGATCTGTACCCTCTGTTACAAAAGTCTCCACAAAACAGCACCTTCCTACCTCTGTGAATGTCTTCACTTGTACACTCCTTCTCGTTCCCTCCGCTCTGCTGCAGATACCTTGTGCTTAAGAATACCTAGATTCAACAGTCCACTGTTGGCCGTCGCTCTTTCTCTGTTTCTGGTCCAGTGATCTGGAACGACCTCCCCTCTCCCTTCGTCAAAAGCCTACTTATGATGCTTTTAAATCCAGCCTAAAGACGCATTTATTTCAAACCTAAGATTCTCCCCTCTTGTTTCATTGCATTTCTGTCCCTGCCCTGAATAACCAACTCCACCCCCCCCCCCCCCCCCCCATCTGCCTGCCCGAGTGTACAACCTTTGTGTGTGTGTGTGTGTGTGTGTGTGTGTGTGCGCGCGCGCGCGCGTGTGTGTTTACATTTGTATTTGTAAAAAACTGTTAATTGTGCGCGTGTGTGTGTTTACATTTGAATTTGAAAAAATCTATTAATTGTAACTGGCTGCATGTGAGAGACTAGGATGAATGAGAGCGCTTTGATTTGTTTATTTGCAAGATATTGCGCTGTATAAATTCCATGTATTATTATTATTATTATTATTATTATTATTAATCATACAGAGCAATGACATAGTCATATATCGCAGAGATATAGTTATATATATATAAACGATGTAATCATACAGAGCAATTATATAGTCATATATCGCAGAGATATAGTTATATGTATATATATATATCATATATCATATATCATTATATATATATATATATATATATATATATATATATATATATATATATATATATATGATGTAGTCATACAGCCTAATTAACCCAGCCTTAGAATATTTGCCAGAGGAAGCTGACAGCCACACTGCCACTCTCGGCAGCCCAAAACATACCAGCATACTGACATGTAGCAGGGTGGGAAAAAGCGCTTTTTTCGTGAATATCTCGCTGTGCTGTGACATGTAGGTTACAGTGTGAACTGTTCACAACTTGAGGCTCTGGCATATGTTCAATCATCCTCAGGTTCGGGATTAAGTGTGACGTCACTGGCAATATCCAGAGGTTTATTTTTGGAGAAAAGGTACACATTTTCTGGAAAAGGCGTGTATACATGAGTTAAATATTTTTTTTTAACCTAAGACAGTTGTCACTCTTTTGTATGCAGAGGGGTATAAAAAAAAAAAAGGACGTTTCTGGTGACGTCACGCTTGATCCAATTTCAAAAGGATTGAACATACGTCTTTGTTAGAGGAGCAAGGGAGAATATCCCTTGTAGCTTAGAGGGCGCATGGAATATCAATTTCGCCTCTGATTGGTCAAATTACATGCAGGGGCACACACTCTACTCACAAGAGTTCATATGGAACAAGGAGACAGATGCAAAACGGAAGCCTCACCAGAAGCTTGTGAATTTGGTGGCCGACCCAGCAAAATGGTAAGTGTGTGCACACCTCTTAATTTGTCAAAGCCAAGCTGGGTTTGTAAACAAAAATAATTGTCGGTCTTAGTCTAGTGAATGGAAATGTCTACCCCAAAGCTGGTAGTATCTTTATGCAGAGGATAATATTTTAAAGAACTTGTCCTTCTATAATAATAAAAAAAAAAATTTCATTGAAATTGTGACAGTAGGTCCCCAGGATTTTACCTGGTTCAAAATCCTAGTGCTTTGACTGCCGTGTTATCAGCTAGGCTGATTGTTGTCTTTGAAACATATTTTCTCTCACTGTTTTATCTGAAAAAAACCCAGAAGGAACAAGTTAGAAAACGTACCATTGGAAAGAACAGTGAGTGAGTGAACCCTACTAGTTTGGTGATTTGAGAATAGATACTGGTGCTGGTGTGCTGTAAATGGGTACCTGCCCTCTTTAGGGTCAGGGAAGGTAAAGCAGCGAGGGAGAGGAGATGGGCGCTGCCCTCAATACGCTGGCCCCTAGTGAAGCTGAGGTCTCTGACGCCTCGCTCCCCTACGACCTTAATTTAGGTTATGGGACTCCTTTACCTTTTTTTTTTTTTTTTTTTTTTTTTTTTTTTTTTTTTTTTTAACTGGTGCTGGAGACCATTTTAGAACAGTTTTAAGATGGAGGAGGGGGAGGGGGGGGTACTGGTTTGCTCCCCTCCCCCCCCCCCCCCCCCCCCCTCCATTCCTCCAGTAAAACTGCCAGGTTCACCACAAAGGTGAAATTTTGTGTATGCAACTTGTTTTTATCCACCGTTAAGGTAGCCGCATTCCGACTTCAGGAATGGTGTCTTTAAAAAAAACACCAACACCCTGTGTACATGCAGGAGGATTTGTGTGTCTTTTTCGTTTCTACTGGCATGTAATGGCTTACTCTTCCGAAAGGCAGAACAGGTTTTTAATACGTGTATGTGTTCGTGTGCGTGCGTGGGCATGCAAGATGTTCTGCATGCATTTGCACACAGGGCCCAAAACCGAAGCACCACAGTTGGGCTTATATTCATGTCATTGATTCTGGTTGATTCTTTTGTAGTTGAAACTTTTGGTTTATTCTCATGCTATAATTATTTCTTCTTAGTACTAATTTAATGAGCGCTTTGATTTTATTTTTAACTTGTACAAGATTCAGTGCTATATAAATTCCATATTATTATTATTATTAATTTGGCTCGATCTCAAAATTCTGTCACGAAACTATTAATTCGTGAACACTCAGACAGCAACTACTGTTGTCTGTTGTATGAACGAAAACGCGTCACGCTGCCATTAAGCGCCTGATCAGGCAGGCCCAGCACATCCGACATAGGTGTGGGAGAGGATTGTTATCTTGTAAGTCTTTCTGTAAAAAAAAAAAAAAAGCAGCAGGAGAACGGACCAAGAAGGCAGAAAATAAAGGTGACAGGAAGAAAAAGAAGCAAAGGCAGAAACAGAGAGGGATAGAAAAGAGGAAATTTCTGGCACAGATTTTACAGAATGTTGGGAGGGGGATGTTATTTATACTGACAAGGCCCCTGGCATCCCCTCAGGGGAGATAAGAGAGGGTTTGACTTCTACACAGTGGGTCCATAAAGTTGTGAGTTTGAATATCTGAGCAGCAAGCTATGATGATGAAATAGGAGACGTCCGTTTGATAATTTTCCCCCGAGATGTTGACAGTGGTTCTGACTCTTAGTCCATGCACGGCCTCCACACACGACTGTTGACTAAGGTCCCCTGTGTTAAAGCATGCATGCAGTCATCGGTTTTTTTATAAAAAAAATATAATAATAATAATGTACGGAATTTATATAGCGTTGAATCTTGTAAAGCAACAAATCAAAGCGCTCAGTTTCTTTTATTTAATCGAGGATAATGGAATAAGCACTCATGTGCTTTTTTTCACATCCAGTCCCCGTGTGTATGCGGTTTTGTAAATTCTGTCATCTGTTCCCACCGGCACACAATGGCCTACGCTTACGAAAAGCGGAACAGGATTTAACGTGTGCGCAAGATGTTCCGCAAGCGTTCTCACACGGAACCTCGGTTTATAGTCTCATCCGAAGGACTTTTTGGGGAGATGGAGTCTGCACTGATGTTAAATCCAGGGAAAATATCCCCTTGAACGGGAATCGAACCCGGTCGTCAGATTGCGAGCGCAATTTTCTAACCACTAGGCTATCCCGTTTCCAAGTAGTGGCCAGTAGCTGTGAACCTTCTGATCACAGAACACCGCCAGATGAAGAGCATTAGTACACGGGGACAGTCCTACCGGACTGGTCATCCATTTCTGTTGTTGTAGAAGATGCCAACTTTGGTATGATAGTAGATATGCCCAGCATGCACACTCAACTTGGAGAGGGACTGGTGGCTCCACCAGTTTCACTTTGCCCAAGACATGCTGCCGGATTAGTGCAGTGCCTTAGCAACTACTTAAGAGGTTGGTAGAGGTCAGTTTGTATGGAGATATTTTATGAAAGGAGTTCAAGTTGGTAGGTGACGGGTGTTTATGAAGGAAATATGATCGATTAAAAATAGTTCATAGCTCAGCTAATAATGGAAAGTATTTACAGTGGAGGGATATGGAAAAATGGAAGGAAACTTGTGCCATTGTGGGGTCAGAATAAGCAGAATAATGGTATGTGGGGTTTTGGTGGGAAGGGGGGTGGGTATTATTTGTTGTTATTTTTTTAAGTTGGGGTGGGGGTTGTCTTCTGTATGTGTGTGAGTGACACACTTTTATTATATCTTAATCAGATTTGGGCCAGCAAGCACGGACCTTCCTATCAGAGAGACACCTGGAGATGCAGTGCGTTCAATACTGGGGTGCAGTGCCAGTGGTGTCTGATGCGACAGCGTGATCTCTTAGCTAGGCTTCTGTAGACGACGGATTGAGGAAACCTTCAAGCCCTGGAAAATCTTAAACCGGTCCTGCTTAAGGTCCTCTCTGCCATAGTTCTGAGACAGAGACGTAATGTTCCAAGGGTAACAGTCTTTGGAATTGAGTTATTCTACTGCCCCAGCGCAGTGCTCGCAGACTTCAGGAAGAAAAAAATAAAATAAAAATTTAAAAATATTTCTAAAGACTTCAGGAAGATTTTCAGAAGCTTCAGGATTGTGTGCGTGTTGGGGGGAAGAAAAGAGAGCGAAGTTCTGAGTTTGACTGTGAATGCATTTACTTCATTATGGCAAACAGGAAAAATTCATAGTATGATTCCCTTCACATCCAAATCATTTCCATAGGAAAGAAGTAAGTGCAGTAATTGACTGCAGAAAGTCGCACCTGGAGGTCAAGTTGAATATATGTAGACCTGCATAGTTGCAGTCCAGAAATTGCCACCTTGCCTAGTCCACAGACATCTCTTCAAAAAGTACAGCCAGCAAACATGCCTGCAAGAAGCTGAAAAGGAAAGGGATACAGGTCGCATCTCGGGTTTTCTGCTGTTCTGGTCAAAGTTTGTTGTTGTTGTTGCAGTTATAGTTAGGTCCCAGCGGAGATTTCATATTTTAGGGACTGTGATCAAAGCTTGCTTCTTCAGTTCTGTTTCATGACTGAATGTTGGAAGACCTGTCAGTTGCCGATCCATGATTACTGGACACCACATTCCTGATTGGTTTACCCCATCTAGCTACAACATTTTTAAAAATGAAATTGGATCAAAAGCAGCTTCAAAAATTAAAATGAACTAAAGTCACCAGA
>CM054161.1:39071429-39081429 GCA_028751875.1 Rapana venosa
ACCCAATGAATAGAAGGCATTGAAAATTTGCAGTATGTTAAAAACACAAAGATTGATACGTAATGAATGGGACTTAATTTTTTGAGAGACTATAACCAGTAATGAAAGGGGGAAATTACTCCAGATTTAGATTGATTTTTAATGTTTTGACTGTTGACAAATGATTTTTAATCATTATACTGACAAATGATTTTTAATGATCAGACTGTTTACAGATGATTTTTAATGTTTTGACTGTTGACAAATTATTTTTAATGATCAGACTGTTTACGAATGATTTTTAATGATTAGACTGTTTACAGATGATTTTTTATGATTAGACTGTTTACAATGATTTTTAATGATTAGACTGTTGACAAATTATTTCTAATGATTAGACTGTTTACGAATGATTTTTAACGATTAGACTATTGGCAACAGATTTTAATGTGGTTAATGTGTAGACTGTTGGCGAATGATTTTTGATATTTTCGACTTAATTTTTTTTTAATGATTAGACTGTTGACAAGTAATTGTTATTTTTATGCTATTGACAAAGGATTTTAATGTGTAGACTGTTGTCAAAGTATTTTTGAATTTTTAGACTGCTGACGACAGATTTTGTGTAGAATGTTGAACGATTTTTAATGATTAGCCTGTTGTCAAATTTGCGATGGTGTCCAATGGTATTCCTCTGCACTGCAGATGTTACTCTTTTTATATAGGAAAAATAGAAACTAGTCTAGACAGATGCAGGTGTGTGTTTTTTATTTCCGAGAATTTTAGAAGAAAATTCAAGCAAGAGGCATATCTATAGCTTTCATTTAAGGTAGTGTGTAAGGGATGTGGTGTGTGTTGTGTGTTTTGTGGGTTGTGTGTGTGTGTGTGTGTGTGTGTGTGTGTGTACACTGAAGGCCACAGGAGGAGCTGGGGGGATGGGGTGGAGAGGTGCAGGTATTAAAGTATAACTGCTTAATAAGAAGAGGTACTTAGAAAGGCCTGACAGGTATTGTAAGACTGATGTAAGAAGTGTTTAGGAGGGAGAAGTATTGAGGGTAGGAGCTGCGGGTAGTGTCAAGGTAGATGGTTTAAAAGGAAGATGTTGAGGAGGTAGGTAGTATTGGGGGTAAGGGGTTGCAGATATTGTCAAGGTAGATGTTCCAGAGTGTTTCTAAGGAGGATGTAGCATGGAGTGTTGTAGTGTGGAAGTGTGTTTGGGAGAGGGGGTATCATTAGAGGGTAGGGTTGGGGGGGGGGGGGGTACAGGTAATTACGGGTAGGTATGAGAAAAGGATGTTTGGGACAAGTGGGTAGTATTTGATTTTAGGTGTTTACAGGTATGTCGGGTAGGATATTTAAAGGGAAGGAATGCTCCAGAGAAGGGAGAAGAATTCTTGTTCAGTATGATAGTAATGAAGAAGAAGGCTCGCTATTAAAGAAAAGAAGTGTACTCGCACACTTTCATCGGAGAATTTAAGGAGGGACGTAATCCGTTCTTAAAAACATCCAAAAAGGTTATAGGCTTGACATCTTGTTCTTAACATGACGAGATACGAAACGGGAATCCAAGTAGCCTACGATGGGAATGAAAAAGAGGACTTGTTAGTAGAATGATTTGACTGAGGTCTTAATTTGAGATAAATTTTGAAAAAACAAAACTGGCGCGCAATCCGTTCTTTAAAAAAAAAACATATCTAAAAAGATTATGGATTTCGAATCTTTAATTTTGGCATGATGAGATACAAAAGAGACCCCAATCAGTCTCAAGAAATAATCTTTGAGATGGAAAATTTGTAACCTGAGTATTCTACCAACGTGTCTGTTTGCCAGTGTGTCCACATGCTTTCATACATACATACATACCCGCAGCTAACATAACTTAACCGAATACTAAATCTTAACCCCTTAACCTTTGTACTAAACCCAATTTTTGACTTTGCATGAAAAGACAGAAGCAAGTGGACACAACGGTATATGAACACAATGGTAGATATCTCTTTTCTTTCAGAAGAACGGGGTGGAGTAGGATATTTTAGGGAAAAGCAGGGGTGTTATGATAGAGGGGGGTCGGGGATAATTATAGTGCAGGTTCTTACGTGTGGAAATTCGGGCAGGAGAAGTGATTAAATGTCAGTAAAGGGTAGATGAGAGCGGGGAAGTCGGATTTTTTTTTTTAATGAGATAGGGGTAGACGGTATTAAAAAATGAAAGTTATGGAATAGAAAAACAAGAGAAAGGGGAGGGGGGGGATGGTTAAAGGGAGGTTACAAAAGTCAGGCAGTAGGGTGTGCTTTGATTTTATTTTTAGAAAAATTAGGGGTAGGGGGGATCAATAGTGATGATTAAAGGGGTATTACCTGGGGAATGCCGCTGTCAGAGATTTGTGGATGTTAAGAGATAGGGGAGACATTTTAGAAAAAAAGGACTACAGGTTTACAAAGGAAGTTTATGATGCCTGTAGGATGGGGAAAAAATAGGAAAGATAAATTTCGTTTACGTATAAAGGGAGGCAAAAGCGATGAGGAAGTGCCATTTTACACTTCCTAAGTGAAGGGGGGAGGGGGGGGGGGCACAGAAAAGAGATTGTTGTTGAGGAGGAGAGAGATGTGTGTTCAGATCAGTGGCAGTGGTGGAAAGAGGTGGACAGTGTGTGGTCTTGTAGGAGAAGTAAGATAAGTGCGCCTGATCTTTCCTGAAAAGCCCTAAGCTACACGCGTGCGGGTCAAGTGGAGTCGAAATGATCTATTTCGAAGATAACAGATTGTTTACACGTGAGTTTTCATGCTGCCCTCATACAAAACCAAAACCAAGAAGAAAAACATCCATCCCTCAAACCAACAAACAAAAACTGTAGGTGAATGTGGCAGGAGCGATTTGCCCCATAGACGGGTCTATGCATTGGTCTATCATTGGTGTGCCTTCATAGATTTGACAACAGTCGGTAGTATGTGTTGTTGTGAATCCTGCACAAAAGTTGTATTACCTACATCTCTCTCTCTCTCTCTCTCTCTCTCTCTCTCTCTCTCTCTCTCTCTCTCTCTCTCTCTCTCTCTCTCTCTCTCTCTCTCTCTCTCTCTTGTGTGTGTGTGTGTGTGTGTGTGTGTGTGTGTGTGTGTGTGTGTGTGTGTGTGTGTGTGTGTAAGGGGGGTGTGTGGTTAGTGAAAAGTGTACAGTGCACATAAATATGCATTTGTTGGAAGAAAGTAGGTACGAGGAAGTTTTGCTTCAAATAATTATTGTTCAAAGCTGTAGAAATGAGGGAAGCAGAGATGGCTGATAGATTTTTTTGTCTTTGATTTTTTTTTAACAATCGAATTAAATTTTGTGCCTAAACACTGCAGTCCTGAAAACGTGATATGCTGTTGATAGGGCTGGAATGCTGCAATTCTAGAGAGGAAAAAACCCAGTGTTGGTGGTGTTGGAGAGTGTGTTGTAACGATATACCTTTTCTCTTTTAAATTTTGTATTGGAATGTGTTTTAGAGTATTGTGGTCTTAAAACCAAGTCTGTTGTTGGCGAAAGAATTTAAAATAATTTGTCATTGAAGGATGGGGAGAAAAGTATTTTAATCAAATGATTTATTTCCTTGTCTTTTGTGTGTGTGTGCATGTGTAGGGGGGGGGGGGGTGTGGGGAGTTGGGATTTTTTTTGGTTTTGTGTGCGTGGTGTGGAGGGGGGTGGTGGTGGTGTTTTTTTGTTTGTTTGTTGTTGTTTGTTTTTTTTTTTTGGGGGGGGTCTTAGTTGTTGGAACTGGTTAGATTTATTTCGAAATATTACAGAAATCACCTTGACAGGATAATAATTTTGTCATGGGGAAATAGTGTTTAAATTTTTTTTTTTTTTTTTTTTTTTTTTTTGGGGGGGGGGGGGTTGCTTTTGAACTATTTTGGACTTGTGTTGGATGAGATCAACTTTTGTGTAGAAGTGATGCAACCGTGGGTTTTTTGGCAAAGTGGTTTTGCTTTTGAAGGAAAAAAAAGATCATTTTTAACAATGATGGTTAGAAGAGGAAATGAAAAATGGAGAAAAAGAAAGACAAAATTCGTGTAAGTGGGGGAGAGGATATGCCGATGAATGACACTTGTGAGGTACATAGTGAAGCCCTTCCCCCCTGAGAAAAAAAAGATGATGCTCTGCTCCACCCCCACCACCCCCACCCCTTCACCCCACCAGAAAAAGGCCCTCCATGATCTGTGTACAAATGAGGACTATTAATACAAAATGAAGGGTTGGAGGGTCAACGCTTTTTCTTAAGGGGTTTGGGGTTTTTTTTAAAAACGCCCTACAACCTTGTAATGGTACGTTTTGTTACAGAGAAATAGAAAGCTTTGATAGGTAGTAGTTGTAGTTTTAGTTATTTTTTAAAGAAAACGGTTTTTATATATCGTCCTGGAATGCTTAAAATCTTTGAAAAAATATTTTTCATGAAAAGATTGACAAAATGTGCTTATGATATGGTTTATTTGTTTTGAAATTTTATTTCATAGATTTTGTCTGCAGCGCACCATGTTTGTAAATATCTGTTTGTTTAAACTATTGATTATTTATCATTGATTGCATGACTGTCTAAGATTAGGTTGAATGCATGCGCTTTGATTTGTCTTTGCAAGATATAGCACTATATAAGTTCCATTTATTATTATTATTATTTTATTTGCCTTTTATTTAATCTTTTTACGCTTGCCTGTCTTGGGTTAGACTGGCATTTAAATATAAACCTTCAACTGGGTTTGTTCCAAGTAGGATGAAAAAATTAATAGGCATGGATAGCAAGAATGTTTTTGTTAAAATCATACCTTTATTTTCCTCTTCATGAATTTTTTTTTTTAGAATGTTCACAATCAAATTTGCATGGAACTGTTATAGTTCTGAAATCGTGTTTGCTGTTTGCAAGCTTTGTGATGAAAAGTGTTTTTTAAAGTTTAGTTTTCTGGTTGTTCACTTCATGATTTTGCTCTTGTTGCGGGGTTTTTCATTGCTTTTTTTTTTGGGGGGGGGTAGTACTTTAGCTTGTCATGTGCTGGATTTTTGTTGGTCAAGTGTATAAATGTCACTCTCCTGTGATCAATTTTACAGTCAGGGAGATAATAAATCTCGCAATGGAAAGATGAACAGAGAATGACGTAGTTTACTTTTCCTTCACTTAAGTAAAAACGGAACAAAAGTGTAAAAAACTCTTTTAACTCTGAAATCATGTCTGTTGTTGATGGGATGATAACACACTTGGTATGAAACGACTGAAGGAGTGTATTTTTCAATGGCATTGTGTAATCTCTTCTCTTTTAAATTTGCCATTGGTCAACATTATTTAAACCCATTTGTGTCCTAAAAATCGTTTGCTGTTAGCTACATAATTTTGTCATTGAAAATACGTGCTTGATGATTATAGTTGCTCTACTACATTTTGATGCTTTTCTTTTGAACTTTTTATTTCGTAGCATGTTAAAGACCATGCTAATGCTGTCTCTAAGATACTACCTGGTAAAGAACAAAGACAGTATTAGACTACAGAAGAAATATTGTTCATTCACGAGCAGAAAAAAGGGCAAAGCAGACTGATTTCAAATAAATACAGGAGATTGATTAATGTTTTGAAAAGGAAATGTGCTGAAGTCAAAGAAGGGCAATCAAGATGCCAGACTACTGAAGATCATAATAGAAGACATAGTACGATGTACAAAAATATCAGAGAAATAAGAAACAAAAAACAATGCAGTGAAAGGGGATGCATCCACGCCCATGAATCGATACTCCATCTGCCTTTCTCCTAACAGGGTGTGATTTCAATTGTCGCACAAATGTACTCTGTGGGATCCTTTTTACTTTAACATCGTTAAATCTCAACAGAAAAAAGGAAAAAAGATGTTGGAGGTCCCACCATGCAACCCCCCACCACCCATCGCCACCCCCCACCCCACCCCCACCCCCCAAAAAACACCCAAAAAAAACACCAGCAACAACAACAAAACAAGAAGTAAAAACGAAAAAAAAAAAGGGAAAAATATGAGGATGGGGTTGGAAGCATCACAGGAAAAAAACAACCCTGGTTGTATTGCCAAGACTAAAGTGCATTTTAACTTTTTTACATGAACCATGGCATGATTTGCTGTCTGCGTTTTTTTGCATTTCCCCAACCTTTGTACTGTTTTCTGTTTATGTCCATTATTTTGTTCTTTTGTCTGCAAGTATGAAACTTCACATATAATAGGTGTATTCTAACATTCCAGCGTAGCCTAAGTTGTGAAATGATGTCTTCTAGCCGATTACTTTGATCATTCAGTGTGGTGCAGGTTGCTGTTTTGTTTAGTTTTGTTTTGTTCAGCCTTTCTTCTTGCTTTTACTTTAGTGCTCTCAAACATGGGTTATGTAAAACTAGAAAAAGGTTTAGTATTTGTGAGGGGGTGGGGAGAGGGGTGTTGGGGGGGGGGTGGTTATAGACTGTTTACAAGCGGTTGTACGAGACACTTGCTGTATTGATGGTTTTTGTTTTAAAACACTTTGTTCATGTACAAGAAAAGCGTGTATTTGAGTAAGGAATGCTGGTGGATAGCTAGTGTTGTATTCAAAGCTCTTGCAAGTCTAATAAGTTATCTTTTAGTTCTGTTAGTATACATCTTTTTTTTTTTAATTGCCCTTGAACCAGTTTAGCTTGTTCTAGAATTCTCAAATGGAAATGTCTGAAAGTATGAACACATTTTGACAACTCACTTCAATTACCTCTATCTTATGCGATAAAATCCACTCTTGCCCATCGGAATTAGTGGAGAGAGAGTGTGTTGTATGTTCACTATTTACATTTTCCCTATGTTTCCATAACAGCCTTAAACAAAATTGATGGCTTTTATATTTGAAAAAAGGTTAGTAATAAAGTGGTGAGCACACACCACTGGCACTTGGACCGACTTGCTTTGAGAAACCACAAGCTTTGCACAACGCCCTCCTGTTAAAGCTGTTTTGTGCACGTAGTCATTCAAGGTGTCTGTGCTTTCTGGCTGTAAAGATAACGCGGATGGAATTAAGCTTTTTGTCACAAGCATATTGCAATGGACACCTCATTGTCGCCTAAGATATTTCCAATGGTGTGGGAATTCAGAAGAGAACAAACTTGTCAGTGGGTCGGTCTTTGTGTCACTGCTGGTCAGAGCATTGGGAAAAGCCTACCTCCCCCTTCAGCCAAAAAAAGAGGCTGGAGTTAGGGTTGGGTAGCCGGCTCGCAGCTGAAATAGAACAGACGAGGAAACTTCATTTTATTGTCAAAACTTGAATGAAAAGTAATACAACAAAGCACAAAAATCATAAGATCAAAACTAAACCCAAGTTAAAGCATTGCAAACAAAATTATGCAGTTTGCTGATTTTGCAGGAAAATGGCTTCAGTACAGAAACCTAGTAGAAACTTGAAGCACGATTTCAAAGTATTAAAGTTTTGTATGCATGTTAGAAAACTTGTCTTGACAATGAAAATAACTGATTTGTTATTTGTTTAGCAAATAGCCTTTGTAAGTCTGTAGCATAGAATGCTCAATTGTTGTCTGAATGAAAAGGCGATTTGATTTGAAATGCGTATATTATGTGCCAATAAAATACAAATTATTAAAACAATAAACACACAAATGACCAAAGCCTTTGTTTAGAGCTCCATTCATGAATGACTGTTTACAAATGTATGAATTACAAGTGTAGAGTGTGTGTGTGTGTGTGTGTGTGTGAGTGTGAGTGTGTGTGTGTGTGTATGTGTGTGTGTGAGGGGTGGTGGTTGTAATATGGACCCTAGAATGCTGAGAGAAATAGACTTAGCCCTTCCAAGTTAAAGAAAAAATGCAAATAAAAACGTGTGCCAATATTCCAATGGGCAAGAGTTGTGTCGTTACCACACACACACATACACACACACACACACACACACACACACACACACACACACACACACACACACACACACACACACTTTGTGTCGCATTCACACCAGATTCAAGAATTAATTCCTTTAACATTCTTTTGGGGTATGGAGGATTGATTACAGACACATTTAACAGAAGAATATCCATCACAGCAATTCATTAAAAAAAAATATATATGAGTACCAAGAGTAACTGAAAAACAAGTGTTCAGTATGAACGGACCAACACTGGCAAAAATAACAAAACGATAAAAACCCAACTTGCATTAGAAAATGTTTAGCCCACATCTACTACTTTCAATACAACTTGAATGGAGGTTGGGGAGAGGGTGAGGGGGTGGGTGTGGGGGGATGTGCTCAGTTGTGAAAGGTGAAGAAGAAAATTACGTGTTGGTGACACACGGGCAAATCTAATCAATGTTGACAGTGATAGGATTTGCGGAGATTTCCATTTCATCATCTTAAACAAAAATAATAATTATAACTTTACGTAACACGAAGAAAATGCCGTGTAAGGACATTAGCCTCTATGATAAACTCACAAACAACACACACACTCGCGCGCACACACGCACGCACGCGCGCACGTATGAGTGCGTTCGTGCGTGGACACGCGCGCGCGCGCGCACACACACACACTGTATGTCACACACACACACAGAGACACACACACGTCACACACACTGTATGTCTCACACACACACACACACACACACACACACACACACACACACACACACACATTGTCTTGTCTCACACACACACATTGTCACACACACACACATTGTCAACACACAAAACACACACACACACACACGCGCGCGCGCGCGCGCATTAAAATTTAAAAAAAATTGTGTTTGCTTTTGGTCACTTGCGCGCGCGTGCGTGCGTGCGTGCGTGCTCGCGCGCGCGCGTGTGTGTGTATTTGCTTTCTTCTTCTTTTTGTTTTTTGATCTGTTTCTATGTTTCATTTGGAGTTAGTTTTATTATTATTGGTTGTGGTAATAATGTAGTTAGATATTATAGATCAAGTTGTTTTTTGTTCCTAGATAGATGGCTTGATGAAAAAAAGGCAAATGCATTGCTTATTCAATGTACCATCTGAAAAATAAAAATTTGACTTGACTTGACTTCACACACACACACACACACACACACACACACACACACACACACCACACACACACACACACTTGACTTGACTTCACACTCACACACACACACACTTGACTTGACTTCGCACGCACACACACACACACACACACACACTTGACTTGACTTCGCACGCACACACACACACACGCACACACGCACACACACACACCACACACACACACACTCACACCACATGTGGAACATCCGTTCAACATTCAAACAAACGGCAGAGAAAGCAGATTTTTCAATGAACATAATTTCTTCTTCCTTTGCTGATGACACTGGCTGACATGCATACCCCGTTTCTTCACCAGTTCCCCCGAAGCCGGAATGCGACTACCTACATGGCTTGGGGGAAGGGGACGGGGAGGGGGCGAGGGGCAGGGGCAGGGGGGGGGGGGGGGGGGGGGTTGGCATACTAAAAAAAAATTTTTTAATGTGTGTTTTTGTTTTGTTTTGTTGTGTTGTTGGGTTTTTGTTTTGTTTTTTAATACATCAGTGGCTGAAAACATGAGTGACAAAGTCGGACACAAACACTGCCACTCCACAAGTGCTTTCTCTGTTGCCATTATACAAATACATGAAAGGACAGATGTGGGAGGAGGGGGGGGGGGGAGGTGGGAGGGGGGGGGGGGGTTGTTGTTGCAGGCAACGTGCTTGGCAGTAACGTCAAATTGTACACCAGAATTTAAACATACTAGACATTACCTGATAAAGAAAACAACAACCCTGATATTACAAAAGGTATTTCAGGACACTGACGTTCAAAATGTACAATAAATGAAAGTTAGTTGGGTGTGAGAGAGAGAGAGAGAGAGAGAGAGGAGAGAGAGAGAGAGAGGGAAAAGAGAGAGAGAGAGAGAGAGAGAGAGAGAGAGAGAGAGAGAGAGAAACAGAGACAGAGATAGACAAAGACAGAGATTCGCAACCGTGGCTTAGAAACAGTGGCCACTATCTATGCCGTGAC
>CM054161.1:39086429-39093929 GCA_028751875.1 Rapana venosa
GCATGCACATGCATACAAGTCAAGTCAAGTTAAATTTTTATTTCCAGATGGTACATTGAATAAGCAATGCATTTGCTTTTTTTTCATCAAGCCATCTATCTAAGAACAAATTTCTTAATGACAAGCAGACATATGAGCATGTGCGCATATGTGTGGTTATGCATGCATGCACATGCACATGTGTGTGTGTGTGTGTGTGTGTGTGTGTGTGTGTGTGTGAGAGAGAGAGGAGAGAGCGAGAGAGAGAGAGAGAGAGAGAGAGAGAGAAGACAAACTGAAGAGTGTGTGCACTGATAATAATAATAATAATAATAATAATAATAATAATAATAATAATAATAAATGGAATTTATATAGCGCTGTATCTTGCACAGACAAATCAAAGCGCTTGCACTCAACTCATTCTTACACAGTCATGCAACCAATAGCGAGTAATAGTTCTAACAAGTCCAAATGCCCACACACACACACACACACCCACGTTATACACTTTGGCAGGGTGATGGAATTTTTGGCTGTTGAAAAGCAGGGATAGCTATGAAATGAAACAGGAGAGGATAGCAACAGCACGTTGCTGTGGAAAATGCTTTTTCTTGCAATGGCCAGATTATTCCAGACCATAATAGCACATCACAACACAGTGCAGCGCAATACTATACACACAATACAACATAACACCACACACACACACACACACACACACACACACACATACACACACACACACACACACACACACACACACACACATACACACACACACACACACACACACACACACACACACACACACACACACACACACACACACACACACACACTGGTATAAAGTAAAGATGTGAATGTGTGTTGCAGTGTGAAGTAAAGATGTTATGTATAAAAAACAAACAAACAAACAAAAATCCCAACACACACACACACTTATTAATTAGTCATCACATTTTCATATAGATCTGTTTAGTGTTGCTAGCATTATTAAGATTGTTATGTTCCCCAACATTTCACCATCATCACATTTTTTTTTATCTGGTCTTCAACTACTTGATGTTATATATTTAATGCAAACACACACACACACTACACCACACCACACCTCACCACACCACATCACACCTTACCTCACCATACCACACCACACAACACAACACAACACAACACAACACACAACACAACACAACACAACACACACACACACACACACACACACACACAAACACACACACACACACACCACCACACCACCACCACCACCACCACCACACCACACAACAAAACACACACATCACACTACACCACAACACAACACACATCACACTACACCACACAATACAACACACACACACACGCACACACCGACACACCACCACCACACCACACCACACCACACCGCACAACACAACACAACACACACACACACACACACACACACACACACACACACACACACACACACACAAACACACCACAGATGACAGAATTTACAAACCTGCATACACACAGGGACTGGATGTAAAAAAGCACATAAGTGTTTATTCCATTATCCTTGATATAAAAGAATATTTTTTAAAACCACCACCACCACACACACACCACCACCACCACCACCACACCACACCACACCCACACACACACCACAACAAAACACACACACACACACACCACACCACACTCACACACACACATACACACATCCACCACCACCACCACCCCACCCCACCCCCCCACACACATACACACACACACATACTCACACACACATACACACACCCACACACACACTACCACCACCACCACCACCCCCACCCCACCCCTGACACACACATACACCCACACACCACACTCAAACCAACACACACAAAAAAGCCACAATACTGCAACTATCCAACTTTAGCGTAATTGGCAAGATTAGTAATGCTAATAGTAAGAGAAGCGTTAGACTGTGGGTATGTTGATAAGGCCCATCCATGGTGACATTGTTACTAACGTGATATTGTCTTAACTGATCAGCCTAATCCCTGGAGTATGGGAGTGAATGCTACTTGATTAGTAGAATGGAAGGTATTTCTGTGTTGACATTGGTAAGTCCCTGCTTGATTAAGCGCCAGATTCCAATAGTGCCGTGTGGGATGATTTGTGCCTGGATAAAAAAAAAGTGTGTGTGTGGGGGGGGGGATGGGTGGGGGAGGGGGGGGGGGGTAGTTGGGGTAGGGGGGGGAGGGGTTTTGTGTGTGTGTGTGTTGAGGGGGGTGGGGTGTGTTTGGGAGGGGGGTTATGCATGTGTGTGTGTGTGTTTGGGAGGGGGATTGTGCATGTGTGTGTATTTTGGGGAAGGAGGGTTAGGATGTGTGGTGGGGGTGAGTGTGGTGTGGTGTGGTGTGGTGTGTGTGTGTGTGTGTGTGTGTGTGTGTGAGTGTGTTGTGGACATTATTGGTCATCTTTGAATATTCATGCTTTCATGTACATACCAGCACACACACACACACACACACACACACACACACATCTGGAAATAAAAAGTTTGACTTTGATTTTGACTTGACACACATACACACACAGTGTACACTAAGATTGTCATACTCTTAATCTACCTGCTTTGTTTCTGCTGGGTTTGTTTTTCTTAAACATTCAGATCAATTTTAACATATTTTGGGGGGAAAAAGTGTATGAATAGTCACAGATGGGACATGTACACAATGACAAGTATACAAAGACTTATTCTAAGAGGGTTTTTTTTAATGTAGATGTTAGCAAATGCAGAACAACATTGAAAATGTGTTTACACATTCACCAAACTAATTTAAGCAGCTTGGTACTAATAAAATTACCTGTCATTGTCTTCATGAGTCTTGTATTTCAATGAATAAACATGCAATTTTTTTATTTTGATTTTTTAAAAAGTAACTTTTACCTAAATATACATGCAACAAATGTCGTCATGTTTGGTTTACATTTTTTAACTCGGGTAGTTCTTGTGTGTTTATTTTCTGATGATCTGTTATCAGTTTGAAGAAAAAAACCGGGACTGACATTGTTATCTTTTTCACGAAAAGCTTTTTGTATATATGTATATATATTTTTGGTTTTGCCTGTTAATCAGTCTGTTTCCATCTTTGTTTGTTTGGCCATCCATCTGTCTGTCTGTTTATCAGTCTGTTTACATTGTTGTTTGTTTGTTTGTTTACATTGTTATTTGTTTGTTTGTTCATCAATCTGTCTGTTGGTTCATTTGGTTGGTTTGGGGTTCTTTTGTGGGCTTGTTTTTGTTTGAAGTTTGTTGTATCAATATATCTGTTCTTCAACATTCTCATGCGAATTTCATCCTCTCTATTCTTTAAGAACCACCTCAGAAAGAAGAAGTGGTGTGTAACGGTGAAGGTAAGACCAGTTTAGAACGAAAGCTTGTCGCTTCTCTTGTGTTTCCCTTCAGATAGATTATAACTATCTGCTAATGATATCTTTTATGTATGTATGTATGTATGTAGATATTTATTTATTTATTTTACCCTTCAGATAGATTATATTTGCTAATGATACCTTGTATGTATGTATATATTTATTTATTTATTTATTTGACCCTTCATATATCTGCTAATAGTATCTTGTATGTATGTATGTATGTATGTATGTATGTATGTATTTATTCATTCATTTATTTTACCCTTCAGATAGATTATATCTGCTAATAATATCTTGTACATATGCATGTATGTATGTATGTATGTATGTATGTAGTATGTATGTATGTATGTATGTATGTATGTAGATATGTATGTATGTATATGTGTATATATATATATATATATATATATATATATATATATATATATATATATATTTATTTATTTATTTATTTATTTATCTATTTGTAGTATCATTGTACATAGTTGATTAGTTTCCCTTACTAATTCTGGAAACCTGTATCACTGATTTTGTCGAAAGTTGTACGTTGTCAATTTATTTGATTTGATTTACCTTTTTCATAGAATCATCTTTAACAGCTCAATTTCTTTGCTTGGTTTTGGTGGGAGGGGAGGGAAGGAGGAATATTTCTTTGGTGCTTCTTGATTTTCTTCTGTCTTTTTTTGTTTGTTTTTGGTTTCTTCCTCATTAAGACCTCTGAGGTTTACCAACAATGAGATTTTGCATAAGCGACCAGTTTCATTCACCGTTAAGGTAGCCACATTCAGACTCCAGAGACGATATCTAAACACAACATCCATATGCACAGATTAAAAAAAAAAAAAATCTTCTTCATCATTCGTTGTTTCCGTCATGAATGGCCTACTCTTCTAAAAGGCAGAACGGGGTTTTTTTAACATGCAAACCAGCTTTTCTGCATGGGTTTGCTCACGGTGACCCCTCAGTGTATAAAGTCTCACCTGAAGGATTTTCAGGGGAGTGAAGTCAGTACAGATGTTAACTCGGGGGGAGGGGGGGAATCTCCTTTTGAACAGGGGTCTTGGTGGTGGCTCAAACCTGGGCTCAATCCTGGACCATCAAATTGCAAGGGCAATGCTCTAACCACCAGGCCATGCTGCACCCCTCCCCCTCCCCCCACCCCTCTGTCTTTTTGTCTTTCCTTCTTTGTTTTTTAAAAATTTTATTATAGTAGTTTTCACCATATATATATATATATATATATATATATATATATATATATATATATTATATATATATATATATATATATAGCTAGGTCTAGAGGTAACGCGCCTGTCTAGAAAGTGAAAAGTCCAGGTGGGAAGTGTGCGGTGGTTCGAATCCTGTTTAGGCCCGAAACTTTTCCCCTATCCATCAGACCATGAGTGGTGGTCTGGGTGCTAGTCTTTTGGATGAGACGATAAACCGAGGTCCCGTGTGTTACACAAAATTATTCAGCGTACGTAAAAGAACCCACGGCAACAAGAGAGTTGTCCCTGGCAAAATTCTGTAGAAAAAAGCCACTCTGATAGGGAAACAAATACAGTTGCACACCAAAAACAAAAAAACAAAACAAAAAAAGGGTGGCACTGCTCTTGTGGCGACGTGCTCTCCCCTGGGAGAGCAGCCCAAATTCCACACAGAGAAATCTCGTCACTTAAAGAGGTATACATTTTTAAAAAGTATATGTGTATATATATAATCTGTTGGCACAGATTTTCTTTGTGGAAGCTTTATTCATGAATAGTTATGCTTGCTGCTAGTTTCAGCCTTTGGGTGCAGTTATGCTGTAGTTATGCTGGGTTTTGTTTGTGTGTTGCTTTTTGTTGTTGTTGGTCTTCTTTTCATATATATATTATATATATATTTTATATATTTTATTATATATATATATATATATATATATATATGAATTTTGTAGTTGCCCTTTTTGCTTTTTGTTTGCCAGTAAGAGAACTCTATCTTTTTTTTTTCTTTTTAGCAACTTTTCTCTTTATTTTCTTTTTGTGTAAAACTGTGAATTTGGGGTGGGGGGATGGGGGGGGGGGGGGGGGGTGGCAGTGGTGTTATAGAATGGTCGTTTACTTTTTACTGCTACCTAACTGACTGTTTATCAAAGCCTATAAGAATTAGGCTGTTTGTATGTGTGTGTGTGTGTGTGTGTGTGTGTGTGTGTGTGTGTGTGTGTGTGTGTGTGTGTGTGTGTGTGTGCATGCATGTGTGCGTGTGTGCATGTGTGCGTGCATGTGTGTTTATATCTAAAGAGTTGTTTTAATGCTGCCTTATATGGATTTCAGTAATAGTATCTCCCCAAAGACCGAGTATGGGTGACTATGTTATGATAAACAACAACAACAAAAACCCAACCATAATTATAATGCAAACATCCCCAGCATAGATATGTTTGTTGTGGATTTGAATGCTTCAAGAGGATGTTCACTAGAACTGAAAGACTGGATATATAATATGTACACAGAATAAAGAAGAACAATACCAAAAAATATTTTATTAAAAGTCAAAAGGTATAATAACATTGTCTTTATTTTTCTTTTAGTTTGATTGTCACTGGGTGGGTAGGTAGGTAGGTTTCATATTTCAGTACCACTTTGAATGCTAGGGGACGGGATAGCTCAGTGGTCAGAGCACTCGCTTTCTCCCAGCTAAGGTGAAGCAGCATCAAGCGTGGTTACCACTTGGATGGGTGACCGTTTGCGTGCCTCGGCTTCAGTACAGTTCCCCCAGTTCACCCACCTGTAAATGGGTACCTGCCCTCTTTAGGGTCAGGGAAGGTAAAGCAGTGAGGGAGAGGAAATGGGCGCCGCCCTCAATACGCTGGCCCCTAGAGAAGTGAGGTCTCTGACGCCTCGCTCCCCTACGACCTTATAGGTTATGGGACACCTTTACCTTTTTACCCTTTCAATGCTGATACTTATTCTGGGATCTTTAACATGCATATTCAGTCTTGCAGATGCAGGAGAATCAGATTTATGCAGCAGCAGGTTAAATCTATGTGGACTTGTGTCATTCTGAACTTTCGTATGCATGCATGTGTGCACTAATGTGCATGCTTATACAATGTGTCTGTGCATGTACATTTCTCTCTGTGCGTGTATCTGTGCAAGTTTGTATGCATGCATATAACTGTTACATTAGGATTGAATTGACTGAAACAATTACACAAAAAATACCAAACACAAGTATAAAACCAACAGCATTTATGATAATGATAAGAAGAAAAAGAAGAAGAAATAATAATAATGATAATAATGATGATGGTGGTGATATAACAATAATGATCATAATGATGATGATGATAATAATAATAACAATAATGATCATAAAATGATGATGATGATGATGATGATGATGACGGCGATGATGGTGATGGTAACAAGATCTCTTTCCCAATTCCAGAGGAGGCAGTACCAGAGCAGAGAACGCCTACCCCTCTGCCTCCCATCGGGTTCATTCCTGACGTACCCATCGTCTTTGTGACTGGTATGTTCTTAAGAGAGAGAAAAAGAAGCAAGCAGAAAACCTGTGTGTTTTGGGTATCATTGACAATCTGTGTTGGGATGGGGTGGCAGGTATATTTTTGAAGAAAACCTGTATGTTTTGGGTCTCATTGACAATCTGTGTTGGAATGGGGTGGCAGGTATGTCTTTGAAGAAAACCTGTATGTTTTGGGTATCGCTGACACAATCTGTGCTGGGCTTGGGAAATGACTGAAGATGTCCATGACTTATTTTATTTATTTGTTTTTTTATTCTTTTTATTCTGAGGATAATGGAATTAGCACTCGTGTGCTTTTTTAAAAATTTGTTACATCCATTCCCTGTGTATGCAATTTTGTAAATTTTTTCATCCATTCGTACCGGTACACAATGGCCTACTCTTTTGTAAAGAGGACCTGGTTTTAACATGTACACAAAATTTTCTGCATGATTTCGCACATAGGACCTCGATGTATAGTCTCATCCGAAAGACTTTTTGAGGGAGTGGAGTTGGCACTGATGTTGACTCCAGAGGAAAATATCCCCTTGATTGGGGTTCGAACATGGGTCAGCAGATTGTGAGCGCA
>CM054161.1:39098929-39113929 GCA_028751875.1 Rapana venosa
GGTGGTGGGGTGGGTGTTGGGGTGGGGGGTGGGGTGTGTTTGGGGTGGTGGGGTGGGGGGGGGAGGGAGTTGGTGTTGTGAGGGGGTGTGGTGGTGAGGGGGGGTGTGGGGGTGGGGGGAGTTGGGGGGGGGGTTGTGAGGGGGGGGGTTGGGGTGTGGGGGGGTTGGGGGGGGTGTGGGTGGGTGGGGTGGGGGGGGTTGGGTGGTGGTGGGGTGGGGAGGGGTGGTGGGGGGGGGAGGGGTTTTTTGTGTGTGTGTGTGCATGGTGTATGTTTGTGGTATGTGTGTGTGTGTGTGTGTGTTTGTGTGTGTGTGTGTGTGTGTGTATTACTACTACTGCTGCTGCTGCTGCTGCTGCTGCTGCTGCTACTACTACTACTACTAGTAGTAGTACTATTACTACTACTACTATTACTACTACTACTACTACTACTACTACTACTACTACTACTTCTACTACTACTACTACTACTGCTACTACTACTACTACTACTACTACTACTACTACTACTGCTACTACTACTACTACTACTACTACTACTGCTACTACTACTACTACTACTACTACAAACTACTACTATACTACGACAAACTACAAACTACTACTACTACTACTACTACTTCCATTTGCTACTACTACTACCACTACACTATTACTACTACTATTACTACTACTACTACTACTACTACTACTACTACTACTACTACTACTTACTACTACTACAAACTACTACTATGACTAGGACACAACAACAACTACAAATACTACTATTACTACAAACTAACTACTACTATTATTACTACTACTGCTACTACTACTACTCTACTACTTCTACTACTATCTACTACTACACTACGACAACTACTACTACTAACTACTACTACTACTTCCACTGTACTACTACTACCACTACTACTATTATTTTCCACTATTTTCTACTACTACTACTACTACTACTACTACTACTACGACTACTACTATGACTAGGACTACAACAACAACTACTACTACTACTACTACTATTACTACTACTACTACTATTATTACTACTACTGCTACTACTACTACTACTACTACTACTATTACTACTACTGCTACTACTACTACTACTACTACTACTTTTACTACTACTACTATTACTACTACTACTACTACTACTACAATTGCTACTACTACTATTACTACTACTACTATTACTACTACTACTATTACTACTATTACTACTACTATTACTAAAACTACTACTACTACTACTATTACTACTATTACTATTACTACTACTACTGCTACTGCTACTACTACTACAACTCCTACTCCTACTACTGTTATTACCATTATGTTAATATCATCATCATCATCATCACATCATCATCATCATCATTATCATCATCATTCTTCTTCTTATCATCATCATCATCATCATCATCATCATCATCGGTGTTGTTGTTGTTGCTTTTGTTATGTTACTATTAACATTATTATTATCATATCATCAGCGTCGGCATCGTCATCTTCACAACCATCATCACCACCACCACCACCATCAATACCATCACCTTCATCATCACCACCACCACCACCACCACCACCACCACCACCATCGTCATCATCATTGTCATCATCATCGTCCTCATCATCGTCATTGTTGTTGTTGTTGCTTTTGTTATGTTACTATTAACATTATTATTATCATATCATCAGCATTGTCATTGTCATCATCACAATCATCATCATCGTCGTCACCACCACCATCACCACCCACCACCACCACCACCATCACCACCACCACCACCATCACCATCACCACCTACCACCAACACCACCACCATCACCACCACCACCACCACCACCTCCACCACCACCACCACCACCACCACCACCACCACCTACCACCACCACCATCACCATCACCACCTACCACCACCACCACCACCACCACCTACCACCACCACCTACCACCACCTACCACCACCACCACCACCACCACCACCTACCACCATCACCACCACCACCACCATCACCACCTACCACCACCTACAACCATCACCACCATCACCACCACCTACCACCACCACCACCACCACCACCACCACCATCGTCCTCCTCCTCCTCATCAGCATCATAACGACAGTGCTGAGGTTGTGTTGCTGGTTCTGGTTCTGCAGGACGTGGTGGACACGATTCTGCTGACCCAGCTGAAGGGGTCGCCCTCGGCAGAAGGCTTCATCATCCAGGGTTTCCCCAGGGACATGGAACAGGCCGAGCAGTTTGACAAGCTGGTGAGCAGCGGGTGGTGTTTTGGGGGTTGGGAATTTGTGTTGGTTTGGTGGTTGTTGTTTTTTTGTGTGTGTTAAAGCTACATTTAAATGTCTAGGGGATGGGATAGCTCAGTGGTCAGAGCACTCGCTTCCCCCCAGCCAACGTTAAGCAGCATCGAGCGTGGTTACCAGTTGGATGGGTGACCGTTTGCGCGCCTTGGCTTGAGTTCAGTTCACCCAGCTGTAAATGGGTACCTGCCCTCTTTAGGGTCAGGGAAGGTAAAGCAGCGAGGGAGAGGAGATGGGCGCTGCCCTCAATATGCTGGCCCCTGGAGAAAGTGAGGTCTCTGATGCCTTGCTCCCATACAACCACATAGGTTATGGGACACCTTTACCTTTACCTTAGATTTAGATTAACATTTTTTAATTTCTTTTTTCACAGGTAATATTCTTTCTCGCTCTCTCACTGTGTGTGTCTCTCTCTACCTCTTTCTCTCTCGCTCTCTTTGTTGTAGTTGTAGTTGTTGTAGTTGGGGTTTTGCCTTTATTGTGTGTGTATATTTTGTTGGTAGTCTAATCGGGGCAAGGGCCAGATGAAAAAAAGTATATGAATACTTACTCTGTTACCCTTAGAAAATAAAGATCATTAATTAATTAATTCATTCATTCATTCTCTCTGTCTCTCTCTGTCTCTCTCTGTCTCTCTCTCTCTCTCTCTCTCTCTTTCCCTTACCTCCCCCCTCTCTCTCATAGTATATCAAGAAACCTTTCCTTTTGTTTTCTTGAAATGATTAGTTGTGATTATTTTAAGGATAGTCCCTTCTCAGGGCAAGGGCAGGAGGAAACACAGTATGTCAACACTTATCTGTAACCTTTGAGAACAAAGATTATCAATCAATCAATCAGTCAATCAATCAATCCATCAATCAATCAAAAAGGTATATCAATGCTTATCTGTAACCCTTGGGAATAGAGATGATCAATCAATCAATCAATCAAAAAAGTATGTCAATGCTTATCTGAAACCCTTAGGAGTAAAGATTATCAACCAACTGTGGCCCTTGGGAATATCAATCAATCAAAAAAACTATGCCAGTACTTATGTATAACCCTTGGGAATAAGGATCATCAATCAATCAATCATTCAATCAATCAAACAATCAGTCAATCTCAAAATTGTCTGTCTGAGACACCCCCCTTGTAATCTATCCATATTCTTCACTAGAACAGTCACCCCTGTTTCCATCACCTGGCATAAGCATGCTGTGCATGTGCATGAGTGTTATTTTGTGTGTGTGTGTGTGTGTGTGTGTGTGTGTGTGTGTGTGTGTGTATGTGTTGTGGTGTGTGCATGTGTAAATTTAACATCTGTTTATCTCATTTATGTGCGATCGATCTTATGAGTGTAAATGATTTGAATGTAAGCACCTTGACTGTTGCTTTACAAGATTCGGCGCTAAATAAATTCCATACATTTTGCTTCTTGTTGTTGTTGTTCTTCTTCTTCTTCTCCTCCCTCCTCCCTCCTCCTCCTCTCCTCCTCATCCTCCTCCTCCTCATCATCATCATCATCATCATCATCATCATCATTATATTGTTGTTGTTGTTGCTGTTGTTGTTATTTATTATTATTATTATCATTATTATTATTATTATTTATCATCATCGTCATCACCACCATCACTACCACCACCACCACCATCATCATCATCACCATCATCATCATCATCATCATCATCATCATCATCATCATCATCATCACTACCAGTAGCAGCAGCAGTGTAGTAGTAGTAGTAGTATGAATAGATGACAACATTTACAAAACCGCATACACATGGGGACTGGATGTAAAAAAAAAAGCACCTGAGTAAAACAAAAACAAAAAAACCCATGTCATCTGAGCGCTTTGATTTGTTGCTTTACAAGATTCAGTGCAATATAAATTCCATACATTATTATTATTAGTAGTAAGTAGTATCATCATTATTACTATTATTATTATTATTATTATTATCATCATCATTATTATCAAAATCGTCAGGTGGGTCGGTTGGACGCGGTCTTCCTCGTGGACTGCGAGCAAGAGTCGCTGTCCCAGAGGCTGCTGGCGCGGGCCAAACAGACGGGCCGCATCGACAACAACGTCAACACCATCGCCAAACGCATCCAGACCTTCCGGGACAAGACCCTGCCCGTCCTGAAACATTACGAGGACATGGAGAAGCTTTATGTGGTGAGATTGGGGTGGTGGTGGTTTGTTGTGGGGGTTTTTGTGTAGTAGTAGTGGTGGGGAGGGGGGTAGGGGGGGGTGGGCTGTTTTTGGATTTTGTTTTGTTTTGTGTTTTGATTGTGGGGGTTTTTTGGGGTGGGGTGGGGGTGGGGAGGTGTTTTTTTGTTGGGGTTTTTGTGTGTGTGGTGTGTGTGTGTGGGGGGTGTGTGTGTAGGGGGGGTGTACAGTGTGTGTACAGTGTGTGTGTGTGTGTGTGTGTGTGTTGTGTGGTACAGTGTGTGTGCGTGTGTGTACAGTGTGTGTGTGTGTGTGTTGTTGTAGTGTGTGTGTGTGTGTGTGTGTATAGTGTGTGTGTTGTGTACAGTGTGTGTGTGTACAGTGTTGTGTGTGTGTGTGTGTACAGTGTGTTGTGTGTGTGTGTGGTACAGTGTGTGTGTGTACAGTTGTGTGTGTGGTGTACAGTGTGTGTGTGTACAGGTGTGTGTGTTGTGTGTGTGTGTGTACAGTGTGTGAAGTGTGTGTGTGTGTACAGTGTGTGTGTGTGTGTGTACAGTGTGTGGTGTGTGTGTGTGTACAGTGTGTGTGTGCTCGTTGTGTGTGTGTGCACACACGTGTGTGTGTTGTACATGTCATGTGTGCCTGCACACATGTGTGTGCACGCATGCGTGTGTGTGTGTGTGTGTGTGTATGTGCGGCCGTGTGCATGGGAACATGTGTGTGTGCGCGTGTGCTTGTTTGTGTACTTTCTTTAATTTAACGTCTGTTCACTCAAGGTGTTATTAAACAAAAGATAGTGTTACAATATATAGAGAATGTGTGTGTGTGTGTGTGTGCATGCGTGCATGTGTGTGTGTGTCTGTGTGCATGTGTGTGCATGTGTATGTGCGCGCACACTCGCATGTATGTGTGTGTGTTTGGGGGAAGGAGGAAGGGGGTTGTATCAGATTATGTTGTGTTATCACAGCTGTGGTCAGTTTCCTCCACTTTCAGCTCCTCTCAGCTGCTATCCATTCCATCCCAGCTGGTGCTAATTATAGCAGGAACTGACCACACTTGGACTTGGGAAAAGGAAGGGGCTGAGTTTAGCACTGGGCCCTGGACCCTTGACTGAGTTATGCTGGATTTGTGTATAATTCTCTTCTCTTTTCTCTCATGCGTTCTGTTCTATTATGTTTTATTGCATGGGGAACTGTGTGTATTTCCCTGTCTGTTTGCAGATAGAGGGAGAGAAGAAAGAGCAGGAGATAGCGGAAGACCTGGCCCTCATGTTTGAAACCGTCGTGTGTGGCAAAGGCACGCTTCTCCCTTGTGAGTAGTCGTGCATGCACACACGCCTGCGTTCATGCACGCAGGCATGCATGTATGCTCATACACATGCATATGCATACATGTATGTAGACACACACATACTACACACGCATGCACTCACGCACACGTGTGCGCATGCGCACTTACACACGTACACACGGGCATACACACACACACTCACTCACACACACATGCATGCACACACACGCACACACATACACGCATGAACGCGCACAGAACATCTTGCGCACACGTTAAAACCAGTTCCGCTTTTTGGAACAGTAAGCCATTGTGTGCCGGTGGGAACGGATGACAACATTGACAAAACCGCATACACACGGGGACTGGATGAAAAAGAGTACATGTGTGCTTATTCCATTATCCTTGAAATAAAAGAATTTAAAAAATAATAATAAAATAAACACACACAATCCCTCTCTTTCTTTCTCTCTTTCTGTTTCTCTCTGTCTCTGTCTGTATGTCTGTCCATCTCTCTCTCAGAATCAAATTTAAACATTTTTATTGACCCAAAAGAAATTGTTAATATCTGTAACTCTTGGAAATAGCGATTATCAATCAATCAATCAAGTAATCAGTCAATCAGTTGATTAATCAATCTCTCTCCTTCACTCACTCCAACCCAATCCACCTTCAACAGTCATATTCATTCATTTTGTGTAACTTCCTTTTGAATTGATCAATAAAAAAATGTTTCATTTTGATTTGAATTGATTTTTTAAAATTTGTTCCTTGGAGAGAACTCAGAGGTTCACCAATAGTAGGATTTTTGCATATGCAACCGTTGGGTTTGTTTGGGTTTTTTTTTTGTTTTTTTTTGGGGGGGGGGGGGTGTTGCCCTACATGAAGGTAGCCACATTCCAACTTCAGGGATTGATTTGATTTGATCAGACTGTAAGACTTGGCTTGGTCTAAAGTCTTCATCATGGTGTATCAATGATAATTCTCTCTCTCTCTCTCTCTCTCTCTCTCTCTCTCTCTCTCTCCTCTCTCTTCTCTCTCTCTCTCTCTCTCTCTCTCTCTCTCTCTCTCTCTCCTCTGTCCCCTTTCCTTTGCTGTTGTTGCCATTTTGTTTTGCTCTTGGTTTCTTTGCTATAATTTTGGTTGTTTCTGTGTTTTCTGTTTTGTTTTCTTTCTTACTTGTTGTTGCTTTCTCTCTCTCTCTCTCTCTCTCTCTCTCTCTCTCTCTCTCTCTCTCTCTCTCTCTCTCTCTCTCTCTCTCTCCTCTCTCTCTCTCTCTCTCTCTCTCTCTTTTTGGTGATTTTTGTGGGGGCTTTTGTGTAGATATTTTTCCCCGTACATTGTGTGAGTGTATTGGTATGAGCTTTATTTTATTTGATCATCATATATATCCCTAAAAGCGGGGACTGGATGTAAAAAAAGCACATGAGTGCTTATTCATTATCCTCGAAATAAAAGAATTTGTCATTTGTCATTGTCATTTGTCTCTCTCTCTCTCTCTCTCTCTCCCTCTCCCTCCCTCCCCCCTCTCCCTCTCTCCCTTTCTCCCTCTCTTTTTCAGCACCCCCAAAGGAGCCTAAACCTGAGCGAGTGAAGACCCCACCTAGCGGAAAGACAACTCCGAAAAAAGCCAAATCTCCGGAACCCAGTCCCCCCACCCCCGAGCCCCAACCCCAACCCCCAGCCCCCGAGCAAGACGATGCTGCCCCGCTGGCCTCTCACCTCTTGCCCCCAGAGGTCACGGTCAAGGACGAAGGCCGTAAAGCGGATATGCCCACCGCCCCCATTATTTTTGTTGCAGGTAGAGTATGAGTTGTGTTGCGCTGTGGTGTTGGCTTTTTGTTGGGAAAGATGTTATTTTATTATTATTTTTTTTCATTAAAATTTATTTTTTATTCTTTTATATCGAGGATAATGGAATAAGCACGCATGTGCTTTTTTTCACCCAGTCCCCGTATGTATGCAGTTTTGTCAGTTTTGTCATCTGTTCCCACCGGCACACAACAGCCTACTCTACCAAAAAGCGGAACGGGTTTTAATGTGTGTGCAAGATGTTCTGCTTGTGTTCGCACTCAGGGCCTCAGTTTATAGTCTCATCTGAAGGACTTTTGGGGAGAGTGGAGTCTGCACTGATGTTAACTCCAGGGGAAAATATTCCCTTGAATGGGAATCAAACCCGGGTCGTCAGATTGTGAGTTCTAACCACTAGGCTATCCCGTCTCCCTTTAGGATTGAGGAGGGGGGGGTGGGGGGTTGGGGGAGGAGGGGAGGCTTGGGGAGGAGGTTGTGGTGGGGGGGGGGGGGTGAGTTGTTGTGTGGGTGTGTGGGGGGAATGGAGGGGAAAGTGGATGAGAGAGAGAGAATGAATAAATGAATGAATAATATATATTTTTCAAGGGTTACAGATAAGCATTCACATACTTTATTTCATGCAAACCTTGCCCTGATGAGAGAGAGAGAGAGAGAGAGAGAGAGAGAGAGAGAGAGAGAGAGAGAGAGAGAGAGAGAGAGAGAGTGTGTGTGTGTTTGTGGTGGGAAGTTGGATGTGAGAGAGAGAGTGTGTGAGTGAATGTGTGTATATATGTGTGTGTGTGCACACATGTATGTGTGTGTGCGTGCGTGCATGCATGCATGCATGCGTGTGTGCATGTATATGTGTGTGTGTGTGTTTAATCAAAGTTATCTTTAAACACGTGTGCTCAAGTCTGCATACATGTGTCTAAATCTTATCAATTTATTTAAAATATGCTTTGATCACTGCAAAACGAGTTTCCTTTTACTAGAAGACAATAAAAATAACCATTGAATTGCATTGAACTGAATTGTTAAGCAGGCGAACAGTCTAAACCATCCTGCCACCTTCTCTTTTTTTTTTGTTACACCATCAAAACCAATCTGAGGATTTTTCCCCTGGATTTAACATCAGTGCCAACTCCACTCTCCCCAAAAGTCCTTTGGATTAGACTATAAACTAAGACCCCACGTGCGAACGCACGCAGATCATCTTGCGCATATGTTAAAACCCGTTCCGCTTTTCGGAAGAGTAAGCCATTGTGTGCCAGTGGGAACGAATGACAAAATTTATAAAACTGCATACACACGGGGACTGGATGTCAAGAAAAAAGCGCATGAGTGCTTTAGTCCGTTATCCTTGAAGTAAAAGAATAAATAAATGTGACGCTGCACACAAAAATCATGGCTAAGTCGCCAGCTGTAGTTTCGTGCTGTTAAAGTGAACACCGCTAAAGCTGCGATCACTGATCACCTGGAGACTTAGATGTGTGTATCTGAACTAGTAATAAAGATAATTGAAATCTGTTTTTGTGTGTGTGCGTGTGCAATTTGTGTGTGTGTGTGTGTGTGTTTGCATGTGTGTGTGTGTCTTGTTCAGAATGAGCTCTTCGTTTAGATGACACTTCAGTCTCATTTTCTGAATGTTGACCCTTATCATCCATGATTTTCGCGCACAGCGTCACAAATAACTGTCTAGCTAACTAACTAACTGGACAGGATAGCCAAGTGGTTAGAACATTGCGCTCGCAATCTTCAATTCCCGTTCAAGGGGATATTTTCCCCTGGAGTTAAGATCAGTGCAGACTCCACTCTCCCCAAAAGTCCTTCGGATGAGACTCTAAACTGAGGCCCCATGTGCATGGGAACAGGTGACAATTTAGAAAACTGCCATACACACGGGGACTGGATGTAAAAAAGCACATAAGTGCTTATTCCATTATCTTCAATATGAAAGAAATTTTAAAAAACAAAACAACAACAACAAAACTAACTAACTAATTGTATGTTTGTCCTTCGTGTCCGACGATGACCTCCAAAACAGCAGAGGAGGCAGCTGCTGTTTTGGAAACTGGGCAGAAATTTGATTATAGTGGAGATACCTTGCCCACAGTACATCCCCACTCTCTCGGCCAAGTGGGCATAAGGACAGTCAGTGTTAGAGATGCTCTCCAAAGGCCAACCAGCCCCCAGGGCTGAAGCACGATATAAGGACTGTGCGAGTCAAGCCTCCTAGTCAGAGAGTCATAGTCGATCACTAAAAGACTAAGCTGTAAAGTGGAATTCGATGAGTGGGAAAGAAAGCCACTGGTCATACAGCCTCTCACCTTGCTGTTGCCCCCAGCGTCAATGGTTTAATCAAGAACTGTGATAAAGCCCCAGGCACTGACGTGACGGCACAACTAACTAATTAACAAACTAACTAAATGAAAGAAAGAAGGGATGCTGAAAGAATCCATCCTTTATCATTATTATTATTATTATTGTTGTTGTTGTTGTTGTTGTTGCAGGAGGGCCGGGGAGTGGCAAAGGCACGCAGTGTAAGCGGCTGCTGTCCCGCTACCCCAGCGCCGTCCACCTGTCCATGGGAGACATCATCCGCTCCAAGATCTCCACGGAGGGCACGGCCGACCAGAAGTGGGGCATGGTGACCGACCTTTTGAGGAAAGGCGATCTGGCTCCTGAGGTGAGGAGGTGGTGTGGGGGGGAGTGGGGTGGGTGGGGTGGGGTGTGGGGTGGTGTGTGGGGGGGTGGGGGTGGGGAGTGTTGGGGGGTGTGTGGGGGGGGGTGTGGGGGGGGGGTTGTGTGGGGGGGTGGGGGGTGTGTGGGGGGGGGGGGGGGTGGGGGGGGGGGGGGGGGGGGTTGGGGGGGGGGGGGGGGGTGTGTGTGGGGGGGGGGGGGGGGGGGGGGGGGGGGGGGGGGGGGGGGGGGGGGGGGGGGGGGGGGGGGGTGGGTTGGGGGTGGGTGGAGGGGGGGGGGGGGGTGGGGGGGTGGGTGTGGGGGTGGTGTGTGGGGGGAGGGGGGGGTGGGGGGGGGGATGTGTGTGGGGGGTGGAAGTGGGGGAGTGGTGTGTGTGTGGTGGTGGGGTTGTGAGGTGGTGGTGTGGGGTTGTGGGGGGTGGGTGGGGTGTGAGTGGAGTGAGTGAGTGGGTGGGTGGGTGGGTGGGGGTGGGGTTAGTGGATGTGTTGTGTGTGTGTGGGGGGGTGTGATGTGGGTGGGTAGGTGAGGGGTGTGTGTGGGTGGGTGGAGGGGTGTGAAGGGGTGGGTGGGGTTTTTTTGGGGGGTGAGTGAGTGTGTGTGTATTGTGTGTGTGTGTGTGTGGGGGGGGTGAGTGGGTAAGGGGGGGGGGGGGGGGTGACGTGTGGGTGGGTAGGTGAGTGTGGGTGTGTGTGTGGGGGGGGGGTGTTAGTGTGGGTTGGTGGGTGTATGAGTGTGTGTATGTGTGTGTGTGGGGGGGGGGGGGGGGGGGTGGTGTGGGTGATGATGTATGATGAATTTTTTTATATCGTAGGATATTGGAATAAGCACTCATGTGCTTTTTTAATCCAGTCCCCGTGTGTAATGCAGTTGTTGTAATATTTTGTCTTGTTCCACCGAGGCACAAATGGCCTACTTTTCGGAATAGCGGAAAGGATTTAAATGTGCGCAAGATGTTCTGCATGCGTTTCGCATTGGGGGCCTCGGTTTATAGGTCTATCGAAGGATAGGTTGGGAGTGTATATAATGTATGGTTATGCGCTGGGAATCTGTAAAGGAAAAGTAGGAGCATGAGAGACTTTTTGGTTTTATTTTGAGTGTGTGTGGGGGGGGAGGGGGGGGTGTGTGGGTGTGGTGTGTGGGGGGGGGGGGGGGGGGGGGGCTAGTGTGGGTTGGTGGGTGTATGGTGTGTGTGTGTGGGGAGGGGTGAGGGGTGTGTGTGGTATGAGTGGGTGGGTGAGTGTGGGTGGATGGGTCAGTGTGTGAGTGGGTTGGTGGTGTGGGTGAGTGTGTGAGTAGGTGAGTGGGTTGGTGGCTGGGTGAGTAGATGGGTTTGTGTGTGTGTGCATGTGTGTGAGAATTTATGTATTTATTTATTCTTTTATTTGAGAATAAAGAAATAAGCACTCGTGTAATTTTTTACTTCCAGTCCCCATGTGTATTACAGTTTTGTTCAATTTTGTCATCTGGTCCCACCAGCATTCAATGGCCTACTCTTCCAAAAAGCGGAACAGGTTTTAACCTGTGCGCAAGATGTTCTGCATGCATTCGCACACGGGACCTCGGTTTTTAGTGTCCACCAAAGGACTTTTAGGGAGAGTGGAGTTGGCACTGATGTTAACTCCAGGGGAAAAAATATCCCCTTGAACGGGATTTGAACCTGGTTCAACAGATCATGAGGGCAATGCGCAGCAAACTAACCAACCAGGCTATCTTGTGTGTGTGTGTGTGTGTGCGTGCATGTTTGCGTGCATGTGTATGAGTGTGTGTGTGTGTTTATTTTTTTATTTTTTTTTATTTTTTTTATTCTTTTATTATTTCAAGAATAATGGAATAAGCACTCATGTGCTTGTTTTTACATCCAGTCCCCGTAATTATGCAGTTGTGTAAATTTTGTCATCCATTCCAATGTCATCGGTTGTGTATGTGTGTGTGTGTGTGCATGAGTGTGTGCGTGTGTATGATGTGTGTGTGTATATGTATGTGCATGCATGCGTGTGTGTGTGCGTGTGTGTGTGTGTGTGTGTGCATGTGTGTGTGTTTAAGTATATGCATGTATGCATGCATGTGCGTGTGTATGTGTATGTGCATGTCTTCATGCGTGCACGCACACATGTGTGTGCGTCTGCCTGCGTGTGTGTGTGTGACTCTGCATGTGTTTTGATTCTCGGTGTGTCTGTGTGTGCGCGCGTGTGCGTGTGCATGCATGCGTGCGTGCGTGTGTGCTGCACAGGAGGTGACAGTGGAGCTGTTGACCACCGCCCTGAAGAGTCACCCTCAGGCCCATTTCTACCTGGTGGAGGGCTTCCCTCGTAATCTGGAGCAACTGGAGGACTTCAACAAACAGGTAATGTAGGGTAGGGTAGGGTAGGGTAGGGTAGGGTAGGGTCAGGCCCTAGGGTTCAGTCTTGTCTTACGCTGCTTTTTTTTTGTTTGTTTCTTTGTTTGTTTGTTTGTTTTTTATATAACGCCATGGTTTGGTTATTTCTTCTTCGTCGTCGTTGAATGCTCTGAGAGCAATGTGAGTCTTGTGTCTTCTTTTTCTTTGTCGTCTTCTTCTTCCTTTTCTTCCTTTTCTTTGTTGATTTCTTCTTCTTTGTCTTCTTCTTTGTCTTTGTTTTCTGCTTCTTGTTGTTGTTGTTGTTGTTGTTGTTCTTCTTCTTCTTCTTCTTCTTTCTTCTTCTTCTTCTTCTTCTTCTTCTTCTCAATTCTTCTGCTTCTTCTGCTTCTTCTTCTTCTTCTTCTTCTTCTCCTTTTCTTCTTCTTCTTCTTCTTCTTCTTCTTCTTCTTCTTCTTCTTTTTTCTTTTTCTTCTTCTTCCTTCTGCTTCTGCTTCTGTTCTTCTTCTTCTTCTTCTTCTTCTTCTTCTTCAAACGCTCAGACAGCAACTGTTGTCTATAATATAAGCAGGAATGCTTTGTACTGCCGGATAAGCGCCTGACAAGTCTGGCCCAGCGCATATCTGGCTTTGGTTGTGGGAGGAAATTGTTATTTTTTAAAGTCTTTCCGGAGAGAGAAGAAAAGGGGGCAGGAGAATGGACCAAGAAGGCAGAAAAAGGTGACAGGAAAAGGAAAGGGAACAAGCCAGAAACAAAGAGAGGGATAGAAAAGAGGGAATTCCTAGCACAGAATTTCCAGAAGGTGGGGATGCTATTGATACTGACAGGCACCCTGGTATCCTTACAAGGGAATGCTTTGTTAATATTCCATTGGCATAATTATTGATCCTGAAGCCATTGAGTGAAAACTGAGCGCTTTGATTTGTTGCTTTACAAGATTCAGCACTATATAAATTCCATACATTATTATTATTATTATTAAAATAGATTAAATTTGTTTATAGACTGTACGGATGCCATAGGCGAGTGGGGAAGACTGTCCGACTTCAATCCCAAGGGTCCGTGAAGTCATGGGTTCGAATCTTGGCAGTATCTGGCGAATTAAGGATGGGGATTTTTATGATCTCCCAGGTCATCTTTTAGCACAGACCTGCCAGTGCCTCTATTCCCTTCGTGTATATAATAGACACATGTGGAAGATCAAATATGCATGTTAAAGATCCTGTAATTCATGTCAGTATTCAGTGGGTTACAGAAACACAAACATACTCAGCATACATTCCTGAAGTCAGAATGCAGCTACCTTCATAGTGGGAAGAAAAACAACAGTCGCATATGAAAAATCTTACCATAGGTGAACTTCAAAGCTGTAGCTGAAGAACCAAACAAAAAAAAAACAAAAATGAGCAGACTGATCTTGAACCAGTGAATGATGATAAAGGATCCATTTTGACAGTCCATTATTTCTTTTTCTTTTTTTTGTGCTTTTCTTTCAGGGATAATGGAATAAGCACTCATGTACTTTTAAAAATTTTTTTACATCCAGTCCTCGTATGTATGCAGTTTTGTAAATTTTGTCATCCATTCCCACTGGCACACCATGGCCCACTCTTTGGAAAAGCTGGAACGGGGTTTAACGTGTGCGCAAGACGTTCTGCGTGCGTCCGCACACGGGACCTCGATTTATAGTCTCATCCGAAGAACTTTTTTTTACCATTCTGAACACCACAAACCCAGTCAGGGAATAATAGATCTGTGTTTTTGATTTGTTGTTTTTTCCCGCCCAGATTGGCGGCCAAAGCTTCACCATCTTGCTGGACTGCGAGGAACACATTCTGCATTACCGGCTGAGCAGGCGCGGGAAGAACAGCGAGCGCATCGACGACAACCTGACAGCCATCGGCAAAAAGCTGACCTTCTTCAAAAACACCACCCTGCCCATTTTGAAAACTATCGACGACAGCGGGAAATTGGTGCAGGTTAGTGTTCCGGGTTTTTTGTGTGTGGGGGTTTTGGGGGGGGGGGGGGGGGGGGGGGGGGGGGGGGGTAGGGTGGGGGGGGGGGGGGGGTAGGGGGGAGGGGTGGGTGTTGGTTTGTTTTGGGGTTATATTGTTTGGTTGGTTTATTTTGGGTTTTTTCTGGGATTTTATTGCTGTTGTGGTTTTTTGTTTGGGTTTGGTTTGGTTGGTTTTATTTTAGGGGCTAGGGTAGGAGATTTGGGGAAGGAATTTTTTTTTTTTTTTTGGGGTGTTGTGTGGTGTGTGTGTGTGTGGGGTTTGTGTGTGTGGTGTGTGTGTGTGTGCTGTCAGTGGGACCAAAAATGTGCATGACACATTAAGACACACAGAAATTCACATACACGTGCATGTAACATTCATAAAAGCAGTTCCAAATCAAA
>CM054161.1:39116429-39211429 GCA_028751875.1 Rapana venosa
CTTAAAGCTATGAGGTTCACCAATGGAGATTTTGCATATGAGATGTGTGGTTCAGTGAGATGTTGCGTATATGAGGTCTGAGATTGACTGTTTGTGAGATTTTGCATAATTATGAGATCTGAGGTTCACCATTTGTGAGATTTTGCATAATTATGAGCTCTGATGTTCACTAGTTGTGAGATTTTACATAATTATGAGATATGAGATTCACCAATGGTGAGATTTTGCATACGAGATCTGAGGTTCACCATTGGTGAGATTTTGCATACGAGATCTGAGATTCACCAATGATGAGATTTTTCATATGAGATCTGAGATTCACCAATGGCGAGATTTTGCATATATGAGTCTTAGATTCACCAATGGTGAGATTTGGCATATGAGATCTGAGGTTCACCATTGTGAGATTTTTGCAAATATGAGCTCTGATGTTCACATTGTGAGATTTTAGCATAATTATGAGATCTGAGATTCACCAATGGTGAGATTTTGCATAGAGATTTGAGGTTCACCATTGGTGAGATTTTGCATACGAGATCTGATGATTCACCATGTATTTTATGATTGATTTATTCACCTTGTAATTCATGAGATCTGAGATTCACCAATGGGAGATTTTGCATATGAGATCTTAGATTCACCAATGGTGAATTTTGGATATGAGATCTGAGATTCACCAATGGTAATTTGCATATAATTAATTACATGATTTTGCATATGAGATCTGAGATTCACCAATGGTGAGATTTTGCATAATTATAAGCTCTGAGATTCACCGATGGTGAGATTTTGCGTGTGCGACCGTTTTTCCCCACCATTAACGCGGCAACACTCGTGACTGTGGGGAGGGTGTCTACACACACCGCCTATGTGCATGCGTTGTTCTTATCAAGAAGGCAGAAAGTAGACAAGAAAGGAGGCGACAGAAAGAAAAGGAACCAGGCAGAAACAAAGAGAGGGATAGAAAAGAGGGAATTCCTAGCACAAAAATGTCCTAAGCAAACGAGGACTACCGGTATTTTGAAGAGAATTTGTCCCACTACATGCACACTGGTGTCATAAAGGTAAAGGTAAAGATGTCCCATAACCTATAAGGTCATAGGGGAGCGAGGCGTTCCTCGACGCTGCTTAACATTGGCTGGGGGAAAGCGAGTGCTCCGACCACTGAGCTATCCCGTCCCCACTGGTGTCATGCTGAGACATTATTCCCGAAGTTGGAATGCAGCTATCTTAATGGTGGGCAAAATGTCGCCTTCACAAAATTTCACCACTGGTTGAACCTCTGAGCTCTAGCCTGGGAAAGAAATAATAAAAAATAATTTTAAAAATTCCACTGTTTGAGATGCAGGTTACTACCCTTATTTCATTGTTGTTTGTGTTTCATTAATGTCTTGCCTACTCCCTCTTTACTTTCTGCATTGATGTTCAGGGAAAGCCTCTCTAGGTTTTTTTTCTCTCCATAATTTTAAGCTTTGCTCACATCTTGAAAAAAGAAAAACCCCAACAACAACAACAACAGAAGGATCGTTGTCAGGTTTTGCTTTGTTTTGCTTTGTTTTGTTGCTGTTGTTGTTGTTGATGATGTTGATGATGATGATGATGATGATGATGATGATGATGAAGAAGAAGAAGAAGAAGAAGAAGAAGAAGAAGAAGAAGAAGAAGAAGCGAAGAAGGAAGAAGAAGATTTGTGAAGAAGAAGAAGAAGAAGAAGAAGAAGAAGAAAACCCCATAATGATGGTTGTCAGGTTTTGTTCTGTTTTGCTTTGTTTTATTGATGATGATGATGATGATGATGATGATGATGATGATGACTGGTACTGGTAGTTTTTTTGGTTGTTTTGGGGTGTTGGGGTGTTTGTTTTTGGGGGGCGGGGAGGGAGGGGGGCTTGATTGGCTGTTGCAAGCTTCTTTGCCGATGCTTTTCTAATCATGTGCACTTTCACCATTTTATTTTTTGGCAAGTATCAAGTCAGGTGTCAGCTTACTTGAGAGCCTATATGATAAAGATTTAATAACATGCGTTGATTTTTTTGGCTGTGTTGATTTATTATTGGTGAAGATGTCCCTCCCCTGGCTTTAAGTCTAATCAGCCATTTTTGGTGGAGGATTGCGATGTTTGGGGATGTTTGTGTGCAAGTGACTGGTCTAATGCTTTAGCAGGGATGTCGAGCTGTTTAGCTTTTTAAATAATGGCAGGTTTTCCTTAGTGTTGGGTCTGTTGTTGCTTTTGTTGTTGTTGTTGTTAGTTTTCTTGATGTTATTGATGTTGTTTCTTCTTCTCCTCCTCCTTCTTGTCCTCCTCTTCCTTGTCCTCCTCTTCCTCTTCCACCTCCTCCCCCTCCTCCTCCACCTCCTCCCCCCTCCCTCTTCTTCTTCTTCTTCTTTTCTCCTCCATCTTCTTGCTATTGTTGTTATCATTATTGCTGTCGTTGTTAGGATAAAAGGTAGATTTTTGGGTGTTTCTGCTTTCGATGTTGGTAGTACTACCACTATAGTTGGGTAATACATGTTAAAAAAAAAAAAAAGAATACTAGTTCATCGCAGTGGACAACAGTTGTTTATTCATCAACGTTCTTTTTTCTGAAGTTTGAGCGTTTCCAACACTGCAGAGTTCTCTCTCTGTTGTTCCCCTTCCCCTCCCCATACAGCAGTACATGATAGTTGTGTAGCAAAACAGCAAAACATGCCCCCCAACCCCCACCCCCCATAGTATGGTATGTATGTAGCTTAAGATCACATGGATTGCAGAAACAAAGAAACCAGACGAAGCAGAAACAAAAACATCCGAACCCACAGAAGCCAAGGACAGCTCAGAACCGGCCAAGGACGGTTCTGCACCAGCAGTAGAAACCGC
The DNA here is from genome assembly GCA_028751875.1 of Rapana venosa. Classification (NCBI taxonomy): domain Eukaryota; kingdom Metazoa; phylum Mollusca; class Gastropoda; order Neogastropoda; family Muricidae; genus Rapana; species Rapana venosa. Next base: position 39,119,287 of record CM054161.1, read on the forward strand.
ACCAGCAGTAGAAACCGCACCACCAGCAGAAGAAACCACACCAGCAGAAAAACCACCAGAAACGGCCGACAAAGCTGCAGAAGAATCCGGAAAAAACGAAGAAGCCTCTAAACCAGACGACGCGCCGAAACAAGAAGCGCCAACAGCAAGCAACGACGATGCAGCAGCCAAGAGCGCGGAAGACAACGACGCATCGAAACCCGCAGAAGCAGCGACAGCAGCAGCAGCAGCATCCTCCGAAGACAAAGAAGAAACCCCGAAAAAAACCGAGGATGCCGCCAAGACGGAAGAACCCACGGCAGAAGCAGCAGCAGGAAAGAGCGAGGAAGCTTCGAAAGAAGACGAGGCAGCGAAACCTGACCAGTCGCCCAAAACGGAAGAAAGCCCGCAAGCGGAGGAAGCCCCAAAAGCGGAAGAGACTGCCGCAAGCGCTGAAGCTGACGCAGCGGAAGAAAAACCTGCCGCGGAATCTGTTCCAGCCTCGGAGGAGAAGAAGAAGGCGGAAGAAGGAGAAGCAACTGCGTCAGGTACCCCCTGCCTCCTCCCTCCCCCTCCCCCCCTTCACCAACCTCTCTCCTCCCACTGTGTAGACTAAAACGTCTGCCGATTTCTGAGCGCTCCACTTTGACTCTGCATTCACACACTGTGTAGCCTTGTTTTTTGGTGGGTTTTTGTTTCTTTTCCATATATAACTGTTTGTAGAACTTTGTAACCACCACTATGGGAAAGAAGGGTATTTTGAATAATTCTGGTTTTTTTTTTGTTTTTTAGAGCTGGTTTTTTGGTTTTATTGGTTTTATCACTTGGCGCTAGTACTGTTCTGTTTTTCTTGATCGCTTTGTTTGGGATCATATACTCCGCCTTTCAAAGCCTTGCCTATCATATGAGGTGAATGGTTCTAACGAACTTAGCAGCAAGTTGTTAGTCTTGTTGTATAAGGACGTTGTTTTGTGTAACGGTCACTGTACTTACGTCACATTTCAAGACCTTTGTAGTGTTTGGTGCGAAATACTGCCTGTTTCACACTTTGTGTATCAAGTGTATATGTCAATGTGTGTGCATGCTTATTGCGTGCATGTGTTTGTGTGTGTGTGTGTGTGTGTGTTAGTGTTGTGTGTATGTGCGTTGTGTGTGCTGTGTGGTGTGTGTGTAGTTGTGTGTGTGTTAATGTTGTGTGTATGTGTGTGTGTGTATGTGTGCATGCGTGCGTGTGGGTGTGTGCGCACTTTTCTAATATCGTTTGCACACGTGAAACTATGCATGCTTGTTTATTATTTAGCTTGGGTACACTTTTAATGTATTTTCTTTTCTTCCTAAGATTCTGTCTTAATGCATGTCTTGTTTCAGCACATTTTAAATATTTTTTGTAAGAAGCCTGTGTACACAATTCTAACTGATAATTTGTGTGTGTGTGTGTGTGTTTGTGTGTGTGCGCGTACGTGACTCTGTGTGTGTGTGTGTGTGTGTGTGTGTGTGCCGCACATGTGCGTGTGTATGTGTGTGTGTTAAAAAAAGCAACAAATTAATTCAGTACATGTGTGTTTTTGACAAAAAGCATTCAATAATTCTGGATATACTTTGTGTCTACAAAAGAATTGGATAGATATCTGACATGTATGCTTCTTCTGCTTATGTGCATGCATCCATGGTAGATTGTTTACATGCATATACATGCTCCTATGTGTATGATCAGTGGCTAGAGTGTTACAAAAAAAAAAAAAAGATTTACATACAGGCATGCTTACATGCACACACACCACCACCACCACCACACAAAACCACACACACATACACACACACCCACACCCACACGCGCGCACAGAGTATTACACTGCAGTCAGGACGATGGTTTTATTCATTGAAGTGGATTTTTCATTTCATAGTCTGTACATTTGTGCATTCGTTCATTCTTTGTTCTTGTTGTTGCTTTTTTCATTAATGTATTTATTGTTAACATCTTGCGATGAAATTGAATCACATTTCTTCTACAGAACATATGTTTCCAGTTTTTTATATTAAACTTACGTTTGTTGTGGACGTTAATTGTCATCAGTGATGTTATTTGGAATACACATTTACTTATAATGACTAACGCTATCACTTCTGTGAATGGTAAACAGTAACAAATAACATGAACTTTACATGAGAGTGGTGTGTGTATGTGTGTGTGTGTGTGCGTGTGTGTGCGTGTGTGTGTGTGTGTGTGTGTGTGTGTGTGTGTGTGTGTGTGTGTTGTGTGTTGTGTGTGTGCACATGCATGGGTGTGTCTGTGTGTGTGCACAGCATGTGCATGCATGTGTGCGTGCATGCATGCATGCATGCATGTGTGTGTGTGCATGCTTGCATGTGTGCGTATGTGTGTGTCAGAGATGATAACAGTAATAATGATGATCCTAATGACATCATTATTTTTACTATCATTATTATTGTTTTTGCCATTGTTGCCCACATTTTTCAGTTCCTACCCTTGTTCAGTCATGTAAATTCCATATCCTTTTTTTGTTTTTTCTCTCTCTCTCTCTTCATATCCCTTACACTTAGTGTCTCAGACATAATTTTTGTACTGATTTTAGATGCCCCGAAAGAGTCCACAGAGGCAACAGATCAGACGGCGTAGCAAGCAGAGTGGAGCAGAGCGTCCGGTGGTCCAGATACGATGTCTGACGTTGTCTACACCTAAGGAACACAAGTCCAACATCCAATGTTTGTCACTCGCTGGGAAAATTAGTCACACACATGACATCACTTGTAAATTTGTCATGACCACGAATCTGGACATTAATTTACTTTTTGTGTGAATAAGATGTACATAGATTTTTTTTTATGAACTTGTTACGATTATCTGTGGTGAGCAATGTTTTGTAGTTGTTCTTCCATGACTTCCGTGTTTTAATGGGTTTTTTGTTTAAAAACATGAAATGCGAGTTGTTTCTTCTTCCTGGTTGTTGTTCTGTGATGTTTAAGCATTATTGTGGAATGGTGAGGATGTTTTGGCGTTAGTAGTTCAGACAGTGGTTAAATTTCTACAGCAAGTTTTTGGGGAGTTTTTGACGCTCGTTGTGAGATGTTCAATGATTGTCGTAAGGGTTAAAGGAGAATAAAGGGTATCGATTCCAGTTTAGGTTTTGGTTATGAATCATTTTTGTTTGTTGGTTTTTGTTTCATTAGTTTTATATAATGATTTTGTGAAAATATTTTTTGGGCTAAGAGCAGGTCTAGAATATATTTAAAATATTCTAAAGAATTGTTTAGATTGATTGATACTTAAAAATCATGAGCACAAGAATAAAGTGTTTTTCTGCTTTATGATATGAAAGGATAATAACAAACAACCCCCCCTTCCCCTTTCCCCCCAGTCTTTTTAATACAGGGTTCTTGACAATCAGGGAATGTCTGATTTTTCGTTGTTGTTATTCTCATGTATTGGTATTGTTTTTATCAGGAAAATAAGTGAGAATGTATGTGTCTTATCTAAAAAAAACAACAGCAACTGCCTTTTATCACGCTCAAAGCAAATATCACATGCCTTTTTGAAGTTTGTGGGATTATTATTATTTTTGTGTGTTGCCTTATGGGTTTTTATTTTGTGGGAGGGGGGGTCTCATTGATTCTTTGCATACTGGCATCCTGCTAGTTTTTGCTTGTTTTTTTTCCCCCTCATGAATCTAACACAAAAATAACCCAAAACAACACAAACAAAATCACTGTATGTATTGTTGAAGGTTTTTTCATCTGGTTGTCACTAGTTCTCAGGAATTTCATGTTGGTTACACCATGACTCTTGACTTTCTGATGGTATCTTCTCTTTTCACTGCTTTCTTTTTTGTTGTTTTTGTTTTATTCATCTTTCATTGTTTTCCTCGTACGTTTCCCTTCCATATTTTCCCTTGCTCATTCATTTTCCCTTCATTGCTTTTATCCTGTATTTCCCCCCCCCCCCCCCCTTTTTTTTTCTTTCTTGAATGAGACTAATACCATTCCCAAATGTCAGGTTGAATGTGTGAAAATTCCAAACCTACCCACTTCCATTTTTTGTATAAACGGACTTGATACATGTATATATCAAAAGATAGTGTGGGTTTTTTTTTTCTTCTCCATATGACAGTGCATTTAATCATCCTCTCTCAGCAATCGCCAATATTTTAATGGGCTGCACTTGCACTTGTTTTCTTCCTCTGCGGTTTGTTCAACACAACATTTGTGGACAGGATTCGAATTGTGATGAACAAAGTAAGCTTAGAACCATCTGCTAAACTTACATTTTCCTGGGGAAAAAAAAAAAAAGAATCCTCAGGATATCGCAGTTTTTGTTTTTTTTATCTTCGCTCTCAGCAAGAGTTCTTAGGTTCACAGTGAGCTTTTTTAGTGTATGCGACCGGTTATACCCACCACTTAGGTAGCTGCATTCCAACTTCAGGGGATGATTGCTAAACACAGCACCAGTGTGTGTGTTTTCAGTGGTCGGAGCTCTCGCTTTCCCCCAGCCAAGTTAAGCAGCGTCGAGCGTGGTTACCAGTTGGATGGGTGACCGTTTGCGCGCCTTGGCTTCAGTACAGTTCCCCCAGTTCACCCAGCTGTAAATGGGTACCTGCCCTCTTTAGGGTCAGGGAAGGTAAAGCAGCGAGGGAGAGGAGATGGGCGCCGCCCTCAATATGCTGGCCCTAGAGAAGTGAGGTCTCTGACGCCTCGCTCCCCTATGACCTTATAGGTTATGGGACTCCTTTACCTTTACCCATTCATTCCTATCAGCACACACCGGCCTACTTTTCCGAAAGATGGAATGGGTTTTTAGAATGAGATGTCCTGCATTTGTACACTGGGTTTTGGTTTATAGTCTCGCCTGAAGGGCTTTCAGGGGAGTGGAGTCGGTACTGATGTTAACTCCAGGGAGAAAAATCCCTTCGAATATGTGCTTTGGTTGTGGCTCAAACCTGTGGCGTCAGATTGCGAGGTCAATGCTTGAACCACTAAACTACCGCCTTCCCCTTACAATTTTACAACGGATGACAAAATTGACAAAACTGCATACACATGGGGACTGGATGAAAAAGAAGCACATGAGCGCTTATTCCATTATCCTCGAAATATAAGAAGAAAAAATTAAATTAAATGTAAAAAAGGGAATATTTAATGGTTTAGGAATAATAATAGACTGTGATTCATCAGTCTTCTTTTGATGACCATGTGTTGTGATAATCAGTTTACTATGTGATATTCTTGTGTGTGTGTGGGGTTTTCTTTTAGCCAACACATTGTTGTGTTGATTATCTTTCTAACTCTGGTCCTTCGATTTTTACCTGCCACGTGTGATATTTGACATTATTCTGGTCCTGTTTGTATCAAGTCGTTGATATTTCAGTGCTTACAGTCTGAAAATACAGCTGATTTTTGTAGCGTCCTACTTTTTTTTTATGGAGTCATAATTATATTGTTGCTCACTTAGTGACAGTTTTGTTTTATTGTGGAACTTTATTTACACTATTTATTCAGTTGTACTGAATACGGTTCACAAGAAATTCAGTGCAACATCTGTTATTTCAGTGACCATGTTTTAAGTGATTTCAGTCATGTTTTCTGTGAACAGTCAAAGATCAAAATAGTCAGGTTGAAAGCCAAAGACGGGGTAGTGTTTTCCTTGGCTTAATAGTTGTTGTCGTCATGTCTTGTAAAATACAGTAGACAAACGAATCTGTGTGTGAACATATTGAAGATGGCATTTATGAATAATAAAGTCTGGTCTGAATTATATTTGGCATTCCCCTGTTAGTCCCATTTTTGTCTACAGTATGAATTGTGATGAAGTAGACCATGTAGAGCCAGACATGGATACAAACTGATTCGGTATTTACAAAATACAACCTTATTTGCTTTATATATATATATATATATATATATATATATATAACTTGAGTTTTCAAAGTAATCAAAATAATATTATAGAATATGAAACATGAGCTGAAACATCCAGGAATTTTTTTCTTTTTTACTTTTTCTCTTTGATTAAAAAAAAAAATTTTCAATGCAAAATATAATGCTCAGTCCATGTTTACTTTTTCTGTAGGATATATTAAGTTTCATACTTCCAGTAATACCAACGTATCAGTTATTTGGTAATAGTATCAGTGATATCATAGCACGTTGTATTACAGGTAGGCATTATGTTAGGACATATATAATCAAACTACATTTCCTCAGTGGTTCAGACCTGAACATTTCATGTGTAAATAATCATTCTCTGATTTTACCTTGAAAGAAAATGGTTTTTCTCCCACACTATGGTATGAGCTATGTATGACAAACATGGTTTTTTTTCTCTCTCAGGCAGATCTGTGATGCACTTTTGAACAAACATACACTTTGTATGTAATACTTTGTATGTAATTTCAGTCGACGTTTTTGTGATGGAACTTTTTTCCTCCACATACTCACCTTTATAATCGAAAGTCTTGACAGCCTTAAACATGAAGGGACTGACCCTCCGTGCAGTTTTAATGTTAGTAGTCATCATTCAAAAGTTTCTTACATGTATATACAGGAGGCCTTCTTATGTGCAGTGTGATGAACATCGTTGTGTTTCAGTAGTGTGTCGTTCCATACAAACTTTCTTCAAATCTTTTCCAAAGGATTCATTCTCAACAGTTATTATTGCCTTCTTTGATTCATTTCTGTGTCAAGTTTATCAAATAAAGTCAAGCAAAGTAAGTTTACACATTTTATCGTTTTTTTTCATGTATTTACTAGGGGGTCGTTCTTTGTGTTTTCATCCTTTTCATTTTGTTGTTTGTGGTCGCATTGACTTCAACTCTCTTTTTCTTCCATTTTGAGTAGGGGAGGGGGGGTGGGGGAGTAAAGGTGATAGTGTATATAAAAAAATTCATAAACACACTTAATAACTAATTTTCTGTAACGACCATTTTGACTTATTCTGGCTTAGTTGAGTTTTTTCTGTGTTTTTTTCTAGTGTTTTTTGTTTTGTTTTTTCTTTAGGGTAAGGGTGGTAGTATAGCAAAGATCATGTACCAATTTTAACTAATATCTCATAACAAACATTAATTCAATTTTTTTTTTTTTACTTATTCTAGCTTGATTTTTCTGCTCAAAGTTTTGTCTGTCAATGATTTAGAACATTTGATATTTCTGAAAAAATACCAGCCATGTCTCTTTACAAAAAAAAAAAAATTTAAATATCAGCCATGTCATTTTCATCCAACATTGTCGATACTCTGTATCCAATACTGTGTTACCTGTCATAATGGCAACCTTTACTTTTCGAATGTGTATGAATTAAAAATATTTATATTATTGTATGAAATAAACATTTTCAACAGGATTGGAAAGTTGTGATGGTGTGTACTTGTGCATATGTATGGCCTTTACATGGATAGTTGTTGGGTTGGGCAAATGTGTGTGTGTGCGTTTTACATACTGTGGTCTCTTAAGTGCACGTGGGTATTAATATTTTTATGGAACTTAGTTAAGAAACAACAGTACCTCTGTGCCTACAATACCTCTGTACCTACAACTCTTCTTCATAAGTTTTCCAAAACAAAATTTGCTTTTTTTCTCAATGCAGTTTAAGTCTTCTTCATACTCCTTCAGATTAAAAACCGTAAAACCATGGTCTCGTTTCAGATTCACAAACACATTTATGACATTTTGTGCACACGTTAAAATCTGGACTTCTGCAATGTCACAAGCAGACTGCAGCATTTGTCACAGTCTCTGAGGTTTCTTTCTGGGTAAACAAGCCATTGATTTTATTTCACAGTGTTTAAACTCACTGCCTGCTAACGTCCATGATTGCGGACATTGTTTGGGAAACTGTTTCTTGCTAACGTCTGCAATCGCTGATTCTGCCTTTAAAGAATTTTTCCTGCTTGTGCCTTGTGAGCAGAGTTAATCAATCAAGTGCACTCATCTTGAAGTCTCATTACCATAGAGCAATCTCTTAACTTTCGACTTTCTTGCTTTACCAATGACATCGCAGTTCAAGCGCTGTTTTCTAAACCCAATTGCATAAGTGTGAACAAACACATTTTGTCTCCTTTTTATAAAACAAAAACCTTAGCAGCAACAAGTTTGAAATTTTGCAGGTTTTTTTTTCTTGGTATAATTATCATTATTCCTGTGGCCAAATTTCAAGACTGTCTTTTATAGTTTTTAAAAAAACAATCATTTTTTTTAAAACCTGCACAAACACTCAGTATGTAGAGGATTTTTTAGACTCCAAATTACCTAGTATGGAGTGAGTTTAAGTCCCACTGAATACTAAAGACATATCAGGACCATCAACATTCAATTAAAAAAAAAAAACCTGTGTGAACATTCACTACAAGCTCAAAAATCAACACACACAAATTCTCTCAAACATTCAACACAGTCACCACTCACCTGAGGAAAACAAAAATCCCACACAGTCACAGACCAAAGGAAAAGAAAGTGACTTAGTAGACTGGTGTTTTCTTGTGGTTTCCCCTCACCTTGCGAATTTTCTGCATGCTTCTTTCAAGAGAAGTTCCAATCTCGTTCAAGGGGATATTTTCCAATAGAGTTAACATCAGTGCCGACTTCACTACCCCCAAAAGTCCTTCTGATGAGACTATAAACCAAGATATTGGGAACGCATGCAAAACATCTTGCACACATGTTACAACCTGTTCCACTTTTTGGAAGTGTAGGCCATTGTGTGCTGGTGAGAACGGATGACAAAAATTACAAAACTGCATACACACAGGGACTGGATGTAAAAAAGCACACGAGTGCTTATTCCATTATCCTTTAAAAAAAACCCACTTACCCCATGCAGACATGAAGGTATGGATGAAAGTGAACTGTGTGTGCACAGATCTATATGATAAACTTGTCAAATTTGCTAAGAAAAGAATATATAGCTAAATAAGATGATTCACTCAGGGGGGGAGAATAAAATCTCAACATGAGAGAACCCCCCCCCTTCTCACACACAATACAAAACAGCGATAAAGCAAATAAGTTTCACTTGGCAATGTTTAATAATTTAACATCATACCGCTTACAATGACACAAGTTGTGACTGAACATAACAACTGTTTGCTTCTATGAGGATGGAGACTTGACGAATGGTGTGAAAGCACAACGTGTTATGCATCCTGTGCCTCATGAACTACATGACCAACCAAACTTTTAACCAATGTCAGTGATGTCGGCTGGAGAAATCTATTCATAATGTCAAAACATTTCCTCTTGTTGAATAGATCATACATACATATCATACATACAGTCACACAGTCCAGTAAAAACTGTAATACTAACAATCGCACTCTTTGATGAAATCAAAACTTAGCGTGAGCTTAATACTAACACTGACATTCAAATGAAAACAAAACTAAAGCGGACTTCAATGTTAACTGTCACACACTTTCAGTGAATGAACACTACCCTAACATAACACCAACAACCACACTCTCCAACAAAATAAAAAACTAAACATCCGCTTCAAACCAACTGTCACATATTTCAGTCTTTACAAAAACTAAAGGAGAGCTTAGCAACACTGTCACTCCTACACTTCAAAGAAAAAAACAACAGAACAAGACAGTTAAGTTACACAAAACAACAAAGCAACTGATGAACAGACATTATCCTGGTCATGAGTTATACTCTCAAAGCACTTGCATGAATAGCAATAGCGTTGAAATGGAGACAATCAATCTCAGCTCTGGCATCAACTACCAACCAGTCTTCATACAACTTCCTACATTCATTGATGATGACTGAAAAAAACATTATCATAATCCCTAGAAAGTACACCCAGACAAACATTAAAATGATCAAAATCGTGCTGAAATTGAGTAATGTGAATGACAAAGCACCACTAATACGAATATAAATGGTGCTGAATCGACGCATACTATCTGAGCCTTTGCATCAACAGAAACTGTGCTGAAATGAAGTTGTACTGAATAACCAACACTCCCTCAACAAAAAATACGCTGATGCATCCTATAGATAGAGAAAGCAGTTTTACAAGCAGAATTGGTGCTGAGATTGAGTCCTACGAATATCAAAGCCCTCGATGAACAAAAGTGGTGCTGAGTCATATCATTAAACGAACATACCACTTACAGACAAGGCAGAATTCTCTCACTGACAGAACTTTATGCTGTTTTACTAAGGGCCGAAGTGTCACCATAGTACTTCTTCTCTCTGAGGTGGCTTTCTGCCACATTGTTGCCAGGGGTGACTCTCTCACTACTGTGGCTTCTTTCATGGTGCGCTAAATAATGACCGAAGCACACAGGACCTGGGTTTATCCTCTGATAAATGCACGTAGCACACAGGACCCTGCTTTATTGTCTCATCCAGAACACTAACACCCAAACCACATGCACAGTTTAAGTGGGTTATAAAGGTTTCGAATCCATGATCTCTCCATTTCCTACATCACGTGCACAGTACAGAGCTACACCGTCAATTCCAACTTGGAATCAATCAATTGTACGAACAGACATGGTGACATCTGGTCAGAAGAGTGCTCAAGCATTTGTTGGGTGTTCACCAGCTTAACACAAAGAATCACCCACAATACACACTCTGTCTCATCCATCGTACCTAGGAATCACTATGTTTGCATGTATGGCTGTTTTCAAGTACCTCACCCTAATAGGCAGCTTGTGACTTGGGAGGCTTTTATTTTTTTCTACTTGGGAGTACCGATTGTTAATGTTATGCCACAGTTTGTCTGGAATGAAGACAATCTCATTGTCAGAGAATATAGTACAGCAACATTTTAATGTCGGTCTCAGAGCTTTGCTTGTAAACATCAATGACTGATAAAGCTTTTGGCCGGTGTCAGAAGTACTTGTATTCAGAATACAAAAAAAGAGCTGAAATCTGCACTGTATGTCATGGTAGGTTTTTCCTGTGATAGTTGGAGCAAACAGTGAATACAGCAGACACCTTGATCTTGCTTCTATGATCTGCATAATTATCAGTGCCTAGGAAAAAGACTGATATATATACCATTCTACATGTCTTTTTTTATGCTAACCACACTCTACCTCTCTCCCCCATACACTCACTCACTCACTCTCACACACACACCATCACACAGAAATGCCCATCCACCCACCTGCACCACACACACACACACACCACACACAACACCACAACACACACACACACACAACACACACACCACAGAGCAACTGCTCCTTTCCAATCTACCAAAACGATTCATCCAGACCACAGTACTAAGTGCACAATAACATATCTATCTTGAAATGGATGGAAGCCACACTGACCCTAATGATCCCAAAGCCATCTCCACTGTCTTATTGTTTATATCCAAATCCAATAAATCAATGTCTTAATATTACACGTGCAACAACAAAAGTACACTTGTCAAATCACACAGAATGTTATAACATTCATCCAAATTACCAACACTCCAAACATTGTGATGCATACATATTCATTGGGGGGAAAAAAGGCAGACACATTTGCATGAATAAGTATTTGTACTTTGGAGAGTGGAGTAGTATCAAGAAAGGAACCTCTGATTTTGAATACATACCAAAACCCATTTCTATGTATTCAATCATTTTATCAACAACAACAAAATGAAGGGGGAAAAAAGTTGATTTTTAGGGGTAATTTGTAAAGAAAGCGAGAGAGCGTGAGTGAGAAAGCGTGAGAGAGAGACAGAGACAGACACAGAGAAAAAAAATAGCCTAATAAATTGCCTGTTTACAGTCATTTACAAAAAAAATGATAAAACAACCAATACAAATAACACACTTCAAACACAAGAAATTCTCTAGTTGTCTGTTAACTGCTTGTCACAATTACCTAGAAATCCTACATTACCCAGGAAGGGGGGGGGGATATAGGGATGGGATGGGGGGGGGGAGGGAAGAGGGAGGACTAGGTGATGGAGGGGGAGGGGGTAAAATACTGTTGGATACAGCATGACATCGCTCATGCCATATGGCAGTGACACTGGTTAATCCCTCACCCTGTTTGTGCACAACAATCATGGAAATCTGTCTCTCAACTCTTTCATTCAATCAAGCTTTGCAGCCCTGCTGACTAAGGAGGCCATATCAAGGCTGATACTCTTTCAAAGAAGCTCGAACAATTCTACTAGTGTCAACTACTGAAAACTTAGGTTGTTAAAAAAAACTAAAAGACTATGTAAGGCCCATACTACGCCAAGGAAGATTGCAACAGTTATAAAGGTTCTATAGAACGACTGAAAAACTACAGTTTCAAAACTAACGGATGAAAGCAACGGACGAAAGCACAGCTTGGCCCTCAGCTTACCACAAAGCCCAACTCTCAAGACAGGACGACGTCTACGGGTCCGTCGACGTACCTTTCACTTCACGACTTGACTAGTTTCTTTCAGAGCAGTGATAAATAACCTAGTGGTCACTTGTTTCAAGTACATGTATAGGTGTGACAAATAACCTAGTGGTCATTTCTCTGACCCTGTGATCTCACACCGTCTGCAGGAGCCACGTTTTGAGTGGTTACTGAGGCGTCCTTTTTGAGGAGATATTTCAACACTGGTTGTAAGACACACCCTCCCCAAGCGAGTTCTTTCAATGAAAATTGACGGAGAGGCCCTTTATGCTAAAGCACACATATCGTCTTGCCCATATGCATTAAAAATCCTTCTATGTGCTACTAAGCACAGATACCATCTTGTGCGTGCGATAAAAAATCCACACAGAAGCACAGGATAGATTGACAAGAGACGGGTAGGGAGATGGAAAAAGGTAGGGGGTGGGGGGTTAAATGGCTGACAAGAATGGACTGAAGCTGAAGCGGCAGAGACCGATTTCGTTCCATTGTCATAGCTGGTGATTTTAAAAACTGAACGTAATTATAATGCCAAGATGCGAAATTACTGCATGAAATACATTCACGACTCTGAGCAGCTGTCTGTTACTAGGATGATCCATTAGGAGCTCACATACCCTGTAACAAACTTTTACAATGCGCTGAACCAAAAAAAAATCCCTGCTAACAAACAAAACACCAAAAAATCCTTTTTCTTTGATCTTCTGCATTACAAGCAAAACCCATCAACAACAAAACCAAACAAATGTTTACACAAAGACGAACCCCCCCCCGAAAAAACCTTCATACTATAAAACAACAAACCACCAGCATCACCACATAGTCGTGTCATCTATTGATACAAGCTAGGACTTTTCAGAGAAGGAACGCAGGAAATCTAACTACATTTCTTCATAACCACAGTTCTTCAAAACAACACCCCAGACGAATGACAATAAGTGTGGTAACCAACAAGACTCCATTAACAATTTTCTTGTCACCCCCCACACACAAACGCAACGCACTGCAAGCACACACTCACACACGCAGGCAGGCCTAACATCTGTTATTGCAAAACGAACCTCTCAAGCACACAGTCATGAGATACACAGGCAACCAGCAGTTTCAACCTTCACAAAAGCCAGTAGCGGATGAAGAGGAAGAGGACGACAACGACTATGACCACCACCCCGATTTTCGCATAGGACGACCGCAGGTTTAAATACTTGGCATCTTTCTTGTACTTCTGTGATAGCGTGGAGAGATTACTGGCCTTTGTGTCCAGGACTGCACACACACACACACACAGAGAAATAACACTTAAGTGCTTCATTCACATCAATTTTGAGTTTGGTTCATGAACTCGCAATCAAGATATTTTCAATATAAAATTATTTTAAAAAAGCAATGAATAAAACAAATTTTTTTTGGGTTTAAATAGACAACGCAGGTGGAAAAAAACGTCTCTGTACCAAGTTTGAAAGTGTAATTCTTTCCAGGTAGGACCACTAGTATAGTTTTAGCCAAAATCAACATTTAAAAAAATTACAAATTGCATGCGTGTGAGGATTTCTGTATACATAAATGAAGTTTATACTGTATAACATTTCTGTGATTTGCTACGGCTCAGTAATTTAAAACATTGAAAATAATAGCTTTTGCAACCATACTGGATGGTTTTCGTAGCAAAGCTGCACGACAGTTTGCACTTTGGGGTTTTTAAGATTTACAATCAGGCTTTCACGACTAAGCAAAGGAGATAAGTATGGAGCAACAAAAGTACATGATTCCATGTCACATGGAACAAATGAATACAAATCAAAATCCTACAAAATCCTTTGTTAGAAAATGTTTAAAAAGTAAACGTAACTTTATACAACACTTTATTTGAAGGTAAACAGAGTGAAGTATAGTGAAACAGCCTACATTGTTCTGTGCAGTCATGCTCTGACACAGATTTCTGAGCTTAAAATTCATGCTAATAGTATACCCAAAGTTCCCCCTTTCCTGTGTGCTTCTAGATTCCTTAACTAACATAAACGTAAAGAACACGATCAGATTCACAGCAGACTTGTGTGTGTGTGTTTGCGAAATTCTGGCTGTTCACCACAGAATAGCACAACACATCTCTCTTTCTTTTTCCTCCCCTGTCTGCATATAATTATAATAACAATAATAAATAATAATAATGATAATTTATTGAATTTATATAACGCTGAATCTTGTACAGTAAACAAATCGAAGCGCTTTTGATACATATTTCTTTGAACACAACAGTGGGTATTTCTACCGAATTTTGACAGGGAGAAACTTCTCCCTTCTTGCTGTGAGTTCTACACAAGTACGCTTCAAATGCACGTTGCCCGCAGGATCTTCATTCACTGTCTCCTTAATTCTTCCCCTTTCTTTGTTTCTCAGCCAGAATTCCAAGACTCACACTTGGCGAGATTCTGCAACAATCATCTCACCATTAAGGCTGCCACACTCCGACTTCAGGGGTAACAGAAATCGACCGAAAACCCGACAGCTACTGCAAGGCTCTTCTTACCCGACAGGGCTTCTCCTCTCTGCAGGACGTCGTCAATGTTCTGGACCATGATCCTCTGCACGTCTTGCAGCTCCGTGTTGATGTTGGCCAAGTTCCTCCGGGCCCGTGAATCCATGTACGACTTCCGCTGCTTCTGCATGTACGTGTCTGCACACATGGATGGTTTCTAACTTAGGGCACACAGGTCATCCCTTACCATTGCCAGGAATTAAAACTGTAAGAAAAATAGCGGCATCCAACAATCTTGACCCATGCTGGAGATACACAAGCAATATTATCAATGCCTGGTTGTCGTCATAGCGCTTCCCCCCCCCCCCCCCCCCCCCCCCCCCCAACACACAAAGGAGCAGCAGAGTAAAGTAAACTTATGGTATGAAGCAGCAAGGTTTGATTTCTCACTAAAGGAATACTAAAACATGATATATCATACGTGTATAAGCACACATGTATATGTATTATATATATATACACACACACACAGAGAAAGAGAGACAGAGGGAGAGAGAGGCAGGAGGGGGAGAGAGGGGGAGGGGGAGAGAGGGGGGAGACAGGGGGGGAGAGAGTGAGAGAGAGAGAGGGGGGGGGAGGGAGGGAAGGGGAGAGAGAGAGAGAAAGAGAGAACAAGAACGAGCGAGAGATCTAATAAAGTAGTCTCTAAAAACCAACAACGTTTCATTACAATAAAAGTATGTTCTTTCGAGCCAGAAGGCCCATAGAGCCAGAGCTTATCCCGGTTTCTGTAGCGTTAAGTGAACTGATGGTTTTTCACCACCCCTGTGACAGGACGCTAGTCTGTCGCCAGATACTTCCCCAGCAGAGCTGGTACCCACTTGTACACCTGGGTGGAGTGAGGAAAATAGGAGTAAAGTGTCTTTCCCAAGGACACAACACCGAGCCGAGCGGGGATCGAACCCGCGACCTCTGGATCACGAGTTGACCGCCCAAACCACTCGACCACGGTGCCTCCCTATTACAATAAAAAGCAGAAAAAAAGAAAAAAAATCTCACCAAACTCGATGAAGCTGTACGGCCGAGACACAGTATGCACCCTGCTGCCGTACTGGTTCTGAAACTCTGTCTGCAAGTCTTCCAGGTAGGTGTAGGCCAGCCTCTTGGAAAAGGCTTTGTCGCACAATACTAGGTAGCACACTCCACGCTCCAGAATATAGCTGAAAAGTAAAGTTGATGATGACATGTTAGAAACTGAAGGAGGATAGGTAGGTCTTGATGTTTGAAAACGTGGACAACTTTAGTTTGAATTGAATACCTGACTGAAAATGCACATTTTTTGAAGATTTAATATTATGTGCTTAACATGAAAAATAAAACGTGAGAGAGAGTAGAGAGAGAGAGAGTTGAGAGAGAGAACCTTGCACACACACACGCACACACACACACACACAGTGACACACACTCCATACACGCACAGACACACAAACACAGAATACATTACATTAGATCAAAAGAAAGCTTTGCTGAAAAACCAACACTGAGTCATTGATTCACTGACAATAAAAATTAAAATGCAACACACACACACATATAAGTGCTTATTCCATTATCCTCGATATAAAAGAATACAATGGAAAAAATGAAAATGGAAATGGAACACTGACACAAACATCATGACACACCCATGCTTTCCCAAAAACATCAACATAGATTCACAGACATAATCACACACACACATGCAGGCGCACGCACGCACACACACACAAACACTGTATACACACTGAGAGAAATTAACTGACTGGTATATGTAGGAGCCAGCCTCAAGACTGCAGCGGGCAGGAGGGTTTGGGTCGACTGCAATTTTCTTGAACAGATGTTTCGCTTGTGTCTGATAATCCATCATACTTCTTCCAGCCTAGAAAATGAAAAAAAGAAAACACAGTCATGAACAGAAATGAAAATATGAATTACAGGATCCTGATCTGCATACTCCATTTATATTCACTTTGAATAGAAAAAAACTCCCGTCTTCAACTAGTTCAAGTCTATCTCACTTGTTTGAATCAGGGTGTGTGAATGACTTCCAAACATTTTCTTTACTTTAGACTTTACTAACCCTAAATCATCTTCACTTAAAAAAAAAAAGTAACACTAACAACCCAAAACCCTTAAAGTTTAAGTTAATAAGGGGATGTTTGGCATCCAAATGCTGGAATATGACAAAAGCAAAATTCCACTTTGCACTTTCGGTGTCTTACTTATTTTTCACAATTTCTAGTTAAAACAAAACGTTATGGGAGTAATCTGACAAAATTGCAAGTGGTTGCCAATGGTTATGGCAGCCATATTGGAAAACAACAAATCTGAAAAGTTGTTTCATTCTGACCACAATACTCTTGACTGATAATGATTTAATTCTTTTTCAAGTTTTTGTTTACCATTCTTTTACACCTATTCTAGGGCTCCTCAGGAGGAATTCTTAAAATATGAAAATAAAAACAGATCTGTGACAGTGTGACTGTGAGCTTGAAGCAAAAAATGCATTTCTTTGCTACTAAAATTGTAATTTAAACAAAACCAAAACCACAATAAATTATAAAGAAAGGATTTCAATATATTATAACTCCCACATTACCATATTTAAAACTTCCTCTTCAGGCAATATAGCCAGAATAGGCAATGGTATGACCAGCATTTGGGCCAATTTTCATGTCTTTTTGTTGAATATCATTGAAAATAGCCCACCTCCAATGAAAAAAAAGAAGGAAAACTACTGAGAAATCTGCGCTTTTCTTATTGACTTGATCTAACAGAAACACAAAGGGTAGGTTTTAAAAATGATTTATATTGCAAAATATCAGATGATATGTAGGTTATCTGTGGTGAAAATCAATCACCTACACAGGCTACAGTGGGTACACATTCAACTTCAAGCTCACAAAAATACCAATAACTCAGAATCACAAAATAATCATGAAAAATTGTATTTTGGGGGTGCAAAACAACAATAAGTGAATAACTGAATACGGTTTAGTTTCACACCACTGAACTAGTGAAAATGTCAAAAACTGCTTTTCTAAGGATTAAAAAAAAATCTTGTACATCAACAAGGAGAAAAACATGATTATGAATACAAGCAGGAACTGCGGAAACGATAGGTAGATCTTTGTAAAACATATCAAATAGTGAATACTCACGAAAAGTAATCAATCTAAGCTCCCAGTCCATCTAAACTGGGGTTGAAATAAGTAGCACAGCATCAAGAGCATGATGGAATTGGAAACAACACCTGAGCATGATTTTATCAAAATGGCAAAAGAGGTCTTAGGTCTAGATACTATAACTAGTGTAAGTGTAATTCGCTAATTTTAACATCATTAATTCATATTCATGATATTGTCACGCTGTATTAGTAACTCACCTAGTGAATAATTTCTATGTTACAATTGATAAATCATTGGCAGTCAATGTTTTGGATGCATGCACCTGCTCAGTCTAGAACTTGTGTAGAACTTTCTTCCCCCTGCCTAATTTTTTGTGATGTTCTGACTGTTTCCCATTCAACTCAATGACAATCCAATCTTTCCTTCCCATCGACATCTAGGTTCATCATGTAACGTGCTGAATCCTTAAGACCAGAAGTCCACAGTGAGTTTATCACTTTGTGCCACTGTCAATGTTGTTAAGTTTCCATGGGGCCACCAACCAGAAGGATCCTGCACTACTGCTGGGTCACTTCAGTGGTGTTCCTTAAGTTAAGGGGTGCATTCTAAGCCAACACATGCAGACCACCACACTAACTTGACTAAGCTCCATACTGATGATGCCAGCACTTATCTTTGTCACAGAGCAAGACTGAGACAGTCAGACATCGAGACACCCACCTGGGGTGGTAAGCACCATAATGTACACTCACTACTGTACAGTCTCCAACTTCCAAGTCCAACTAAGTTCCCCCATAAATCACCAAACCTAGGCTAAAGCTCCAACAACTCACCATAGGTATGGTTCCAAGGTATGGGAAACCCAAACTGCGGGCTGAGGCCTACATAAAACCAGAGAACAGGGGCCACCGAATCTGGTTTTTTGAACACATTTTTATAAGCACTAAAGCAGTGTTATTGTTATTGTCAATTTTTTTTTTTTTTTTTTTTTTTTGTGGGGGGGGGGGGGGGGGGGGGTAACGTTTTAAAATGGTATCATTACTGTGGCAGTGGGATGGGTGTGGGTTTGAAATTTGTTACTTCTAGTTCTGAAATATGAGAGTCGATAATGAATCTGAAACAAATCAAACCTGCATTCAATTTAAATGATTTTATTGTATTGAATTGAGTGATGTCTTATTTTTTTGTCAACAAACCTGCTCATCCTCTTGAACAGATGCGGCGAGCGGCAGCCCGTCCTGTTGACGGGCAATCATAGTTAGAAGCACCATAGTAAGATTAACTTATATTTCTGTCATACCACATAAAACCATACACTTGATCGAAGGTTGACTCAGTACACAACAGTTAGTTTCTGCTGGCAGTTTGGTGTGTTCGTGATCAGACGATATCAAAGTGACGTGGCCCAGTCTGCGCCTGACAGGAAGTGGTTTTAAACAAAGCTGACAGACATATACGTGTGCAAGCTTTTTAGTATATATTTTGTCTGATCAAATCATTTCTCATGAACAAAATAGAAAAGAAAAAATCAAATGAAGACAAGCATTGCCTTGATAACAATATTGTAAATTATTTTGAAGCTATTTTACAGCTTTTTTATTAAGTTGAAAGTTTCGTACATACACCAAAATGTCACACGTAATCAGGGTGATCGGATGCGTTTAGCATGGTACCTGCCATGACTTTCTGACAGATACAGTAAACAAACAGCAAGCAACATTTTATATAGACTTATTGATACAATGATGTAAATCAGTGCCAGCATCTCATATCTCCTAATTTGTGATCTACCGTTAAACAGAAAGGTAAGTAAAAATGACCAATCTGTTATTCGTCGGCTGTTGACAGCTCGTGTGCTGGTTTGTTTTTGGGTGGAGCTGCGGCTGCTGGTAACATACTTAGGCCTAAGTTTTTATTATCACCCAGATGTCAGTGTTTTGTGCAAAGTCTTAAGGCCAATACAATGATCTGTTAAATGAAGTTAAGCATTCCGCAAACACAAGAATTCACGCTAAAGTTTGTTATTTGGCAATGTTGATCATCCATAAATTCATGATTCACATTCAGCATAACATTGCAACAGTCTTGGTAGCACACGGATGCGTTTTCTAAATCGTCTTGACAGTCCTATTGTTTACAGAGTCATTTGATCATGTCAAAGACTAAGAACAAAGCTCAGACTAGTTATATTTTCTGTTGTCCTGACAGACTAGCATTAGTAGCAATCATGAGATCTATTTTCACTCAAGTTTGAGTTTTTACACAATATGCAGTGACACTGACAAGTGTCACTGTCAGTAACACTGACAGTACTTACTGTAACTGTCACATTCTGACACTGGCCTTAAAGAGTCTCTAAATTAATCTAACCAATTGTGTTGAATTAGCTAGTAAATAGTGGTATGGCATCGATTCAGTTGATTAATGTAATAAATTCACCTAGTAATCCTACATGAATCACTCAATCAGTGAACAGCACCTTAGGCTTTCAAATTCTAAGGTCATTGGTCCCCTCTTTCCATATGTCTTTATACTAATTAAAGTATGTTAAATAGTACTTACTGTACTTGATCCTTTCTTGTTTCTATTTTTAAGTTTGCATGATAAATAGTTGTACTAGAGTAGATGTGTACATCTAATGTTTATGTTATGTATAACATGTTTTATGTCACAATGAATCAGTGAATAACATTTTGTAAATTTTTTATGCCTGTGGCAATCTTTCTTAGGGAAACCAATCCCCCCCCTCCCCTCCCATGCCCACCATGAACACATGCATACATGCATGTAAGCAGACATTATGCAATGTATACATGTGTAAAGTATATAATCTATGCATACAAATGCGTGTGTATACACACACACACACACACACACACACACACACACACACTCAAAATCACACCACACACACACAAAATCACACCACACACACACACACACACACAAAATCACACCACACACACGCACACACACACACACACACACACCACACACACACACACCACACACACACCACACACACACACACACCACACACATACTTGTAAACACACAGTGACACATATATATTATATACACACACACTTGTATTTGTAAACACAAAGACACTACACACACACACACACACACACACACACACACACACACACACACACACACAACACACAACCTAGTGGTCAGAACACTGCGCTCGCAATCTGACGACCCGGGTTCGATTCCTGTTCAATGGGAAATTTTCCACTGGAGTTAACATCAGTGCAGACTCCACTCTCCCCCCAAACGGGCCAAAGTCCTTCGGATGAGACTATAAACCGAGGTCCCGTGTGCGAACGCACGCAGAACATCTTGCGCACACGTTAAATCCTGTTCCGCTTTTCGTAAGAGTAGGCCATTGTGTGCCGGTGGGAACAGATGACAGAATTCACAAATCTGCATACACATGGGGACTGGATGTAAAAAAGCACATAAGTGCTTATTCCATTATCCTCGATATAAAAGAATAAAATAAAAAATAAAATAAAACACACACACACATGCATGCATCATTGCATGCATGCACACACACATGCAATGTATGATACATGCATGTACCCGCACACACACACGTGCATGCATGCATGCATGCATGCATGCACTCATGCAGTGTATGATAGTTGATACATGTATGCATGCACTAGCACGTGCGCGCGTGCACACACACACACAGAGTTAATATCAGTGCTGACTCCCCCCAAAAGTCCTTCAGATGAGACTGTAGTATAATGCAGAACATCTTGTGCACATATTAAAACCTGTTCCACTTTTTGGAAGAGTAGGCCATTGTGTGCTGATGGGAACAGATGACAAAATTTACAAAACTGCATACACACTGGGACTGGATGTAACAAAGCACATGAATGCGTATTCCATTATCCTCAAAATAAAAGAATAAACATTAAAATAAATTGTTTTAAAAC
The DNA here is from genome assembly GCA_028751875.1 of Rapana venosa. Classification (NCBI taxonomy): domain Eukaryota; kingdom Metazoa; phylum Mollusca; class Gastropoda; order Neogastropoda; family Muricidae; genus Rapana; species Rapana venosa. The sequence continues at coordinate 39,141,234 of CM054161.1, forward strand.
ACACACCCACAGTGCACACACATAGTGCACACACACGGTGCACACGCACACAACACACACACACACCCACAGTGCACACACATAGTGCACACACATGGTGCACACACACACAACACACACACACATACACATGCACACACACACACACACACACACACACACACACACACACACACACACACACACACACACACACACACACTACTTAGTCCTTTCTGAAAAATACCCAGAAACTTGCAAATGATTGTACAGTTACTGTGATAGTCATAGTGTTCTCAGTTTCATAATCTTTTCCTTGGTGTCTGCCAGACTCATATTTAATTAACACTAATAACAGACCTAATTTATGTCAGTGGCTTTTTAAAAAATCAGTTTATGACTTGATGAGTTGATCTTTTTACTGTCATTTGTAAACTAAAGCCTGCCATATTTCATTTGGTCACTGGCTTTTCGTATTCATTATCCAGCTATTGTGATTCTTACTAATCTTAGTATATAATCTTACTTATTAGTGTTGTTGATGAAGACTGTGAAGAAGTAGTACTAAGAAATATTAACAGGAGAATTCCAGTGACATGCTAGGGAATGGGAAGTAACTAATACTCTTGGTGTGACCATAAAAATTGGTGTATAATACATCAAAATAGTCTACAGGAAGATGAAGAGCTTGATGTAGTATTATCCCGCAGTGTCTATAAATAAAGGAAGAATGCATGTAACAAGACAGTGTACGTTTCAAGTTAATGAGTGGCGTGCACTTGAAGACGACTAGGAGGAATCGTGTCGCTTGAAAGTGTGGGGATTGTTAGGAATGAATCATCACTCGCTGCCGTGTTGCAGAATGAGTGCTTGGGACCCCACTGCCTTCCAGGCTCCTGGAGGAGGGGGTCAACAGCAGCAGCAGCAACAGCAGCAGCAGCAGGTTGGAGGCGTCAAGTTGTTTGACCCCTCACAGTTTCAAGACCACGCTCAGCAGCCTCACTCCGCCAACCAAGGGGACGGGGTCCAGCAGCCCCACTTTCACCAGCCCCTCTCTGGCGCCTACTTCCAGCAGGGGCAGCAGCAGGAGGGGTCATCCTGGCACCATTGGGGCAACTGGAACTGGAACTCTGAAGGACAAAACGCCTCGGGCGGGGGCCAGGGGGAGGGGATGCCGCCACACGCGGGTGGCGGTGAGGCCAACGTGCCCCCCGTGTCGCAGGCTCCGGCACAGTTCCCGGGTCAGCCTGCCGAGCCGCCCGGAGACCAGCCCCAGGGTCAGACTCCCTTTTACAACCCTCAGCAGTATTACAACGGTGGGGCCATGCCTGCCGCCACAGGCGCAGGGAATCAGTGGAACTGGAGCGCGGGGCGGGCGCCGTATGTGCCCACAAGTGAGGGGGGCGATCAGCAGCCGGTGATGGCTGGACAGGAGGTGGGCAGCCAGGGTCAGTACTACTACCCCCAGGGCTACTACGACTGGAACAACACTGACCCTGCACAGCCTCAGTCCTATCATTGGGGCCAACCTCAGGGCCAGCAGCAGAGCGAGGGTCAGGACACCACAGCTGCTCAGAACATGGCGGGGCAGCCGGGGGCTCAGGGAGTTTCTAGTGACTCGGGTCTTGCCATAGATACAGGCGGGGGTTTGCCTGGTGGTAAGGGCAGTGGTGCTGTGGCACCGCCACCGCCGGCTGTGGATGTAAGCAGTCACACTGCAGAAGCAACTGTTTCTGCAGTGAACCAAGGACACGTGAGACAAGCGTCATTGGACTCCAACGCTAGTGGCACAGTGGCGCATTTCTACGGCCATGGAGATGATGCTCAGGTACCAGAGGCACAAGCTCAGGCACCGGCAGATCCTGTGGCCATGCAGCACCTGCAGGTCAAGGCTTTCCAACGCACAGATTCGGGCATCAGCAACGCCAGCCTTCAGACGGTCAACCTGTCTGCTGATGAAGAAGGGAAGGATGGGGTGGAGGAGGTGTCGGCCCAGATGGAATCCTTGCACATGAGCCAGAGCAGCCACCCAGTGGGCGGACCGCCACCTCAATCGTATGCTCACCCTGGAGATTTTTCTGGCTTTGGCAACTACAGCCAGGCTCCTCAGGACCTCAAGGTGAACCCTGAAGAGGCAGTGTCTTCAGGTTCGGGAGACTCGGACCTGCAGAGTCCCATGATGAATGACTGGGAAATCGTTCCTCCGCAAGCTCACTCCTCAGCCTCACACAGTCGCAACAATTCTCTGGAGGATGGCACAAACCTGGCCTCCAGACCACCAGAGGTGGCCAGCGCAGACGGCCAACCCGAGGAAGCCAAGCCTCAGACCACCACAGCCGCGGAACTGAACCCTGTGGGCACTCAGTCCACCAGCACCCAGGACTCGGAGTCTTTCACTGCCATCAGCTCCACCAGTTCTGGAGAGGTGCAGAGCTCTGTGCCTTTTTCTCAGGGGTCCAGCTGCTATCCCACAGCTTCCAGCACCCCTCTGACATCCCCGGGGTCGCAGTCGGTGTTTTCTCAACCTTCCTCCCTGCCCAGCTGGCAGAGTTCTCCGCAGCAGGCGGTGGAGTCTTCCCCAGCCCCTGCCGTCTCTCGAGAGCCTCCAGCCTCCCCAGAGAAGTCGGTCCAGCAGGACAGCCCGGCAAGGAGTCTACCCAGCAGTCCCGAAAAGGCTGCGAATGCATCACAGCACTCCAAAGATTCGGAGAAAAGCCTCTACACTTCTGCTGTCAGTAACCCCACGGCGGATGGGGGCAACCCGCCTTCCCCCAGCAAAGAGCCTGGGTCCGGAAGACCCCCTCCGGCCCGAGGTTCCCAGGCTTCGGAGCGAGGTAAAGACGGGGAGTTGTCGTCCCCATCGCACCGGCACCACTCGGCATTCCACCCTGTGCACAGTCGGCGGGCGCGGCATAACATGTCTCCTGCCACCACGCTGTGGGACACGCAGGATTCGGCCCCAACAGCTAACATTCTCCTGGCGCCGGCCGCCCCCCTCATCATCCCATCCCTGGGAACACCCTCACAAAATGCCGCCGCCACCACCACTACCACCAGCACGGCCTCGACCAGTTCTTCCCAGCCTGTGTTGGGAAAGTCTGCTTCCGATTCCAGCTCCTTGGAGAAGCTCGCTGGCAGGGACGGTGGACGGAGAGGGCGTGAGAGGGACGGGAGAGTGGGTGCAGGTGGGAGAAGGACAGGGGAGAGAAGTGGCATGAACAAAAGTGAGGAGCTGTCTCGCACAAGGGACGAGGACAACCGCTCGTTGGGGTCCCTGGATGAACTGGATGCCGCTCCAGACTTGACGGACGATTCCAGCTCCAGGTAAGGATATATATATAGGGAAGTGGGACGGTTTGTACTAGCTAGGCAGATGTACATCAAAAGGAACAAAGAAAGCAGATATATATAATATATATATAATATACATCATTTTTTTTTATTTTTTTTTTTTATTGCTCTGTTATGACATGTTCTAAACAATTTTATTTGTAGTTTCAGAGCACAGTTAATATGTATACATCATTCTAGCATGAAACCCCCATGTTCACATTTTGCTGAATAACTCATACTTTGTTGAAAATCAGTGATGTAAAAAAAACAAAAAGCAGAATTAGCCCCCTAATGAAAGCACTAGAGCAGAGGACAGTTTTTTTATACTGTCTGTACTGATCAAGTAACTGGATGTTATTTGAAATGGAAAGTAGGGCTTTGTCAGATTGGTATGATGAGGCTGTTATATTTATAAATATAATATTCATGATCAATGGTAACTCTGAAAAATATTACCTGTTGGCTGTTATAATTGTTCTAGTGTTATTACTGTTAATGTATTGACAATGGACAGTCTTTAAATTTTTTTATTTTATAGTTTAATCATCCAAAATCTTAACACAGGGTATGGCACAGTAGATTTTCTTTTTTTGTGTGTGTGATGAAGACAGATTAGATTGAGATATAGATCTTCTGTTCAGTTTATTTACCCCCATAAATTTTACTTCATAGTTCAATCGATTAAAAAGGAGAAAAGAGAGGGAGAGGGTGGAAAATTACCCCAGAAATTTTTATGTGTTTGTTCTTTAATTTTTTCAGGGCCCATCATGTGACTGTGTGTGTGTGTGTGTGTGTGTGTGTGTGTGTGGAGAGAGAGAGAGAGAGAGAGAGAGAGAGAGAGAGAGAGAGAGAGAGAGAGAGAGAGAGAGAGAGAGAGAAAGAAAGAGAGAGAGAGAGAGAAAGAAAGAGAGGGAGAGACTAACTAGAGAGATACACGTGATATTTAAAAAAAAACCCAACTTCTTTCTGACCGTTAAACTTTGCTGGTCTAATCAAATTCAGCGCTGTAAGTCGAGCTAAAGTAAATAATAATAGTTTTCATTATAGATGACTGTTGATATCATGATGGCACTTTAGTTTCCCCTATTACAGTATTAGTATAAATTCATTACTGTATGGTCAATACTTTTTCATGGGTTATATTCAAATTATTTGTTTGGTAGTTGTTGCGATAGTGTTTTGGTCACAGAGAGACAGTTACTGAGTTAGTGAGATAACTAATTCCCTTATCACACAGAGAGACAGTTAACATGCTCAGTTTTTCAACAGTCAACATGCTCGGCTTTTCAACTAGCAAATATATGCTGTGGTACATCATTCTGTCTAACAAAAGCGACACCCTTCCATCTGCGCAGAATGCTTTTATCCTCAGAGAGAAAGCTGAATGCACCTTTGTGGCTGTGAAGAAATAATCCTAGGTGAGCCGGCGTGTTGTGTTGTCACCAGATATTGATTGGGGGCTACAGCTGCTTAGATTTGTCAATCTCCTTTATGATATCTCGGTATCTAGGCTTGCCCTCGGGCAACATCGTGGTATACACCTCTTTTATTATCCTCTAATGTGACGTTGACAGATTGAGGAGAAAGAATAAAGCCTTTGGTACTCTCTGGGATTTGTAAAGTTTTGTGAAATTCATTTTGTCAAAGCAGAAAAGGTATTTAAAGAATGCTTAGTTTATGAATTCCCTGTGTAATGAAAGCAGAAGGTGAATCTGATAACTTTAAGTAATTATTCAGGTTTTTGATTGATGACAAGACATGTTTCTTGACTACATCTTGCTCAGTTTTCATTGTGGCATAGCATTGGTACAACATTAACAAAGACAACGGTTTCAGATGAAAATGATTGTTAAGCACTCAGATTATTTCTATAACTTTATTTTATTATTTTTTTTGGGGGGGTGGTTGCTGAGTTGAATATTGCTCTAAGTCTAACAATGGCTAAACACTCAAAGGAAGAGGGGGGGGGGGGGGGGGGGGCAAGGTTAGAGAGAATGAATTCAAATAATTATAATGTGGTTTTGGGAGATGAGTTTGACATTAACAAATTTTGGGGGAAAAACGATCATTCTTGCATAGCAACAGTAGCCATTAATCTTAAACTTTTTAAGTTAAAGGATGTTTCCTGGAAATTACAAGTTGCTGTTGTTGTTTGCTTTGGTCTGAATTTATATGTTCTTTTACATGAATTAATTGTCAGTCTTTTTTTGGGGGGGCCTCAGTAATGTTTATTGTCAGTTGCTGAAAAATTTGAAGTATATGTGCTGTGATATAATGTATGTGTATAGTATTATTATTAGAATATATAATATGAGTAGTAATCTAGTATAAATCTAGTAATATAGTTATATACTGTAATTCCGACATATGTTCACCTAGGACTTGCTCTAGCATACGTCAACAGCTGATATTGATTGAAAACGTGGACACGTTCCGTATTTACCATTGCAGCCAGTCACTTTAGCATGACATAAAATGTGAACTTCAGAGGGTTAAATAAATTCAGTCTCTGTGTGACTTTATAAAATAATAAATTATATTTTATAGGGTAGTGGATTTCAGATAGAACTTGTAGAACTAGAAGTACTTATACAATGACAAGGCCTCAGGGTGAGAGACAAGCTTAACTGTTTTAACTCAAGATCTGTAATCAGGTATTAATTATCAGTTAATGCTTTGTTTTCTTGTCCTTGTGCAGCAATACACAATTTTTTTGCAAGTGATCATTAATTTCTCCCCAAAAGCACTTGGAGAAGAAAAAAGCTTTGATATTAAATGTTGGAGAAAAAAGCTTTGATATTAAATGTTTGAGTACTTATTTATTACACTGTTTTGTACCAGATTTGGAGTTTTTATTTCATGTTGTTTTGCAAGATTAATTCATTTAAAAAAGAAATCTTGATGGAGGTTGATTCCTTTACAATGGGAACAAGAGACTTTTTTTTTAAACCTACTTAATCACTAATGCCATGGCAGTATCTTACTACTATTAAGTACTTAAATCTATTACTGCTTGAGATATTACAGGGAGACGGGATAGCCTAGTGTTTAGAACATTGCACTCGCAATCTGACGACCCGGGTTCAATTCCCGTTCAAGGGGATATTTTCCTCTGGAGTTAACATCAGTGCAGACTCCACTCTCCCCGAAAGTCCTTCGGATGAGACTATAAACCGAGGCCCCGTGTGCGAAAGCATGCAGAACATCTTGTACACTCGTTAAATCCTGTTCCGCTTTTCATAAGAGTAGGCCATTGTGTGCTGGTGAGAACAGATGACAGAATTTACAAAACCGCATACACACGGGGACTGGATGTAAAAAAGCACATAAGTGCTCATTCCATTATCCTCAATATAAAATAATAAAATAAAAATAAAAGTAAAACAGTATCTAATTTATAAGATATGTGTTATAAATTCAACTTGAAAAAGAAGCAACAAAAAAAAAGTGTTTATAGAATGCAGCAGCTGTCGCTTAATGTTAATTAGACAGCCTCCGTGATTGTGGGTGTGCGTGTTCACATGTGTACATGTCTGAAATCCATAATTCAGATTTAGCAAACTTATCGATTCATTGTTTAGTCCTGTAAATTAAAAAAAAAAAAAAGTGATTAAACTTGTTTGTCCTGTTGAGTTTTCCACCTTGCTTAAAATCAAATGCATTTTTTTTTGTGTGTGCAGAGGTTATAGAAACAGAGCATATGGACGCGATGGACGGGATCCACGCTACGACCCTCACTATGACCGGCCCTCCAGCCGCTCCGACAGCTATCGGGAGGACAGTCGCAGACCTCGGGACAGGGACGGGTACCGTGGTTACGGGTACTCCTATCGTGACCCCTACTATGACGAAAGATACGACAGACCTAGATCTCGGCAAGGTGAGTTAAGTAGCCCATCTGCGCTATGGCTGCCCACTGGTTTAAAAAAAAAGAAACGTTAGCATTAGGGAGGTTTATTTGTGTCAAAATGTAGCGACGGGCTCTCCCTGGGGAGTCAAGTCAAGTCAAAGTCAAAGACAGCTTGAATTTCACGCAGAGAAATCTGCCATGACTGAAAGTGGTATGAAATAAATGAAATAATGTTTGAAGCCCACTGGCATGATCTGGCCTTATATCTTAAGAGTTTAGCTGCCCGGCGTGATTTGTGATTTGTGGTGATGGGAAATCAAGTGAAAGAACTAGGAGAAATTAAAGCTCTGCTAAGGATGTGTAAAGAGAGAGTCTTGGAGTTAAGCTCCAATGGAAAGTCATTGTAGATGAGTGGTTCTGTTCAATAGTGTGAGTGCTATACATACACCGAAAGAATTTCAATACCACAGACAGTTGTGATCTAGCTTGGATGAACTTTCCCCTTGTCCTCCTCCTCTCTTTTTTTCCACCACCACCACCACCATCTCTTCTCTCCGAGGAACATTAATAAATATATTCCGTTGACCTTTTACCCAGCAGACGAGGAGCGATCCAGCAGACCATCATCACGATCAGCCAAGGATGTGGATCGGCCCAAGTCCAGATCAGAATACGAGAGGGATCGCGAGGGGTATCCCCCGCACAGGGACGCCTATAGAGGAGGTACTGCTGCTGTTGTTTTTCCATCATGCTGTTTTGTGTGCATGTCGTTCTGTCTTTATGTACTGGTAGTAAGTAGACTGCAAATGAGCAATTTGTTCTTGAATTGAACACATGGAGAAAATGTACACACAGCCACCATTTTCCTCATTTTCAAAAATGTACACACAGCTACCATTTTCCTCATTTTCGAAAAATGTACACACAGCTACCATTTTCCTCATTTTCCAAAAATGTACACACAGCTACCATTTTCCTCCTTTTCAAAAATGTACACACAGCTACCATTTTCCTCATTTTCAAAAAATGTACACACAGCTACCATTTTCCTCCTTTTCAAAAAATGTACACACAGCTACCATTTTCCTCCTTTTCAAAAAATGTACACACAGCTACCATTTTCCTCCTTTTCAAAAATGTACACACAGCTACCATTTTCCTCATTTTCAAAAATGTACACACAGCTACCATTTTCTTCCTTTTCAAAAATGTACACACAGCTACCATTTTCCTCCTTTTCAAAAATGTACACACAGCTACCATTTTCCTCATTTTCAAAAATGTACACACAGCTACCATTTTCCTCATTTTCAAAAAAATGTACACACAGCTACCATTTTCCTCCTTTTCAAAAATGTACACACAGCTACCATTTTCCTCCTTTTCAAAAATGTACACACAGCTACCATTTTCCTCCTTTTCAAAAATGTACACACAGCTACCATTTTCCTCATTTTCAAAAATGTACACACAGCTACCATTTTCCTCCTTTTCAGCTCCTCTCTTCTCCAATCCATCCCATCCCAGCCCAGCTGGGGCCAGCTGGTGCTAGTTGTAGCAGGAACTGACTGCACTTGGACTGGGTATAAGGAAGGGGTACACGTGCAAGTTTTAGCACAGGGCCCTAGACCCTTGACTGAGATGTTGAGATTTGTGTGCCCTGACAAACCAACATGGTCCTGAAAGTGAAGCGGTTGAACAACAAGAACAGCCCACGAGTTTCTGACACGTGTGTGTTTTCTTTCTCATGGGTTGTCTTGTCTGTTGAAACTGATGTGTTTGTCTTTGTTAGGTTGGTTTGTATTTTTTAATTAAGGAAAATGCATTACTGTACAGAAACGGATTTTTGATTGTAACAATATACTGCAAGTACAAGTTGTGTGCCTCTGCATGTCCCCCGCTATAACAGGTCTGTGCAACAGTGAAGAACTTGAAAAGATAGTATCTCAGTGATTGGAATTTAAATATCAATGGAGGCTCTTCTGTTCATATTGATCAACAAATAAAGACCTGTATAAAAGAGAAATGGTGAAAATTCAAGGAATTTTTCCTTTTTAAAAGGACTAAATGAGCTTATTCATAAAGCCACAGATTCATATCTAGACACTTTTGTGCTTTCAGGTTACCCAGGTTATGACGGTTATGGCCCACACGATTACTACTATGATGACCGCGAACGATTCTACCGTTACTACAGAGACTCGCGTTATCGCCATGGCTATGCCGAAGAAATGGGACAGTATTATACACAGCCTGCACAGCCATATGACAGTCGGTGAGTGCATCTGCATCTCTCTGCTTGTTGGTGCATTAAAGAAGCTCTTTCTCTCTCTTTTTTTTTTTTTATCTTCAGCTTGTCAGATTATGAAAAGTACTGCATGAGCATTTCCTTCAGGAGGATGTATACATGAATGTATTGCTGTCTATTTCTGCCTGAGAAAGTAGTAAAAGGATGAATTTGTTATTTGCAGTGATGGAGATAGTAGTAGTCATCTGATTGATCTGTTTATTGTAGTTGTAGCCTGATTGCTTGATTTTCTTTTTCTTTTTTTTAAATTATTGATTGATGATAATGATTGATTTTGTGATAAGGTAAATTTGATAGATTTATGACAGGTAGATTACTTATTTTCAGATTGGTTGTAACTGGGTTTTTAAATAATTTTTATAGCTATGTGAGAGAGGAAGATGGGGGTTTTTTTTATGTTTGGGGTGAAGGGATATGTAAGTTAGTGAGTTAGGTGTACTTCCAGTCAAGCATGCTGCAGGAAAGTAAGGATGTACATGATTTAAAATCCTCTTTAGTAAACTGGCATGGAACTTATTGCCTGGATATTTGAGCACATTTGTGTTGATATGTGTGTATCATGTCTGCGCGTTGTGTGTCTTTGTTTGTCTGATGTCCAATAGCGTGTCTTATTTGTAGAATACAGGGCTATATTATAACGATAATTTTGATTTTGTCAGAATGAAATATCATGATCAGTCATGGGATTAGTATGGCATTATTCTGAATTCTTTTTCCACAGACAATAATTTAGTGTTTGTATAAATTCAAGAAACAAGTTTTTACAATGCTCGTAATTGTCAAAAACAAGTACGGTATTGTTCATAATGAAATATTTGATAATTTCAGTTCACTGTGCTCGGAAAGTGGTTGGTAATGATTTAAAATCTTCTTTAGTAATACTGGATGAACTTATTGCTGGAATTTGCCATTGTAGTTGATATGTGGTTATTGTCTTGCACGTTGTGGTGGATTGTTTTTGTTAGATGATTTCAATTAATTAATTTTAAAGGTATCATTGTTATAATTGAATCGTATATTTATTGTGTCAAAATAATTCTTATCATTATGGGATTAGTATGCATTTCGAATTCTTTCCAAGAAATAAAGTGTTGATAAATTGAGGAAGCAAGTTTTACAATACCTATCATTAATCAAAAAAGTAAGTATTGTTATAATGAATTTTTGATAATTAAGTCAACTGCGCCATTTGAATGCATCTTTGAAGATTTGAAAATGTTTCTAGTTGAAATTCGACTGCTACTCCACTGATGACTGGACTCAACTGATGCTGATTTGGTTAGTGGCTACTTTCATCACGTTAGTTGGCTGAATTGATTTTCTGGTTAAACAGACTGATTTGCTTTAAATAAATTTTGCAGGACAAGTTCTTGTTGCATGGGTTTTTTAGTGCTAAATAATTCAGGACTCGTTAATGCTTATTGATTAGAACTGCCTTTTTTACATTGTCTAATGGATGGGGGAAAAAAGAAAAGAGAGGGAGAGAGTGGGGCTGATGTTGGTGGGGGGGGTGAACGCTTTATTCTGGCACTTTACTGTTGTATTTTCTGAAAGGCCCACAAATGATCATTTTTTGCATACTTTAACAGTAGTGTATGAAATTAAAGAGGGGGGGGGGGGGGGGGGGGGGGTAGGGGTGGGGGGGGGGGGGGGGGTTGTAGTTATAGATGACTATTCCTACAATGTTTTATTTAGTTAATGACTTTTCATAACAAGAGAAGATCAATTGAGTAATAGAGAGAGGGAGAAAAGAGTTGGGATATACATATTCATTTGTAGAAAAGGAGAGATGGATGAAATAAAACAAACCCAAAAAACTAAGAGAATCAAACATTGAGATAACCAGAGAGACAGACATTGTATTTTTACAGCAAAATACCTACATTGTCAGACAGGAAAAGGCAATTCTTTTATATATCAACAACAATGATAGCAAAGGGCGCTGAAGCATTGGTGTGGTTTGGTAAGTTCAGGTTTTAAGCAATTACCTTCAGATTTGAAAAAATAATGTAACATCACAAGAAAAGTGACTGAAAAAGCCCATTTTCAAACATGGGTTTATTGCCATTGTTCGAGATAGATCATAATGCCAAAAACTGCTGTTGACAGTCGTGAAGAAAGCAAGCTAAATTCAATTTATGTGTGTGTGAGGTGGTGTGGTGAGTGTGTTGTGTGTGTGTGTGCATGCATGCATGCATGCACGTTCGTGTGCATGCATGTGTATGTGTGTAAATCACTAATGACTACATTTAACAATAATAATCATTGCATACCATATGCTTTGAAAATAACGTTACTGTGTATCAAGGCTAATTACTGATGCTGTCCTGACTAGCTTGTGTATTATTTAGTATGGTCTTCTGTCTGTTGTACTTTAAGAGAAAAAAAAAAAGAATATTGCCCATGATTCAAGTATATAACATTAAAACGTGTTTCCATATATAACAGTTGATTTTCACCTCCAAGAAATGTTGATATAATATTACAGCTTTTTTTTTTTTTCATTTCACATAGTATTGTACTCTCAGATAGCTACTTTTTTTTTCTTTTTTCAAGACAAGCTGATATTTTGATTCTGGCTTTGGTGATTTTACTTTTTGTCCCACCCCCCCCCCCCCCAATATTTTCTTTCCCTGTTTTCATGCCACTTGTATGTATACGTCCAATGTTGCGTTTTTGTTGGCAAGGGAAGCTAAGCTGACAGTGAACCCAGTATCTTGTTTGTTGGCCTTTCTCATCTTTGGCTTCAGGGATTGTTTTTGATGTATTCCTGTGTGTGTATCCATTGCAGTATATATATAGTGCACCTTTATAGTTTTGCTTACATACATAAAAAAAAAAATTGTTGGGCCTACCACTGTATCGATTTTGTAACAAAGAAAGAAAAAATGATGTAACGCCATGCTGACATTTTCTGTTGCTCAGAAACTCTTTGTGTGTTCAGATAGCTGCGACTTAAAGTACTTTGATATGTTGCTTGTGTTGCATCAGATTGGCAAGGCGTTTTCTGAATTTGCCTCTGACGGCGCTGACATAGATCTTCTCTTTGCACATTTGCTGTTTGGGATCCCTAGATTTGCGCAGCGGTAAATGCCGACGCTTCACATGCTAATTTATCATCTTTTATGTTGATTTATTCACATATATATATTCATCTGTTTAGTGTTTCACGTCATCTGTTGTCGTTGCCATTGATTTTCCGATTCTAATTCCTTGAACTCAGTCCTGTCTCCAGGGCTGCACTTACTATATTCTGGTCTTCTTTGTCGAACGCTCAGACAGAAATACCGTTTTCTGTCATAATGAGTGAAAATGCGTTGCGCTGCCGTTAAGCGCCTGGCAAGTCTGGCCCAACACATCTGATTTCAGCATGGAAGAGAACTGTTACCTTTTAAGCCTTTCTGGGAAAAAAAAAAGGCAGGAGACTGGACCAAGAAGGCAGAAAATAGACAAGAGGGTTGTGATAGGAAGAAAAAGAAGAAGGCAGAGACAAAGAGAGGGATAGAAAAGAGGGAATTCCTAGCACAGAATTTCCAGAAGGTGGGGATGCTATTTATACTTACAGGCCCTCAGGCATCCCCACAGGAGGTGGGGGGTGGGGGGGGGCGGGGTGAATATTTTTTTATCTGATCTGAAAATTTCAAATTCCAAAGCAGTGACAACGACGCACGTTTGATGTAAAGAGATGGAGTAAGTCGCATGGGAAGGAACCATGAGAACAGGGCCCTGTGTTTGAAAGCAATTTTTTTCATAGGATTTAGACCCACACATACTGTTCTGAGTTATCTTTGATGACGTCTGTTGGTGTGTCAGCCATCTTGTTATGAGGTGGGTTGGTTTTTTGTTTTGTTTTTTGTTTTCTTTAATTGTGGGAAATGCATTGGTGTCAAAACGAGAAAGGAACCGGGAAATGTCAGCTTTGCGTTTGGAATACAAAAAAAAAGTTAATAAAAAAATAACCAAAGGACAGAGCTCTGTAAAGGTGCACGATTATATATATAGTACATTTCATTCACAACCGACTGACCCGTGTTCGTTTTGCTAATGGTGTAACTTGAGCTTTGGCACACTTTGCTGCTCACCCGCAGCAACGCGACAAGGAAGGTATATATGGCATGCCTACTCCCGTTTTAACCCCCCCACTCACCAGGTACGCGGGCTATTATGGGCACCCCCACCCTCTGCCACCCTTGTCGCGATACCCCTACGAGGATTTTGATCACTCCAGCATCGCCAGCCCCTCCAGGGGGCAGACCCCACCTTTTGATGACCTTGACCTTAGGTGAGGTTGCGGGAGCGAGGCGTGAGGTCGAAAGGGCCTAGAAAGTGAGGAGAAAGTTGTGTACATGTTCCTGCTAGGGAAGATGTGTTGATGGGGTTTTTTGGGGGTTTTTTGGTGTGTTTTTTTCGGTTACATGAGCTCAGTTGGTGTTAAGAGTTTATATGGTTTTTGGGTGAGTCAGGTTTGAGTTTTTTTTGGGTTTTTTTTCTCCTGTTTTTTTTTTTTGGTTTGTATACAGTGTAGTATGGCATGTGTCAAGTTTGGATTTATAAGAAAAGGTATTTTGTAATTGTCCGGGTTTATTTGATAGTGGGCCATTATTATTGTTATTATTTCAGAAATACGTGGCAGTTTTTGTTGGGTTTTCTTTCAGTTTTTCTGTCTCTGGATTTCTTTTTCTTTTTTGGGGGGGGGATTCTTTTTGGTTTTTAAGAAAACTGTTTTGGGTTTTTTTGGGTTCGGTTTTTGTCATTTTTGTTGTAAGATCCAAGGAAAAAAAAAAGTTCTGTTTTGACCTTGCTGTCTACTCTGATAGATTCTGAGACTCCTGAATCTTGTTAGCACACAGTATTAAGGATTCAAGAGATATAAACTAAAACTACCACCGGTTTTAAGTTATATCTTTGTCTGGCTTTCCTCAAGTTTTAAAGTATTGGAGGAATCACCCATACTTTGTCGTGGCTGAGGAAATAATGTTTGATAATATGTAGATAGTACACAATAAACATAATTCTACTAGAGATCGTTTTGGTATGACTTTCTCAGTGCATTGTCTAATGGTCTGTATATTCATAACACTGTCCAATGTGAACAAAATCTGTAACATCTAAAAAAGCAACAACAACTAACGGAATCATTAACTGATATTAACATCCATACATGTACAAATTTAATTTCTCATTGTATCATTCTGCAGAGAGGAAAGAAATGCATGGAATCCTAGTTACATTACCCGCTATTAGTATAGTGTATCAACAGTACTCAATACACTGACCAGAAATATGTCTGTAATGTCTAACTTGGCCAGATATTATGGTAACCCAAACTACATTTACCAGTTCAGAAATGTGTCGTTAAAAATAATAATTCCGATGATATACGTATTTTCTTATAGTTAAAGTACATTAATTTTCCATTTTTTGATTTGTTTTTGATCTTGTTGTTGATAACGCAAACACTTATCTTGTCTATTTCTTTACCCTTTCTTCTTTTAAGATCTTTTGTTTTTGATCTGCTGTGTGTTGATAGACTAAGCGAGGGAACACAAACTTATTTTGGTCTATGAATTCCTCGTTAGCCTTACCTCACAGTCGTAGTCTTAAGATCTTTTTTTTTGGATCTGTTGTGCGTTGATAGACTAAGCGAGCGAACACAAACTTATTTCAGTCTATGAATTCCTCGTTAGGTAGCTTTACCTCATAGTCGTAGTCTTAAGATCTTTTGTTTTTGATCTGCTGTGTGTTGATAGACTAAGCGAGGGAACACAAACTTATTTCAGTCTATGAATTCCTCGTTATAGCCTTACCTCATAGTCGTAGTCTTAAGATCTTTTGTTTTTGATCTGCCGTGTGTTGATAGACTAAGAAAGCAAACACAAACTTATTTATGAATTCCTCATTAGGTAGCTTTACCTCATAGTCGTAGTCTTAAGATCTTTTGTTTTTGATCTGCTGTGTGTTGATAGACTAAGCGGGCGAATACAAAGTTATTTCGGTCTATGAATTCCTCGTTAGTCCTACCTCATAGTCGTAGTCTTGCACTCTTTGGCTTGCCCTGTTCTGATAGCTTGCTGCAGATGAGAAGTAAGACGGTAAGATCCTATAAAGAACTTCTACCGTTCTTTATGCGAACTCACGGTCTTTGGTAGTAGTTTCCTTACAAGGTAATGGATAGAGGCTTGGTTTCTGCTTCTAGCAATGCATTGGGAATTGTTGGTTTTGTTTTCTTATGTTGAAGCATACTGTTTTACAGTTAAGTTTATGGTTGACAGTAGGAAACGTGCAGAACTTTTGTCCGGGGTTTCTTGTTTTGTGCATGACCGTCTGTTTGACATTTTTTTTTGTTTTTCTTTGTTCAATCATTGCATGGGAGTGATTTTTTTTTTTTTGGTATTAACTGCATTAACTGAATGGATGCTGAAGTTTTCTTTAAAAATTTTTCTTTTGTTTTTCGACTGTGGATTGGTAGAGAAAATAATGCACAGTTCTTTGAGTCTATCATTTTTGTTTTGGGTAACCAACAAAAGTTTGAATGTGATGAATTCATGGACTGTAAAACTGAGGTTCTGTACCTGATTGCATGCATATTATTATTATCAGTTCACATCCCACACACGTCAAAACCTCTTCCAATCTTTTGTGAAGAGAGAACTAGGTAAGGCTGTGGTATGTGTCTTCGTTTTCTTGTTGGGGAGTCATTGTGTGCCCCATACCGAAAAGGTGTTGGCCATCCATTGCGACAGTACCCAGCATGCACCCAAGGCTTTGCCAGAGCTCTGGATTGCCCAATTACTGAATTAGTCTTTCATCTACGCCATGTGGCTGAAGTGATGTGGCTTTAAATGATGAATGGGGAATATTCCTTTTCCCTGTGACATCTCTTTGAGAGAGGATGGAAAAGAAAAGCCGGTCAAGCAATAGGCAGGATATTGTTGGGAGAGTCGGTTACTGTAGGTTTTCGTTTGTTAGGGCAGTTTTCTTCTTCTTTTTTTGTGTTTTTTGTTTTTTGTTTGCTTTTTGTTTTTTTTTAGAAAGGGGGTAGGGTGGGGGGGGGGGGGGGGGGGGTGGTGGTTTTTATCCCCCTTTTTTTTTTAAGGGGGAGGATGTAGATGGAAGGTGGGAGAGGAGGTGGAAGGCTGCTGTTTTGATTGTTTGTATGTGAAATTGTGGTTAAAAAATAAATCATGTTATGATGAATACTTTTTTTTGGTTTGTAAAAATGCAGACTGAACTTGTCCAATTTCAGGCTTATCAATTTTCTTGCCAAAGTTAAAAGATCTGAAAATTTCTGTAACTTTTTTTGGTTCTTTTCTTATTACTGGTTGAAATTAATGGTGGTGAAGGAAGTTGAAAGAGGTGATGGTCCTTTTTGTGTGTGTGTGGTATTCCTGCTCTTGCCTACCCCCTCCCTCCTCCTCTCCTCCTCCTCCCCTCCCCTACTCCCTCTTCCCAGAGCCTTCCTTAGCATAATGTAATACACACACACTCTAAGACACTTCCTTATCTGCCACTTATTCATGCGAGAGCAATGATATCTTGTGTCAGTGTTTTTGGTGACTGTCCTTTTGCCTACTACATTGGCAATCCTTTCCCCCCCACAGCTCACAACAAGAATACTACGGTCGGTCGTCTCGGCCATCGAGCCGGTCGGAACGAGAGAGGGAGCCGTACAGTGGCGGACAAGGCTACGCTGCTGGCTATGGCAGCGGCTATGACGGCTATGGCGGCGGCGGCGGCTACTATGACCAGTACGGGCAGTACCAGTACGGGCAGTACTACAGCTACCAGCAGTATGGCGACCAACAGCAGTCAGGTAATAATAATAATGTATGGAATTTATATAGCACTGAATCTTGTAAGGAGGCAGGGATGACCACGCAAAAGCTGGATATCCAACATCAAGGAGTGGACCGGCCTCACTGTACCAAACCTCCTGAAAGCAGCCCAGGACAGAACCATTTGGCGGTCCACTTGCAGAGTCCGTGCGGGTACCCCAACGGTCGTCCCGACCAAGGGATGAATGCGAATACGAATCTTGTAAAGCAACAAATCAAAGCGCTTTAAAAAAAAAATTTATGCGTGTGTATGCAGTTTTTTAAAGTTTGTCACCTGCTTCCCACCGGCACACAGTGGCCTAGGTAAAGAAAGAACAGTTTGTTTTTTTTCATTCTATTTTTGTTGGTGTTACGTTGTGTGTTTTGTGGAGGGTTTTCTAAAGGGAGGTGGGGAGCTGATGGCAAGGGGTTTGGGTTTTTTGTTGTTTTTGTTTCGTTTTAGGCCCACCCCTCACTGTGTGATTGTTGTTTATTTTTTTGGTCAATTTGTAGCTTTTCTAGATTTTGACTCACACTGGCCCAGACCCAAAGCTTTGTCATTGAGTTATTGGTATAAACAAAAGTGCCAGGGCCTATATTAAAATGTTACAATGCAAAAAAAAACCAGCCCAAAAAACCAAAATAATGTAGAGATTGTCTTCAGCCATGACAACTTCTTACCATAGCATCTTGTACTCTTCAATTAAGGTGGAAAAAAATTCCCTGAAGTCTGAGTTTGGCTGCCTATATGGTGAGGTATTTGAAAACAGCTGTACATGGAACATTTTCCAAACAGTCTGCTTTTAACGTTTTGTACTTAAGGTCCCACAATAACTACTAGGTGTGATGAGTGAGACAGAGTGCATATTCTGGTTGACCCTCAGGTTGTTAATCTGGGAAATGCCCAACAACCATCTAGAGATTTACAAAGTAATGCACAGATTGTTTGATGGATAGGTGTGTGTGTCATCCAGTATAGCGCTGGCCATAGCTGGCCAGTTTTATGACAGATGGATAAGTTTTTTAAGGGCATATACACAAGATGTTTTATATGTGTTGGTTGGCTCACAGGATTTCAGATTGTAATGTTGTCTGAAGGGACTTTAAAAAGTTCTCTGGAACTGACACTTCAGTGAGACTTGAGCCTTCAGTCACGGTCAGATCACAAGTTCAGTGCTCTAACCACCACACTACTGCCTCCTTAGCTAATCAGGCACAGGTGGTCTGAAATCGTCTTTTGTTGTTGTGAGATCAGATTTTCAGTTTTTCCTGTCAGCAACTACGAAGTGATATAATCACATGCATAGTCTTGGGGGTATTGAATAGGGAATTTTTGTTTTCCTTCTGCTGTTGTGATGGACATGAATAATTGGGTATGCATCTCTCTTTCTCTCTTTCTCTCTCTCTCTCCTCTCTCTCTCCTCTCTCTCTTCTCTCTCTCTCTCTCTCTCTCTCTCTCTGTTGCTTGTAGTTGTGTCCTTTCCTCACCTCGTTCCTTTTTTTCTTCCCCATTTCCTCTTTTCTTTTCCTTGAGTGCTTTCATACCTCAGCTTCACAGCTCTTCTTCAGTCATCTCCTACGATCCAATGCGAGTGGCTTGTTGGGTCTCCTTCACTCAGGGACGTCTACGTTTAGTCTTTTTCTGTAACGACGCTTTACAGCAAGGTTGGGGCTGGGCATAGGCTTGCTGTACCTGGCAGCTCGGTTGTCTAGATCTGTGTTTAGTCGTCGACCTGGAATCTTCACCGTACCAACCTCTTGGGTATTGCTGAAACGCTGAAAAAAAACAACTTGCCATGCTTGCTTGGATTCAGCAGGCTACCAGCAAGGACGGATGACGCCCCCCAAACACATCCTGCCCCACGTGCGCGTGTGCTTCTCTCCCACGGGCCAGCTGGTGACGGTTCTACCCACGCGGCCCAAGGACGGTCAGCCGGCGGTGGTGGAGATGCACGACCTGCAGGTGCTGCTGCAGAACTGCCCCGAGGTGGAGGAGCTCAAGGCCTTCCCCGGACCCCTGGTCAGGTAGGTCTAGGGCAGGGAAGGAGGCTGTCGGCAGTTTGGAGATTCAAGATTTTATTTCAAGAATCCCCCTCCCCCCAAGGGGTACATGAAATTTAACAAAATCACAACTTGCGGATGTGGTAAAAAAAAAAAAGGTAAAGGAGTCCCATAACCTATAAGGTCGTAGGGGAGCAAGGCGTCAGAGACCTCACTTCTCTAGGGGCTACCAGCATATTGAGGGCGGCGGCGCCCATCTCCTCTCCCTCGCTGCTTTACCTTCCCTGACCCTAAAGAGGGCAGGTACCCGTTTACAGCTGGGTGAACTGGGGGAACTGTACTGAAGCCAAGGCGCGCAAACGGTCACCCATCCAACTGGTAACCACGCTCGACGCTAATACTCACAACACAAATTCGCTCCAAAATGTGAAAAGTACAAATTATGGACAAGGATAGGATGTGCTTTGCTTCTGTGTGTAGATGATGTAGGTGGTCTTCTGTGTGTGTGTGTGTGTGTGTGTGTGTGTGTGTGTGTGTGTGTGTGTGTGTGTGTGTGTGATCAAGTGAAGTGTGTGTGTGTGGTCAAGTGAAGTGGTGTGTGTGTGGTCAAGTGAAGTGTGTGTGATCAAGTGAAGTGTGTGTGTGTGTGTGTGTGTGTGTTGTGTGTGTGTGTGTGTGTTCTTTCATGTGTGTGTTCTCTTTCTCTCTCTCTCTCTCTCTTCTCTTCTCTCTCTCTCTCTCTCTCTCTCTCTCTCCTCTCTCTCTCTCTCTCTCTCTCTCTCTCTCTCTCTCTCTCTCTCTCTCGCGTGTGTGTGTGTGTGCTCGCGTGCGCACACGTGCATGCATGTGTGTGAAGTTCCATGTGTGTTTGTGTGATATGTGCTTATGAATGAGTGAGTGAGTGAGTTAATGAGAAAGAGAGAGGGAGGGAGGATTGTTTGTGTGATATGTGCTTATGAATGAGTGAGTGAGTGAGTTAATGAGAAAGAGAGAGGGAGGGAGGATAGGTAGAGAAGGGGAGGGAGGATATGTATGTGTGTCTGTAAGTATTAGTAAGGTCTTCCTTGTGTGCGTGCGTGCGTGAGTGTGTGTGTGTGTGTGTGTGCATGTGAAGCGCACACCCGCATGCATGCACGTGTGCCCACACCCAGCCTCACAGTCCTAAAGTTCACAACGCTGACACAACTTGTCTGTGTGTGTGTGTGTGTGTGTGTGTGTGAGTGTGTGTCTGTGTCTGTGTCTGTGTCTAAATGTTCCAAGACAGAGAACTCGATGTAACACCAACAGACTGTGATACACTACCGTAAACAAAGTCACAGGAATAAGGTGAAATACTACACCACTATACTCCTTACTGAAGGCAAATTACAGACATGCCTCTGTATTTCAAATGTTCACAGAAATCTAAAGGTAAAGTACTGTCACACACCCTCGTAAATTAATTCTTACTGTAAAAGAGGTGGGGGATGGTTTATCTCTAGATGACACTGTGTGTGTGTGACCCAGGAACGAGACCCACAAGAACGACGTGCTGCTGCACTGCCAGGCGAAGGCCAAGGAGTGTTCGGAGAACGTGGACATGCTGGACAGGGACTCTGCAGAACTCATCTGGAGGCTCCTGGAGCTGCTCCTGAAGCAGAACGGGGTCAGTGCAGATCATGTAAAGAGGTTTTAAGGTGGGGTGGTGGGGGGGGGGGTTTGCTGCGGGGATGGGGGTGGTTGGGGGAGGGGGGTCTGCGGGGAGGGGGAAGGGCTGTGGGGAGGGGAAGGGCTGTGGGAAGGGGTGAGGGGTCAGGAAGGGAAAGAGGAGGAGGAGGAGGATTCATTTCATGGGAATTTTAATTTGTGTGCCTGTCTTTTTATTTTATTTTTAAAAAGTGTGTTTTGTGTGTGCGTGTGTTGGGAGGAGGGGAGGTTTTTTGTTTTGTTTTGTTTTGTTTTAAAGGGAAAGAGTGTAC
Organism: Rapana venosa; assembly: GCA_028751875.1. Taxonomy (NCBI): domain Eukaryota; kingdom Metazoa; phylum Mollusca; class Gastropoda; order Neogastropoda; family Muricidae; genus Rapana; species Rapana venosa. The sequence goes on from CM054161.1 coordinate 39,162,477, forward strand.
ACAAATTTCAAGAAGCTTGTTTGTGTTTTGGTGGGTTTTTTGGGGGGGCCTGATTTCTTTAAAATAAAAAAGTCTCTGAGATGGGAGCAGTGGTCAGCATCTTAGTACGTTATTGTGAGGAACTTTCTGTTTTTTTTTAAATTACAAATATCTATTGGTTAGCAAAAAAATATTTTCAGCAAAGCACAATTTTTCATTAAGAGAAGGAAAATCAAAACAAATCAAAAAGTTAAAAACAAGAAAGTCAAGACCAAACGAACAGATTTTATTTGAAAAGGGTAGTTGGGAAATCAAGAAAAGGAAAAACAAGCACAACTGCAGCAGCTTCTTTATCATCCCTCTGTGATCATCCCTTGTTCCCGTTATCACTCATTATCTCCCATCCGTATCAAAGCAACAAACAGAAAGTCACACACTGTGCTACAGCCATAGCAATACAGTAGGGTTATACAACACTGGTTTGGATCTGTAACTCTTTGTCGTCCCTTTACACTGGAATCAAGTGGTGGTGTTCTTCTCATAGTGTCCCTGAAAAAGCCTACTCAGGACAGAGTTTGACACACACAGATCTATCAAACTGTGATGGGGGAAAAAAGTCTGAACCTTTTCTCTACAGGTAAGCTGTTGTAGGGTAGCCAACCATCCACTACTGGGTTACAGTAGGGTAGAAATGTGCACAGTGCGCGTGTACTGGGAGAGAGAGGAGTTCTCTCTCTTACCGTAAGGATAGTGTTAACTTAATTAACATTGTATTTCCCTCCAGTTGCATAAACATCAGCTGTTAAACTTAACATTGTATTTCCCTCCAGTTGCATAAACATCAGCTGTTAAACTTAACATTGTATTTCCCTCCAGTTGCATAAACGTCAGCTGTTAAACTTAACATTGTATTTCCCTCCAGTTGCATAAACGTCAGCTGTTAAACTTAACATTGTATTTCCCTCCAGTTGCATAAACGTCAGCTGTTAAACTTAACATTGTATTTCCCTCCAGTTGCATAAACATCAGCTGTTAAACTTAACATTGTATTTCCCTCCAGTTGCATAAACATCAGCTGTTAAACTTAACATTGTATTTCCCTCCAGTTGCATAAACATCAGCTGTTAAACTGATTATTGTATTCTCCTCCAGTTGCATAAACATCAGCTGTTAAACTTAACATTGTATTTCCCTCCAGTTGCATAAACATCAGCTGTTTTTTTTAAAAAAAGTGTCGAAATACCTCAAAACTTGTTTTGTTATACTCTTGTCATGGGTTTGTATGTATGTCTAGATGACAGGTGTTTTGACTTGACGTCATCTTCTTCATCGAATGCTCAGACATCAACCATTGTTGCCTGTCATACGAGCGAAAATGCGTTACACTGCCGTTAGTTAACCTCTTAACTGCCCAGTACAAGTGCACCCTATATGCCGGGGAATAAAATTCTTATGTACCATTGCTATGTTCATATCCCTTTTACTCAGAAACTACTACATGAATATTCCTGATAGTCTACCCAATGACAGTGTATATATCGTAGATTCCTTCAAGGCAAGCTCAAATTAGTTAGCATGATATTTCACTGCGAAAATATATTTAAAATGTAAAAAATCGACCAAAAATACGATTTCTTCATCACCACTGTCATTCTGAGTACCCCCCATCTCAATAACGTCAAACATATGTCTAGGCCAAATCTCATTCATTGTTTTCTAAATACACGATCACCTGAATCATATGCGATCGTTTTCATCACTGTTAGGTAAATCAAGAGTTTAATTTGCCACTTTTACAGCTGTGTAAAGTTATTGATGCCTTCAACAAGAAGTGTCAGCAATTTTGAACAAGAACTTCCCAAGCAGTCATGCATAAAAACACAAAATACGAGCGAAAAAAACGATCGTTTTTGCCACGGTTTTTGCAGCTGGATGTTGCCAAGCAACAGGAGAGTGATCTCCACTAATTTTGGAGTTCTTTCCCGTTAACTGTAGTCAAGGAAGCTGGCTTGTTTACTTCGGTTTCGACACCCCGGAAATTTTCCGGGTTGTAGGCGTATAGGGTGCACGTTTATCCCCGGAAAATTTCCGGGGTGGGCAGTCTAGTGGTTAAGCGCCTGACAAGTCGGGCCCTGCGCGTCTGACTTCATCGTGACTCGAACTCTTCCTTTCGCTCGCAGGCGATCATCGGAACGGACATCGCGGACCTGCTGTTGATAGGACACGAGCCTTCAACCCACGACTACAAAGTGGGCGGGCTACGTATCACCCAGAGCAGCAGTTCGGATCCCCTGGGGACCCCGGACAAGGAAGGGGACTCTGGTGCCTCCAGTCCCGCCGTCAGGACGTCGGCTGATCGCACGGTGATATCGGCCGCCCAGGTGCTGGAGGAATCGACGGATCGGTTCAGACACCTGCTGCTGTATGGGCACAAGAAGGTGAGGAGTTTGTATTGTGTGTGTGTGTGTGTGTTTCTTTTTGTTTGGTTTTGCTTTGCTCTTGTGTATGTGTGTTGTGTGTGTTTGTGTGTGTTGTTTTTTGTGTTGTGTGTTTGTGTGTGTGTGTGTGTGTGTGTGTGAGTGGTGAGTGGAGAGGTGAGTGAGGGTGATGGGGTAATGGCGTATGTATTCTTATGGTGTTGTTGTGTGTCCGTCAACGCTTATTGTTCAGACTGTCTTTTTTTTTTTGTACATGCATAGGGAGAGCGAACACTGTCTTTCATTATAATGCTTTACGTCCACCTCTGGAATCAACAGACCCACCCTTCCCCTTTTTCTTTTTTGCCCTCCCCCCATAAAAACGAATAAAAAAAAAAATCTGCTTTAGTTTCAGTTGCTTTCAGACCTTCAGCTTTAGCTGTTCTATTTAAAGTAATTTTAAAAGTCTGTACAAAAGTTGAGGCTTGAAGGCATGATATTGAATCATGCCCTTTCTTCATCATTTTTTAATTCAATTTTTTTTTTATGTGACTGCTGTTGTAAATGTCTGGGAGTTTTTGTCTTTATGAGAATAGGTATCCTAAATATTCTTTATTATTATTATTTTTTTTATATTCTTCTGCTAGAGCTACAAGGTTCACCAATGGTGAGGTTTTTTTGGCGTATGCAACCTCCCCCCCCCCCCCTCCCTCCTCTCTGGCCTTGAGGTGGGGACGTTCCAACTTCAGGGACAGTGTCTAAACACAACACCGCAGTATTATTATTATTATGTCTTCTCAAGACCTAGCAAGACCTGGGCTGCCTGTATTGCAGACGATCTTGGAGAAAGGGGCATAAATAAGGAGGAAGCTCAAAACAGAGAGAGATGGAGAAGGCTCATCAATGTCAAACCTCCCCTGGGAGAAACGTGACAAAAAAGGAAGAAAGAAGAAGATGATATGTCTTCTTTTATTATTTTTTTAATTTTTTTATATCGAGGATAATGGAATAAGCATTTATGTGCTTTTTTACATCCAGTCCCCGTGTGTATGCGGATTTGTGAATTCTGTCATCTGTTCCCACCGGCACACACAACGGCCTACTCTTACGAAAATCGGAACAGGATTTAACGTGCGCGCAAGATGTTCTGCATGCGTTCACACACACGGGGCCTCGGTTTATCGCCTCATTCGAAAGACTTTTGGGGGAGAGTGGATGAGTCTTCACTGATGTTATAACTCCAGAGGAAACTATCCCCCTTAAACGGGAATCGAACCCAAGGTCGTCAGATTGCCAGCGCAATGTTCTGACCACTAGGCTATCCCGTCCCCCACCCCCCACCCCCCATCTTCCATCTTCTCAGTTGGATTATGCATTGTGGCCTGTAATAATGCGCAAAGAGACTAAAAGCAGCGGTTGTCGTGAAGTGGCAGTGCAATGATGGGGGTATGTGTGGTGTGGTGTGTTCAGGAGGCGCTGGACTGGGCCATGAAGCACAACCTGTGGGGCCACGCCCTGTTCCTGGCCAGCAAGATGGACAATCGCACCTACGCCAACGTCATGACGCGCTTCGCCAACACGGCCATGCGCATGAACGATCCCCTGCAGACGCTGTACCAGCTGATGTCTGGCCGCCAGCCGGCCTCTGTGACGGTGAGAGTTGGGGTACTGGTGTTGTTGTTGTTGGGTTTTTTGTTGTCAGTTGTATGAATTTTAAGTTTCTGTGGTAGGCTGATCAATGTGCTTTGTAATGGGTACAACAAGTTTGGACTTTAAAAATAAAAATATTTAAAAATTGAAGCTTTGGAGGGTTTTGGGTTTGATAATTTTTTAAAAACAAAATGATAATTTAAAAGAATACGCGAAAAAAAAGCTGGGTTTTTTTGTGTTAGGGATACAAGTTTATTTGATGGAAAATGATGGACCTTTCTTCCATGAAAAAAGTTTTGAAAAGAAACCGACAATGTGTTTGCCATATGCATTCCATGTGTGCAGACTTACATATGCATGTGCACACCCATGCACGCGGCACACACACACATGCGCACACACCCCCAACCCCCAACATACATACACACACAGAGACACACACATACAGACACACAACACACACAGAGACCATCATGCTGACGAAAAGGTGGTTACAATAATGGCTGTTATTGTATTCATTATGTGCAGAGCGTGGTGGACGAACGGTGGGGAGACTGGCGCCCCCACCTGGCCATGATCCTCTCCAACCACTCCTCACGCCCTGACCTGGACAAGAAAAGCATCGTCACCCTGGGGGACACCCTGGGTAGGTGACCACCCTACCCCATTCTTTGGCACCTTGAGCTTTTGACATGTTTGTAGGGTGTGCCGCCATTGTGTGGAACGTTCTATATATTAAGCAAGTGCACAGATTCAGCTTAACTCGGTAAAAGGTCCGGGGCCTAGTGATTCAAATTAGCGCGCTTCTTTCCTTCCCCAAGTCCAAGTGTGTGCAGTCAGTTCCTGCTATAATTAGTCAGTACCAGCTGGGCTGGGTTTGGATGGGATGGGATGGATAGCAGCTGAGAGTGGCTGAAAGTGGGGGGAAACTGACCACAGCTGTGACAGCACTTTTGCCAAGAGATTTACCTTGAGAGTTTCATTAGTTGTACAGCTCCTTGCAGGGGATATGTAATAGATAGTTTTTGGCATCCTGCCAGACGTGAAATGATCTTGGGAATCTTTCACATGCAATCTGCATGTATATATTATACAGAAAGAGTATGCAATTATTCTACCATCATGTTTGCATGCAGCAGCATATAAGGCTCCAGACTTGGACGTTTTCAAAAGTTGATTTGTCAGTCTTTTATCAAAGTAAGTGTGGGGCTTTGAAAACGAGCAGCCTAAAAGCTTAATCAATCCTCACATAGCTGTGCCTGTCTCCTGCCCATATCACAAGCTTCGATTTTTCAATGGGGCAGAGCCAGAAAAGTCAGGATTCCAAATGAGTTTGAAGGATATTGAAAAAGAAATCTGGCAAGAATAAAGTTGCTCGTGTTAAGGTGATGGTTAAAGCAGCCATAAGACTCAGCTTCTCTACGGGCCAGCATATTGAAGGCGGCACCCATCTCCTCTCCCTCGCTGCTTTACCTTCCCTGACCCTAGAGAGGGCAGGTACCCATTTACAGCTGGGTGAACTGGGGGAACTGTCCTGAAGCCAAGGCGCGCAAAAGCTCACCCGTCCAACTGGTAACCACGCTTGACGCTGCTTAACTGGTTGGGGTAAAGCGAGTGCTCTGTTGACCACTGAGCTATCCTGTCCCACATGCCAAATGTACATTTTTTGAAAAAAAAAGAAAAGTTTTTGGATTGATTGGTTGATTGATTGATTGTGGGCAGCCACCAAGCACTGTCTGCATGCCAGTCACTTCTGCTACCTGATGGCGCATGTGGAATTTGGGAGCTTCTTCAAGAAGACCTCCAAGATCGTCCTCATTGGCTCCAACCACAAGTAGGGCTGTCATGGGTCTCTAGGACATTTGTGTGTGTGATTGTGTGTCTGTGTATGATCGTGTGGGTGTATGTGTGATTTGTGTGTGTGATTGTGTGTCTGTGTGTGATTTTGTGTCTGTGTGTGATTTGTTGTGTCTGTGTATGATCGGTGTGTCTGTGTGTGGGTCGTTGTGGGTGTATGTGATGTTGTGTGTGATCGTGTGTCTGTGTGTGATTGTGTGTCTGTGTATGATCGTGTGTCTGTGTGTGATTCATGTGTCTGTGTGTGATTGTGTGTCTGTGTATGATTGTGTGTCTGTGTGTGTGTGATTGTGTGTCTTGTGTGATGTGTGCTGTGTGTCATGTGTGTGATTGTGTGTCTTTGTGATTGTGTGTCTTTGTGTGATTGTGTGTCTGTGTATGATTGTGTGTGATTGGTGTTTTTGTGTGATTGTGTGTCTGTGTGTGATCGTGTGTCTGTGTGTGATTGTGGTGTCTGTGTTTTGATTGTGTGTCTGTGTGTGATTGTGTCTGTGTGTGATCTGTGTCTGTGTGTGATGGTGTGTCTGTGTATGATCATGTGTCTGTGTGATCATGTGTCTGTGTGATTGTGTGTCTGTGTATGATCGTGTGGGTGTGTGTGATTTGTGTGTGTGGGGGGAGTGTATGTGTGTGTGAGAGAGAGATTTTATTGATTTTGATTTTATTTTATTCTTTTATATTGAGAATAATGGAATAAGCACGTATGTGCCAGAGAGAGTGAGTGAGTGTGTGTGTGTGTGTGTGTGTGTGTGTGTGTTGTGTGTGTGTGTGTGTGGGTGTGTGTGTGTGTGAGAGAGAGATTGTGTGTGATGTGTGTGAGAGAGAGATTGTGTGTGTGTGTTGTGAGAGAGCGAGAGATTGTGTGTGTATAAGTGTGTGAGTGAGTGAAGCGAGTGTATTTTTTTAGATGAATGTGTATGTTGCATGTATACTTACATGCAAGGTGGTGGGTGGGGGGGTATCCAACACCAATTCAGTGCAGCGCAGTGCAATACAATACAAATCAATACAGTACACAATCCATACAAAGCAATACAGTTCGATCCATACAAATCAATAAATACACAATCCATACAAATCAATACAGTACACAATCCATACAAATCAATACAGTTCATTCCATACAAATCAATACAGTACAATCCACACTAATCAATACAGTACAATCCACACAAAACAATACAGTACAATCCACACTAATCAATACAGTACAATCCTTACAAATCAATACAGTTCAATACAATCCAAAATCAGTACAATACAATCCATACAAAACAATTCAGTACACAATCCACACAAAACAATATAGTACAATCCATACAAAATCAATACAGTACGAATCAATACAGTACACAATCCTTACAAATCATGCTATCGTTGCAGTACAAACCATGGAGGTGGTGGTGGTGGTGGTGGTGGTGTGTGTTTCAGTTTGTCGCTGGAGGAGTTTTCCAACAACGGTGCTATCCAGTGCACGGAGGTGTACGAGTACGCTCAGACGTTGGGCAGCAGCAAGTTCTGCCTGCCACAGTTCCAGGTATCGTGGAGCAGAAGTCTGTGTGTGTGTGTGTGGGGGAGGGGGGTTGTGTGTGGAGCATGGGGGGGGGGGTGGGGGAAGTTTGTGTGTGAGTGATATTTTTTATTTGAAGTTATCTTGGAAAGTTTAACCAGTATGAAATGTAGGCTTTTTCTTGTGTCTTTTTTGAGATTACGATTCATATCTATGTGCCTGTCAGTATTGTTGCATCAGACCTGTTCTTCTGTATGGTTCGGAGATGTTGGTTTTCACAAAAACCGTCGAACGTTTGTTGAAGAGCTGTGAAAACCGAATGCTACGCTACATGACAAAGATCAAATGGGAAGACAGGATCACGAATAAAGAACTATGGAGAATGTGCAAAGTTGATGATCTGAAGTCTGTAGCAATAGACTGCGCTGGTTTGGGCATGTTCAACGGAAAGCAGACCACCGCATCATAAAAAGAGCAATGAACTTCGTAGTGGATGGAAAGAGACCAAAGGGAAGACCTAGCAAAACCTGGGCTGCCTGTATTGCAGATGATCTCAGAGAAAGGGGCGTAAATAAGGAGGAAGCTCAAAACAGAGAGAGATGGAGAAGGCTCATCAATGTCAAACCTCCCCTGGGAGAAACATGACAAAAAAGGAAGAAGAAGAAGAAGTGCCTGTTAGTATTGTAATTGCCCTTCTTCATGGTATGATTAAAGTGTTTTTGACTTGATTCATTGTGTTGTGTTACGCAGGTGTACAAGTTCCTCTACGCTTGTCGTCTGGTGGAGTATGGTCTTGCTCAGGAGGTATGCTACTGTTTTGTTTTTTATTTTTGATATTCTTATGCTGAATGTGTTACAACCATTATGCTTTGTTGTATGTGAAATTCGTGCGAGTGAAGAAACGGTGTTCTGTGTCCTCTTTGCAATGTAGGGAGTAGCTAATGTAAGAACTGTGTGATTCCGGAATGATTTCTTATTGTCGTCTTGTGACTCTTGATTCGAGAATGATTGATCATTATCATCATCTTTATCGTGGGAGGGAGGGGTGGGGGGGACGTAAGTGACGTGATGATGATGAGGAGGAGTTTATATATATAAACCAGTGCTCAACTTTATCTGAAATTTTATGCGGTTCGTATTTAAAAATTACGTGACCCTAGACATTTTGTGGACCCAGTGAGTTTGATGGGTAAGGCAGTGTGGCTATGCTTTAAAACATACACACACACTCATCCTTGTTCATGCACATACCTACGTTCATTTGCGTATGCATGTGTGAAAGACATACCGACTCACTCATTCACTCAATGGTTCCACACACTCTCACACGTTCACTCCTTCAGAGAAACTGCCCTATCCTCAGATTGATGAGAGACAGAGAGAGAGAGACAGAGAGAGAAGAGTGTGTGCGCATGTGTGTTGCTGTTAGGTTTATTTTCCTGTTGAATTCGTTTGTAATCCTCCAAATCCCAAAAGGGGTGAAAGGAATTAAACCTTGAATCTTGTGTGTGTGCTGTGTGTGTGTGCGTGTGGCTGTTAGGTTTATTTTCCTGTTGAATTCGTTTGTAATCCTCCAAACCCAAAAGGGGTGAAAGGAATTAAACCTTGAAGCTCTGTATGTGTGTGTATGCTGTGTGTGTGTGTGTGTGCTGTGTGTGTGTGTGCTGTGTGTGTGTGCTCTGTGTGTGTGTGTGTGCTCGTGTGCTCTGTGTGTGTGCTGTGTTGTGTGCTGTGTGTGTGTGTGTGTTGCAGGCCTTCCATTACCTGGAGGTGATCGCCACGCATGTGTTGATCAACCCCGCCCGCTTTCACCCTTCCTTCCTCAGCATACTGTATTCCGTGAGTAGAGGGAGGGGTCTTCTGCTCTTCACGTTCTTCCTGTCCTCTCTTCTCTTTTCTCTTTACCTCTCTTCTATTTTGTCTTCTCTTCTCTATTTTCTCCTCTCTTCTATTTTGTTCTCTTCTCTTCTTTTTTCTTTTCTTCATTTTTTCTTTTCTTTTCTCTTCTCTTCTCTTTTCTCTTCTATTTTCTTCTCTTCTGTTCTATTTTCTCCTCTCTTCTCTTTTTCTTTCTTCTCTTCTTTTCCTCTTTCTCTTACTTTCCTCTCTCCCTTCCCCTCCCCTTCCTTTCTCTTCTCTTGTCTTTCTCTTTGTCTTCTCTTCTCTTGTCTTCTCTTTCTACTCTTTCTTCTTTTCTTTCTCTTTTTCCTCTCTTGTCTTCTCTTATCTACTCTACTCTGCTCTACTGTGTTCTATTCTGCTCTACTCTACTCAACTCTACCCTACTCTACTTTACACCTACTCTACCTGACCCTACCCTACCCTCTTCTCTTCTCCCTTTTCTCCTATCCTCTCCTCTCCTCTTCTCTCGCTTCTCCCCTTCTCTCCTCTCCTCTCCTCCCCTCCCCTCCCCTCCCCTACTCTCTTCTCTCTTCTCTTCTCTTCCTTTCCTCTCCTCTCCTCTCATCTCCTCTCCTCTCCTCTCCTCTCTGCTCTTCTCATGCTCATGCCTTTGCTCTTCTAAATCCACATGGGCAGAGAGATGTGCTTTGCCAGGTTTTCTCCTGCCCAGTACACACAGTGTGTGACAGTGTCTGTGTGTGTGGTGCTCTAGTGACGACGTCTTTGTCAATACAGGGAAGAAGAGAAAAGAGACGAGATGTCTGTCTAGATACAGTTTTGCTTGATCGTTCTTTCTGTAACCTTCTGTTGTTGTTTTTTCTGTATTTTGTCTTTTAGCGATAATCATGAAAAGAACTTGAAGATTTAAAAATTGTTTTCAGCTTTATCATCATCATCAAAAATTTTCAAGCTTTATTATTATCATCATCATCAAAAATTGTTTCAAGCTTATATTATTATCATCATCATTATGATTATTATTATCATTATTATTATTAATCTCGGCTCACTCAATGTGGATGTTTTTGTGTGGACAGATGTCGAGCCAGCTGAAACATGGCGACCCTCAGAAAATGCATGCGGGCTACGATTCTGCTGACCCTGAGTGGCTGACCAGGCTGTACACCGTTTGTCAGAGTTACGAGGTAGGAGGAGGGGAGGCCTGTGGGTGTGAGTGGGAGGGTGGGTAGGTGGGGGATGGGGTGTCTGTGTGTGGAAGGGGTTGGCGGGGGGTGGTGTAGTGTGTGTGTATTTGTTGGTGGGTGGTTTTTTTTCCTCTTTGGAGGTGTGCTCTGTGTGTGTGTGTTTGATTTTTTTGCTTGTTTGATGTGTTGGTACAAGAGAGAGAGAGCAAGAGAGATAGAAAAGAGATTGATATAGCTGGAGTAATTTGTGTTTATTAAATATATATCTACTGTCGTCCTTGTGGGCATCTATACACAGGACATCAGTTACTCTCATGTGTGAACTTTTTTTTTTTTTTTTTTTTTTTTTTAGGAGAGTGGGGTTGGTGTCCCCTGTTAACTGCACTCGTGAGAAAAATCCCCTTGGAATAGCATACTGGTTGGGGACTGCCTCCCCCACTGTCAGTTATTGTCAGAAATTGAGTGTGATGCACTGGACCAATGACCCTTGACTGAGTTATGCCGGATTTGCATGCTGTGCCCACCCCCTTTGAAACCAACATACATCACAAAAGCATCGTGCAGAGAGAGAAAAAAAGGGTAAAAGGTAGAAAGGTGTCCCAGTAACCTATGCAGTCATTGAGGAGCGAGATGTCAGAGACCTCAGCTTCTCCAGGGGCCAGCATACTGAGGGCGGCACCCATCTCCTCTCCCTCGCTGCTTTACCTTCCCTGGCCCTAAAGAGGACAGGTACCCATTTACAGCTGGGTGAACTGGGGGGTTGTACTGAACCCAGGGTGCACGTGCAAAAGGTCACTCATCCACTTGGTAACCACACTCAATGCTGCCTAACCTTTTCCCTAAACCGGCTACAGGGTAACCAGCCATCTGCTAACCCATCCCTCCATATCACCCCACTACTGGTATCTGACATCTCTATCCCCAATGACCACATAGGTTAGGGGAACACCTTTTACCTTTTAAAATATTTTTTTTTTTTAGGTTTCGGTAGCATACAAATGCACGCAGTACACTCGGCCTGGGAAAGAGAGGTTCTCTCCCTTAACCGTCTTGTCCCCGATCCGACCGCAGCCGACAGTAACGGCAGCTGCCGCTAGATTCCAATACAACCGCAGCCGACAGTTGGTGCTGTGGGCAGTACTTTTCCATCACACACAGATTTCGTGGTTTTCACACAGTGTGTCTGAAAACTGGTGGGGCGATGCAGGGAGGGTGTCAGACGGTGCCAGTGACAAATTTAGACCACTAACATGCGTGTAGTGGGGAGGGAAGGAAGAAATAACAGCCAGCGACCGGAACGCTTTTCAATGGTGCAGCATGTCGAAAAAAATGGTGTTTTCTTTAGTAGCAGACAATTCATCTGGTTAGCGAGACGATAAATTGAATGTTATTGTCTTGGAAGTAGAAACATTTGAATGAGAATTGTTAAGTGAGTCCGATATTAAACACTTACGAGGAAGAGGAGGAAGGAAATGCTGCAGTTAGGGAGAAGACTGAGCCAGAAAATAACATGCTACACGGCACATACCTGACCTGTGCTACACACACCCACTGTGGAGAAATTTGACCTCCTTGCCAGTCCGCGGCATAGACACCTGAAAACGATGCCTTTTGACTGTTTTCTCATTATTACCACACTTTTGCTTTGAAACTGCAATGGCAGAAACGAACAGATATGCCGATAACGAAAATAGCAAGAAGGAAAAGAAAATAGGTCTCCAGTCTGCCAAGGTTCGTCAGGTGACAGCAATGGGTACACCCCCCACACATCCATAATTTGTGCTTTTTGTGATGTGATGTGACCCTGTGCCACCACTACAACTTTAGAGACTACCAACAATAAAATTTTGTAGGGTTACAGAAGTTCTGTGTTTCGAATTTGTCACACCTGTGCTGTGACACTGGTGACAGTCATGTACAATAATACACTTCTTTACACTTAACCACTAGACTGCCCCACCCCGGAAATTTTCCGGGGCTAAACGTGCATCCTATAGGCCTACAACCCGGAAAATTTCTGGGGTGTCAAACTGAAGTAAACAAGCCAGCTTCCTTGACTACAGTCAAAGGGAAAGAACTCCAAAATTAGTGGAAATCACTCTCCTGTTGCTTGGCAACATCCAGCTGCAAAAACCTCTTCTCTCTCCCCCTGCAGGATGGATCCATCCAGTACAAGTCGGGGTCGGCCACGCCCATGACGGCATATGGGGGGGGTCAGACCCCCAGCAGCGAGAGCGGGGAAGTGGCCAGCTATGGCATGGACACCAGCGGCGTCAATGGCAGCAGTGGCGGTGGTGGTGGTGGTGGTGGGGGGCTGTACGCCCAGGATACCAGTGCCACTTATGGAAACACCAGCTGTGTGGGGTACTACCACCAGCAGCAGCAGCAGCAGCAGCAGACTGCGGGCGTGCAGCAAGGAGAGGCTGCTGCGCAGCAGGCTTATACAGGTAACGGCGGAGGTTTTTGTGAGTTTGGGGTGGAAGGGGGTGGGGGGTGTTGTGATGTTAGACTTTGGATTTTGGTGGGTTTTGTTGGGTGTTTTTTTTAAAGGAAGTGTGTGTTTTTTGAGAGAGAGAGAGAGTGTGTGTGTCTGAGAGAGAGTGTGTATGTGTGTGAGAGAGAGAGAGAGTGTGTGTGAGAGAGAGAGAGTGTGTGTGTGAGAGAGAGAAAGAGTGTGTGTGTGAGAGAGAAAGAGTGTGTGTGTGAGAGAGAAAGAGAGTGTGTGTGAGAGAGAGAGAGTGGTGTGTGTGTGAGAGAGAGAGAGTGTGTGTGTGGAGAGAGAGAGTGTGTGTGTGAGAGAGAAAGAGAGTGTGTGTGAGAGAGAAAGAGAGTGTGTGAATGTGTGTGTGTGTGTGAGAGAGAGATTAAAGATTTGATTTGACTTTATTTCCTCAAAAACAAGTCACTATTTCGGATCTGAGTCTTTGGTTTGTATGACAAGGCTGACATTTTTCGTCATCTCCTAGATCAGCCCTCATACAAATTGCTTGTGCCTGCATACACGCACGCACACATGCATGCACGCATGCACACACACACACAAATTCCTGATCATTGCTTCAAAAACAAAAAAGTTCATTCAATTCATGAAACATGCATACATGTGAATTCAGTTTCTTCCGCACCCCCTAGGTAGAGTAGTACATTCCATGGTAGCAGTGTAATGGAACAATTCCTGCTGGCCGTAGTGTTTAGTTTTGGTGCTTCGTGGGTCAGGAACAAAGGAAAACTGGAGAGTTAATTTTCTTCCCCCTCGTTCTTGTGCAGGGTCAGAGCAGTATGGGCAGTATAGCCAGCAAGGATCAGCGGAGCAGTATCAGTGGCAGCAGCAGCAGCAGCAACAGCAGCAGCAGCAACAGCCGCTGCAGGATCAGCAGCAGCAACAGTATGATGCGTCACAGTACTCTCAGCAACAGTGGCAAGGGACCTATGGTAAGTACGGAGGCGTGTTTTGCAGGTGTGCTGGGTGGGGTGTGTTTGTGTGTGTGTGGGGGGGGGAAGGATGTAGGTTCAGCATAGGGATTTTAAAAAGAAAGAAAAAGCCTAACAAGAAAAATTAAAAATGGTAAATGAAAAAAATTGTCAGATAAGAACGTTCAATAAAAACTAACTTTTTAAAATGGTGAGGGAGTGTGTGTGTGTGAGTATGTGTGTTTGGGTTTTTTTATATTAAAAAAAAAAATTTCCTTTGCGAATGTGTCAGTATTTATGAATGGATTTTTTTGGGTTTTGGTGGCTGGTTTATGTTTTTTTCATTATCGCCTTTCAGGGTTTTTTTCACTTCAAAGATTCTCAGTGGAATTGATTAGTTCACTGATATAGATTTGTAGTGGGCAGGTTGATTGTTATGTAAAAAATACTGGCTGGATGGATGGATTGAGTGATGGATGGATTGAGTGATTGATGGATGGATTGAGTGAGTGATGGATGGATTAAGTGAGTGAGTGAGTGATGGATGGGTTGGGTGATTTATGGAGTGATTGATAGATGGATGGATTGAGCAATTGATTGATGGATGGATTGAGTGATGGATGGTAGATTGAGCAATTGATGGATGGATGGATGGATGAGACTATAAACCGAGGCCCTGTGTGCGAACGCATGCAGAACATCTTGCGCACATGTTAAATCCTGTTCCGCTTTTTGAAAGAGTAGGCCATTGTGTGCTGGTGGGAACAGATGACAAAATTTACAAAACCGCATACACATGGGGACTGGATGTAAAAAAGCACATGAGTGCTTATTCATTATCCTCGGGGGGGGGAGAAATTGATTGATGGGTGGATGGGTTGAGTGATGAATGGAGTGATTGATTGATGGATAGAGTGATGGATGGATTGAGTGATTTATGGATTGATTGAGTAATCGATGGATTGAGAAATTGATGGATGGATGGATTGAATGATGGATGGATTGAATGATGGATGGATGGATAGATTGATGGATGGATGGATTGAGTGAGTGATGGATGGATGGAGTGATTGATTGATGGATGGATAGATTGAGTGATTGACTGATTGATGGATTGATGGATGAAGTGATGGATGGATTGATTGAATCATTGATGGATTGGTTGTTGTGTGCAGATTACAGTCAGGGCTATGGAGCGGATCAGCAGACATCAGCTGCACAGCCAGTCACCTCACAGTACCAGGGGGGGGAAGTGACCCAGCATGGTTCGTATCTCACTCTGTGCGTGCGCATGCAAGGATGTGTGCATGTGTGTGTGCATGTGTGTATTTCTTATTTTTTAATATTTTCTTATTTTATACTTTTATATCGAGGATAACGGAATAAGCACTTCTGTGCTTTAAAAATTTTTTTACATCCAGTCCCCACGCGTATGCGGATTTGTGAATTCTGTCATCTGTTCCCACCGGCACACAGTGACCTACTCTTACGAAAAGCGGAACAGGATTTAACGTGTGCGCAAGATGCTCTGCGTGCGTTCGCACACGGGACCTCAGTTTATAGTCTCATCTGAAGGATGTGTGTGTGTGTGTGTGTGTCTCAGTCTCTCTCTTTCCTTCCCTCTGTCTGTCTCTGTCCGTCTCTCTCCCTCCCTCCCTCTCTCTCCTTCCGTCCCTTCCTTCCCTCTTTCCCTCCCTCCCACTCTCCCCTTCCCTCTCTCTTCCCCCCCCCTCTCCCCCCCCCCCCCTCTCTCCCTCCCACTCTCCCCTTTCCTCTCTCTTCCCCCCCCCCCCCCCCAATCTCTCCCCATCCCTCTCTCTCGCCAAAAGCGCAAAAAAACAGAAACGGTCACTAACGACGGCGCGGTGAAGAGGGCTGTTGCTGTGTCTATCTAGGAACCGACCCAGCAACTCAGTACCAGCACCACCAGCAGCAACAGGCTGCAACCACCCACGCCCAACACCAACACCACCAACACCACCAACAACAGCAACAGCAGCCGCCCTCAGCCGCCGCCACCGCCTACAACTACAACAGCTACGCCCCACAGCAGCGCAACAGCCTGACCTCGCAGAACAGCGCTGCGGAGCAGACGGAAGGGGATGAGGAGGAGGACGATGACGATGACGACGACGATGATGATGGTGACGATGAGGTGGACAGGGAGGCTGCTGGTCCTAGAGGGGTCAACTTTGATTACTTTGCTGCCGCCGCTTCTCAGCAAAAGGTGACGACGACGGGTTTGGAGAGAGAGAGAGAGAGAGAGAGAGTGTGGGTGAGGGGAGGGTGGGGGTGGGGGGGGAGTTGTTTTGGGAGAAGGGGATGGGGTGGTGTGTTGGTGATATGGGTTAGTTTGTTTTTGTGTATGTGTGTGTGTGTGCATTTAATGTGCATTTGTACAAATGTATTGATCAGCATCAACTCTTTTGTGTGTGTGTGTGTGTGTGTTTGCATGCATGCATTAAGTGTGCATGTTTACGAATGTAGTGATCAGCATCGACTCTGTGTGTGTGTGTGTGTGTGTGTTTGCATGCATGCATTAAGTGTGCATGTTTACGAATGTAGTGATCAGCATCGACTCTGTGTGTGTGTGTGTGTGTGTGTGTTTGCATGCATGCATTAACCTCTTAACTGCCAAGTGCAAGTGCACCCTGTATGCCGGGGAATAAAATTCTTATGTACCACTGCTATGTTCATATCCCTCTTACACAGAAACTACTACATGAATATTCCCGATAGTCTGCCCAATGACAGTATATATAAATATCGTAGATTACTTCTAGGCAAGCTCAAATTAGTTTGCATGATATTTCACTGCGAAAATATATTTAAAATGTAAAAAAAATTGACCAAAAATACGATTTCTTTATCACCACTGTCATTCTGAGTACCCCGATCTCAATAACGTCAAACATAAGTCTAGGCCAAATCTCATTCTTCTTTTTTTTAATGCACGATCAGCTGAATCATACACGATCGTTTTCATCACTGTTAGGTAAATCTACAGTTTTATTTGCCACTTTTACAGCTGTGTAAAGTTATTTATGCCTTCAGCAAGAAGTGTCAGCCATTTTGAACACAAACTTCCCAAGCAGTCATGCATAAAAACACAAAATACGAGCTAAAAAACGATCATTTTTGCTACGATTTTTGCAGCTGGATGTTGCCAAACAACAGGAGAGTGACCTCCATTTATTTTGGAGTTCTTTCCCTTTAACTGTAGTCAAGGAATCAGGCTTGTTTACTTCGGTTCGACACCCCGGAAATTTTCCGGGTTGTTGGCGTATAGGGTGCACGTTTAGCCCCGGAAAAATTCCGGGGTAAGGCAGTCTAGTGGTTAAGTGTGCATGTTTACAAATGTAGTGATCAGCATCGACTCTGTGTGTGTGTGTGTGTGTGTGTGTGTGTGTGTGTGTGCCCACCCATGTGCATTAAGTGTGCATGTGTTACAAAATGAAGTGATCAGCATCAACTGATTAAAAAACCCACACATGTAAGCTTGTGTATCCAGTCATCTCAACCCACAATCTACAGACTAGACTCCAACACTATCAAATCTTGGGCTTCTTTCCACATGCTGTACACCACTTCTACTCATCATTTCTTAGTATGAAATAACTAACAGTTTGTTGGGGGTTTTCTGGGGTTTTCTTCAAGTTGTGAGAGAAACTCCGTTCTTTCAGATTGTCATTGGCCCTGTGGGTATGCCCGGGGGCCTGTCAGTACAAATAGCATCCCTACCTCCTGGAAATTCTGTGCTAGGAATTCACTCTTTTCTATCCCTCTCATTGTTTCTGTCTTGTTCCTTTTCTTCCTGTCACCTCCTCCTTTTCCATTTTCTGTCTTCTTGGTGTATTCTCCTGCCTTTTTCCTAGAGAGACCTAGAAGAAAGCAATTCTCTCCCATGCCGAAGTTGGATGTGCTGGGCCTGACTTGTCAGGCGCTTAACGGCAGCGCAATGCATTTTCGCTCCTGATATGACAGACAACAGTAGTTGCTTGCTGTCTGGGCACTCGATAAAGAAGAAGAAGATTGTCACTTCCCCAACTTGCCATCACACCAGCTCTGATCATCTTAACCATTGACTTTTTTTGGACAAGTACCGACAGTGTTCTCTGTGAAAAACTCCCATCCTTCTCTCAGATCATCATTTCCCCAATTTGCTATCACATTATCTCCACCAGCCCTAATTGTCCTAACTACTGACTCTTTTGACAAGTACTCACAGTGTCCTCTGACAAAAACTCCCATCTTTCTTTCAGATCCGCGTTTCCCCAACTTGCTATCACACTATCTCCACCAGCCCTGACCATCATAACTACTGACTCTTTTGACAAATACTGACAAATGTCCTCTGACCAAAAACTCATCTTTCTTCCAGATCCGTCGTTTCTCCCAACTTGCTATCACACTATCCCCACCAGCCCTGACCATAATAATAATAATAATATATGGAATTTATATAGCGCTGAATCTTGTAAAAAAACAAACAAACCGAAGCGCTTGCACTCGAATCATTTACACGCATGCAACCATCATAACTACTGACAAAAAATGTCCAATGACCAAAAACTCCCATCTTTTGTCCAGATCCTTGTTTCCCCAACTTGCTATCATACTATCTCCACCAGCCCTGACCATCATAACTACTGACTCCTATCAACAAAAAATGTCCTCTGACCAAACACTCCCATATTTCTTCCAGATCCTTGTTTCTCCCAACTTGCTTTCACTCTATCTCCACCAGCCCTGACCATCATAACTACTGACTCCTACCGACAAAAAAAAAGTCCTTTGACCAAAAATTTGGTAAATTTTTTTATAATAAAAAGAAGGATAATGAGCCCTTTGATTTGTTGCTTTACAAGATTCAGCGCTATATAAATTCCATACATTATTATTATTATTAAAAACTCCCCTCCTCCTCCTCCTTCTTTTCCAGATCGTGGCTCCACCGAGTCGTTATCGCACGACCTCCACCAGCTCCACGGGCAGCACAGGTCACCGCCGTCGACGCACGACCTCTGGAGGCAGCACAGGAAGTGTGCGAGCTGCCAACAAGTCTGCAGCGCTGGCACAGGCACCCAAATCTGAATCCAAACCCAAGCCTGCTCAGGTCAGTCTGGGTGGGTTGGTTGGGGTTGGGTTTTTTTTTGTTTTCATCTTTTTGATGATGATGTTGTTAGGGTTTGTTTGTAGTGTGCTTTTAGAAGCTGGTATCACTGATAACGCCGTCAGCGCCTGGGTTTATCACAGTTCTTGATTAAACCATTGACGCTGGAGGCAGCAGCAAAGTGAGAGGCTGTATGACCAGTGGCTTTCTTTCCCACTCATGGAATTCCACTTTACAGCTTAGTCTTTAGTGATCGACTATGACTCTGACTAGGAGGCTTGACTCGCACAGTCCTTATGTGCTGCAGCCCTGGGGGCTGGTTGGCCTTTGGAGAACATCTCCAACGCTGACTGTCCTTATGCCCACTTGGCCGAGAGAGTGGGGATGTACTGTGGGCAAGGCATCTCCACTATAATCAAATTTCTGCCCAATTTCCAAAACAGCAGCTGCCTCCTCTGCTGTTTTGGAGGTCATCGTCGGACACGACGGACAAACATACACACACATACACACACATCACTGATAGCTCCCTGTAGGACAGTCTTGGCCGGTCCAGATGTTTTGTGTGACGTGCCCTTACCACTTCAGTGTGCAGTTTGTTTTTCACTTCAAATACAAAAAAGACATCAGTAAGTGACACAGCTTTTGAGGTTTCCATTTCTTCTTTGTCATCGAACACTCAAAGAGCAACTATGGTCTGAAAAAACAACAACCCCTGTTGTCTGTCATATGAATGAAAATGTGTTGTGCTGTAGTTATGCACCTGACAAGTCGGGCCAACTGTATGCTGCGACTGTCGTAGGGAAGAATTGTTACCTTTTAAGTCTTTCTAGAAAAAAGGCAGGGGAATGGAAGACAGAAAATAGAGAAGAAGAGGGTAGCAGGGAATAAAACAATGCAGAAAGAAAGAGAGAGATAAAAAAGAGGGAATTCCTAGCGCAGAATTTCCAGAAGGTGGGGATGCTATTTATAATGACATGCCCACGGCATCCCCACAAGGTGGGGGGTGAGGGGGGATTCCTATGATATAGTGTTCATAGCATTTTGTAAGTAAACTGAACAGTAAAGTACAGAAATGAGCAGAGTGTGTGTGTGTGTGTGTGTGTGTGTGTGTGTGTGTGTGTGTGTGTGTGTGCACAGGACAAGAACGGAGGAGGAGGCTGGTTGGGGGGCCTGTTCAGCAAGTTTGGTCGTGGCAAGAATGAGATGAAACTGCCGGATGACAAAAATCCCTCAGTCAGTATTTCTCTCTTTTTTTGTTGTTGTGTGTGTACGCATGTATGTGTTTATTTTTATTTATTTTTCTTATTTATTCTTTTATATCGAGGATAATGGAATAAGCACTCATGTGCTTTTTACATCTAGACCCCGTGTGTATGCGGTTTTGTAAATTTTGTCATCTGTTCCCACTGGCACACAATGGCCTACTCTTACAAAAAGCGGAACAGGATTTAACGTGTGCACAAGATGTTCTGCATGTGTTCGCACACGGGACCTCGGTTCATAGTCTCATCCAAAGGACTTTTGGGGAGAGTGGAGTCTGCACTGATGTTAACTGCAGGGGAAAATATCCCCCTTGAACGGGAATCGAACCCGGGTCGTCACATTGCGATCACAATGTTCTAGTGTGTGTGTGTGCATGTATGTGTATTGCTGTTAGGTTTATTCTCCTGCTCAATTTTGTTTGTAATCCTCCGTTTCCCAAAAGGGTGAAAGGAATTAAATCTTGAATCTTGTATGTGTGTGTGTGTGTGTGTATGCATGTGTGTGTGTGTGTGTGTTTAAGGAAATAAATGATGAAAAGTAAAGTGCTTGTAAACTAACTACCCACACCAATCAGTATGACCGTTTGGTTCTGTGGTGTGCTTAGCACAAACCCCCTTCCTTTTACCAAGTCCAAGTGTGGTCAGTTCCTGCTGTAATCAGCACCAGCTGGACTGGGATGGGACGGAATGGACAGCAGCTTAGAGCAGCTGAAAGTGGGGGGAACTGACAGCTGTGTGTGATGTGGTTTTTGTTGTTTTGTTTTTGTATGTATGTTTGTTGTTTTTAGGATACCACCAACGACATAGTCATCGATCTCATTTTCTGCTAGAGCCTACACACCTACACTGTTGTATGATTAAATTTGGAATAAATTGGCACGATTTCAAGGTAGAAGTAAATGAATTTAGACTTAATAAAAATTTAAAAAAAGAAAGAGTACTGTAGTTACTTTCATGTTGTTCACTAGTTAATGAAATCAATTTGTCATTTCATATTTTTGTTTTGGTTACACATTTTTTTGTGTGTGTGGTCATTTGTTTTAGGTTTGTTCATGTTAGGCTTGCGTAAGCGAATAGTTTATGATAAATGTACGGGCAGGGTTGTGGCTGCAAGAATAATGTGTGCGGGGGGACGGGATAGCCTAGTGGTTAGAACATTGTGCTTGCAATCTGACAACCCCGGGTTCGATTCCCATTCAAGGGGATATTTTCCTCTGGAGTTGACATCAGTGTAGACTCCACTCTCCCCAAAAGTCCTTCGGATGAGACTATAAACCGAGGCCCCGTGTGCGAACACACGCAGAACATCTTGCGCACACATTAAAATCCTGTTCCGCTTTTCATAAAAGTAGGCTATTGTGTGCCGGTGGGAACAGATGACAATTTACAAAACCGCATACACACGGGGACTGGACGTAAAAAAGCACATAAGTGCTTATTCCATTACCCTCGGTATAAAAAAAAGAAAAAAAAGTGCACTCAACAGATTTGTTGTGGTCTGGAAGAGTAATTGTGTGTGTGGGTGTGTGTGTGTGTGTGTGTGTGTGTGTGTGTGTGTGTGTGTGTGTGGTGTGCTGCCTCGAACAGATTGTGTGGGACTCTGTGAACAAGAGGTGGTGTGAACAAGGATGGGGGAGAGAGATGGGAGGCTGTGGCTGCTCCACCCACTGATTCTGACCTGAAGGGTGAGGCTCTGTGTCTGTGTGTGTGTTGTGTGTGTTTGTTGTGTGTGTGTGGTGTGTTTGTGTGTTTTGTTGTGTTGTGTGTGTGTTGTGTGTGTTGTGTGTTGTGTTTGTGTGTTTTTGTGTGTGTTGTGTTTGTGTGTGTTGTGTGTATGTGCATGTGTGTTTTGTATGTGTTGTGTGTTTTGTGTGTTGTTTATGTATGTGTTGTGGGTGTAGTGTGTTTGTGTTGTGTTTATGTGCATGTGTGTTGTGTATATGTGTGTGTGTGTGTATGTATGTGTAGTGTGTGGTGCGTGCATGTGTGTGTATGTCAGAAAGAAGATGCTTAGCCACTGTGGTTAGGTGTATATAATTGACTGGAAGGTCATGGGTTTGAATCCCACAAATTGAAATGGGGAGGGGAGGGGGTTGGTTGTTCTGTGGGGGGAGGGGTGGGGGGTTTTGTTTGTTTTTGGGTGGGTGTTTTTGGGGGGGGGGGGGGGGGGGGGGGGGGGGTGTGTTATTTTTACTCAGGGGGTCTCCTTATGTAGATTGAGTGAGCAGCAGGCTCACTGGGATGACTGGAACCATACAGTCAGTGGTCATCCATATTATCGTTATCTGACCCCAACACATGCCACTTGGATCAGAACAGATATATATGACAGTTTGGTTGTTTGTTTTTTTCCGTCTGTCCTGTATGTATATCTGTACACTTTGGGGGTGGGGAGGGGGTGGGGGGGCTATATCTATAGCAGTTTGGAAATCCTATTAAAAATTTTTCTTCTGTCTTTGTTGCTTCTCCCCATGGCTTTTTTTGTTTGTGTGTGTGTGTGTTTTATTTTTTTATCTGTTTTTCATTTTTTTTTCTCTTTTTCTCCCCAGGCAAAATGGCAGTTCCGGCCGGTCCCCCAGGGCCAGTGTCGGCCATGAACGGTCCAGCCTCCATGAACCGCTTCTCTATGCAGAGAGGTCGAGGTCAGTGTCACGTTACTGTCATTTCTGTATTATGGCAAAAGGTAAAAGTGTCCCATAGCCTATACGGACATAGAGGAGTGAGACATCAGAGACCTCAGCTTCTCAAGGGGCCAGCATACTGTGGCCGGTGCCCATCTCCTCTCCCTCGCTGCTTTACCTTCCCTGACCCTAAAGAGGGCAGGTACCCATTTACATTTGGGTGAACTGGGGGAACTGTACTGAAGCCAAGGCGCGCAAACGGTCACCCATCCAAATGGTAACCACGCTCAGTGCTGCTTAACCTTGCCTGGGGGAAAGCGAGTGCTCCGACCACTGAGCTATCCCTCTCCTGTATTATGTATATATATATGCAAATTTATGATGTAAAGGTCACTTGTGCTATTAGAATAATTCTTGATGGCCTGAGGTCACCCAGTACATTCAGTCACACAAATCAGGCCTGTCAAGGGAAGTTATTTTTTACAACTTTCAATAGTCACTATACACAAAAAAACTGATTAGATATATTTATATATACTATCTTTTACTGCAAGAAATATCAAGTCCTGCATTCTTCATCATATAAAGTACACACTGGGCAAGGCAATTTTGGCATTCATACAGTTGTTTACCCCCCAAAATTTAATCATGATACCTCATCAATTTTTACTGTCGGTTTGGCTGTCACAATCTCTTCTACTAAACTTGTAAACAGCAGCTTCTAGGCCACTCTGCCTCATCTGCTTGATCAGTCTTAACAATATTCCAATGGAAAAAGCCTTTAAATCTGCTCTACAGGTGTCCAAATCCTCTCTCAGCACACATCCTAACCATTGCCCATAAACGAGATTTATTTAGCAAACTTTGAAAATTCATAATTTGCTGAAAACCTTAACTGATTCAGATACAGTAGAAGTGCAGATAACATGGCGGCATCTTGTTTACGCAAAGCAGCAACTCTCGCGAGAGTCTCGTTTATGTAAACAACAATGGCGGCGCTCATAGTAAGCACAGTGTTTGCAGGCATTGTGGCGGGAAAAACAGTTCTGTTTTTTACCGCGGCGTTTGTGGGTGGCTGCCCCGGGGGTTGAGATAATCTGTTTGTCTGTGTGGTAGTCCTGTTTGTTTCTGTATTTCCCCTCTGTGACCTTCATGTTTGTGTATTCCCCTCATGTTTTTGTATTCCCACCCTCATGTTTCTGTATTCCCACACTCATGTTTCTGTATTCCCCCTCATTCTGTATTCCCACCCTTATGTTTCTGTATTCCCCCCTCATGTTTATGTATTCTCCACTGTCAGGAATTTTTTCGGTAAGCTATTTTTTAAAATGTTTTGTTCTCTGTCTCTTTGTCTGTCTCCTGCCTGTCTGTCTGTCTCTGCCTGTCTGTCTTTCTCTGTCTGTCTCTCTCTCTCTGTCTTCTCTCTCTCTCTGTGCGTTCCTTTATTGGGTGTGGGTGTGTAGTATCTGGTCGTTCTCTTGTGCTTGTCATTTTTCAGGAAGTGTGCCCTCTGGTTTCAGCCGACGCATTGCGACTTCAGAGCAGCTCATATCGCTGTACATGTTGCATGCTGGGTACGTTCTGGTTTCCGTAACCCACCGACCGCTGTCATGAATTACGGGATCTGTAACATACACCTGATCAGTGATCTTTTCTGCATGTTGATATATATATATACACACACACGAAGGGAAGTAAGGCACTGGCAGGTCTGCGCGTGGTATTTACCTGGGAAATCGTACAAAACACCTGGCACCCTTCTTGATTTCACCAGACGCCGCCAACGAGATTCAAACCTGAGACGTCATGGACCCTAAGGGATTGAAGTCGAACTTGGCCACAGTTGGTTGGTTATTTTTTTGTGTGTGTTTGTATTGATATTTTTGTGTGGCCTGGTTTCTTCACGAGACTGGACGTTGCCCAGGCAGGAGACGGTCGGTCAGTCCTCACACTGACGACAGAGCGTCTGTTCCCACAGGGGCCCGCGGACAGTATGTGGATGTCCTGAACCCGGGCGGGGCAGGAGGGGGGGGAGGGGGGAAGAAGGGAGGTGTGGCGCCGCTGCTGTCCCCCCCAGTCTCTTCAACGTGCTGCCCGGGGCGACCGACACCAACACGTCTGCCGCTGCTGCTTCTGTTCCTGCGCCTCCGCCACAGCTGTTGAACCCATTCTGCAGGTAGTGGGGGTGTGTTGTGCTGTAGAGAGAGAGAGTGTGTGTGTGTAGAGAGTGAGTGGTGTGTGTGTGGTGTGGTGCTGCTCTCAGCTCTTGACTCTGCAGGTAGTGTGGTGGTGTGGTGAAGTGTGGTAGTAGAGAGAGAGAGTGGGGTGTGTGTAAGAGAGAGGTGTGTGTGTGTTGCTGTCCTGCGCCTACACAGCTCGTTAACCCTCTGGGTATGTGGGTGTGTGTGTGAGAGAGAGGGAGAGTTGTGTGAGAGAGTGAGTGTGTGTAGAGAGAGTGTGTGTGTTGTGAGAGGAGAGAGAGAGTGTGTGTGTGTTGTTGCTGCTCCTGCGCTCCAAGCTCTTGAACCTTTGCAGGTAGTGGGGTGTTTGTGTGTGCTTGTAGTGTGTGTGTGTGTGTGAGTAGAGAGAGAGAGTGTGTGTGAGAGTGTGTGTGTGTGTGCTGTGTGTGAGGTGTGTGTTGCTGTGTGTGTGTGTGTAGAGAGAGAGAGAGTGTGTGTGAGTAGTGAGAGAGTGTGTGTGATGTGTGTAGAGAGAGAGAGAGATGTGGTGGTGTAGAAGAGAGAGTGTGTGTGTGTAGAGAGAGAGAGTGTGTGTGTGTGTGTAGAGAGAGAGAGTGTGTGTGTGTGGTAGAGAGAGAGAGTGTGTGTAGAAGAGAGAGTGTGTGTGTGTGTGTAAGAGTGTGTGTGTGTTGTAGAGAGAGAGTGTGTGTGTGTGTGGAGAGAGAGAGTGTGTGTGTGTGGTAGAGAGAGAGTGTGTGTGTAGAGAGAGGTGTGTGTGTAGAGAGAGAGAGAGTGTGTGTGTGTAGAGTGTGTGTGTGTGTTGTTGTAGAGAGGAGTGTGTGTGTGTGTGTAAGAGAGAGAGTAGTGTGTGTGTGTGTGAGAGAGAGTGTGTGTAAGAGAGAGAGAGTGTGTGTGTGTGTGTAGAGAGAGAGAGTGTGTGTGTGTAAGAGAGAGAGAGTGTGTGTGTGTGTAGAGAGAGAGAGAGAGAGAGTGTGTGTGTGTAGAGAGAGAGAGATGTGTGTGTGTGTGAGAGAGAGGTGTGTGTGTGTGAGAGAGTGTGTGTGTGTGTGTGTGTAGAGAGAGAGGTGTGTGTGTGTAGAGAGAAAGAGAGTGTGTGTGTAGAGAGAGAGTGTGTGTGTGTGTGTGTGTGTGTGTAGAGAGAGAGATGAGTGTTAGAGAGAGTGTGTGTGTGTGTGGTGTGTGTGAGTAGAGAGAGAGTGTGTGTGTGTTGTAGAGAGAGAGAGTGTGTGTGTGTGTAAGAGAGAGAGAGTGTGTGTGTGTGTGTGTAGAGAGAGAGGAGTGTGTGTGTTGTGTAGAGAGGAGAGAGGTGTGTGTGTGTGTAGAGAGAGAGAGTGTGTGTGTGTGTGTGTGGAGGAGTGTGTGTGTGTGTGTCTGCTGCGCCTCCACAGCTCTTGAACCCTTTCTGCAGGTAGTGGGGGTGTGTTCTGTGTTGCTGTGTGTGTGTGTGTGTGTAGTGTGTAGAGAGAGTGTGTGTGTAGAGAGAGGTGTGTGTGTGTGAGAGAGTGTTGTGTGTAGAGAGTGAGAGAGAGTGGTGTGTGTGTGTAGAGTGTGTGTAGAGAGAGGTGTGTGTGTGTGTATGTGTTGTGTGTGTAAGAGAGAGAGAGAGAGTGTGTGTGTGTGTGAGTGTCTGGTGTGTGTAAGACTTGAGGTGTGTGTGTGTGTGTAAGATGTGTGTGTGTGTAGAGTGAGAGTGTGTGTGTGTAGAGAGAGAGAGGGTGTGTGTAGAGAGGTGTGTGTGTGTGTAGAGTGAGTGTGTGTGTGTGGTGTCTGCTGTTCCTGCGCCGCACAGTTCTTGAACCTTCTGCAGGTAGTGGGGTGTGGTCTGTGTGTGCTGTGTGTGTGTGTGATGAGAGGGAGAGTGTGTGTGTGTGTGAGAGAGAGAGTGTGTGTGTGAGAGAGAGTGTGTGTGTGTGTGTGAGAGAGCGGAGAGTGTTGTGTGTGTGTGAGAGTGGAGGGTGTTGTGTGTGAGATGAGAGGTGTGTGTGTGTGAGAGAGAGAGAGTGTGTGTGTTGTAGAGTGTGTGTGTGTGAGAGTGTGTGTGTGTGAGGGAGAATTTGTGTGTGTATGTGAGGAGAGAGAGTGTGTGTGTGTGAGTAGTGTGTTCAGCTTTTCTCTTGAGTAGTGGGTGTGTGTGTGAGAATGGTGTGTGTGTGAGGAGAGTTGTGTGTGTGGTGAGAGAGTGGGAGGTGGTGTGGGTGAGAGAGAGAGTGTGTGTGTGTGAGAGAGAGAGAGTGTGTGTGTGTTGTGTGTGTGAGAGAGTGTGTGGGTGTGTGTGTCTGCTGCTCCTCACAAGATCTTTATACCCTTTTACAGGTTAGTAGGTGTATTCTGTGTTGCTGTGTGTGTTTTAGAGAGGGAGTGATGTTGTGTGTGGGGTGTGTGAGTAGATGTGTGTGTGTGAGTTGTGTGTTGTGAGTGTGCATGCCGTTGTGTGTGTGTCTGCAAGTGAATGTTTAGTTTTTTTTGTTTTAGTTATACTTCTTCCTGTCATTGCCTGATCTTGTCCTTTCCATAAAAGAGAGGGAGTGTGTTGTGTGTGTGTGGGGGGGGGTTTGTAGTGTATGTGATGTGTGTGTGTCTGTGTGTGCACACATGTGCATGTGTGTGTGTTTGCAGTGAATACTATTTTTTTTGTTTTGTTTTAGCTATGCTTCTTCCTGTCATTGCTGTCCTGTTCTCCTTTCCATAAAAGAGACTTGAGTCATGAATATTGTTAAGATTTAGTGTGTGTAGTGTATGTGCATGTGCATGCTTGCATGCATGCGTGGGTGTGGTGTGGTGTGTGTGCGTGCGTGTGAACAAGACTTAAACTCATTTGTGTGCATTTTGTTTCTTTTTATTTCAGTTTTCTTTTTTTTGTGTGGTTTTATTTGGGGTGATGGGAAACATACCCTTTCTTTTCTTTTCTTTTTTAAACCCTAAGATAAAATTGTCTCACAACTGCATAAAATAACCCTAAGTCAAAAGCTTTTGTGGTAACTAGCTGGTTTGGTTTTTTCTCCTTTTCCCCGCATTTCAGCAACAAGCACCTCGTCTAGTCAAAGCTCCGTGCCATCCAACCCGGCTGCCAGTAACACCTTGGCTCCTCCGTCGCATGAAGTGAGTGTTGCACCGTGCTGGCGTTCGGCTGCATACCTGTCCTAGCTGTTCGTAGTAGTACTACATACAGGCATGGCACGGTTAGGGGAGGGAGGGAGTGAGTTTTGTTTGTTTGTTTGTTTGTCGCTGTGTGGCGGTGTTGAAGGCAGGTTTATGTGTTGTTTTGGTATTTTTGTCTTGTGTTTGTTGGGTGGGTGGGGGCGGGGTGAGTTGTG
This sequence comes from Rapana venosa, assembly GCA_028751875.1. Taxonomy (NCBI): domain Eukaryota; kingdom Metazoa; phylum Mollusca; class Gastropoda; order Neogastropoda; family Muricidae; genus Rapana; species Rapana venosa. The sequence goes on from CM054161.1 coordinate 39,190,862, forward strand.
TGAGTATGTGTGTTGGTGTGCGTGTGCGGGCATGCATGCGTGTGTGTGTTGTTGTTTTTGTTGTTGTGTCTGTTTCACATTCCCAGATTTATGGTCTGCTTTTTAATCCTCTCTGTCATTGTTGATTTCTTTGTCTTTTAGCTCTTTTTTTTTCCTCTCTCTCTCTTTCATCACTACTCTATTTCTCTGGACGGTCTGTCTGTCTGTCTCTTTGCCTCTCTCTGTGTCTCCCTCTCTGTCTCTCTCTCTGTCTCTCTCTCTCTTCCTTTCTGTCTTTCACTCTCTGTCTGTCTGTCTGTCTCTCTCTCTCTCTGTTTCTGTTTTCCCGTTTCACATTGTTTAAATCCATTTATCTTTTTCTCAGTTTCAATGTTGTGTTCTTTTTTTCTTCTTCTTTTTCTCTTAAGTATGTTTTTACTGTTTTTGTTTCCTGTTCCTTTCCCTTAGAAGCTTGGTTGTTGAGACTGACCACTGTACTGTGTGGGTGACATTGCTTTGTCTACAAATGGGGTGGCCCTTACATTTCCTTTTTTGTTTGTGTGTGTTCATTTTTTCTACGTAGCCTACAACTTGAACACTGTTTGTGGGTATATTTAGAAGAATTTGAAACATTTGTGATTTAAGGTTGGGTTGTTGTTTTTTTAATTTTATTTTCAGGAATGTTTGGTTTTTCAAGAATGGTATTTGATGAGTGGCTTGGTGTCGCACTGTCTGTTGTTTAGTTGATCGTTCCCCTGCCCTTCCCTTTGGTAGTAGGTTTTTGCATACAGTGTGTTGTTCTGCCTTCTTGTGTGTTCTCTCTTGTTTGTTGTCATCTTTCTTTCTTTCTTTCTCTCTCTCTTAAGTGTGTGTGTGTGCACTATTTATTTATTTATTTATATTCATTTATTTATTCTTTTATTTCAAGGGTAATGGAATAAGTACTCGTGTGCTTTTTTGTTTTACATCCAGTGCCCTTGTGTTTGCAGTTTTGTCAAAATTTTGTCATCCGTTCCCACCGGCACACAATGGCCTACTCTTCTGAAAAGCAGAATGGGTTTTAACGTGTGCGCAAGTTGTTCTGCGTGCGTTCGAACATGGGATATAGGTTTATGTAGTCTCATCCGAAGGAATTTTGGGGGGAAGTGGAGTCGGCACTGATGTTAACTCCAGAGGAAAAATCCTCTTGAACGAGATTCAAACCCGGGTCAGCAGATCAAAAGCGCATCACTTTAACCACCAAGGCTATCCCGTTCCCCCCTAACATATGTGTGTATGTGTGTGTAGTTGTTGTTGTTGTCTTTGTGTGTTATGGTGTGTGTTTTGATGAAATTTGGAATGTGTGAAAACGAACCTTGATCCGTGTTAAATTAAGTAAAGACTTTTTCAATGTGAATGACTCGTTTTTCTTCAGGGGGTGGGGGGTAGGGGGGTGGGTAGGGGGAGAGCATGCTAAACAAGTGCGTAAGAGCCTAAAGAAAGCTGCTATGGCTGCTCACAGTTATTATGACTTTGAATCAATTTTGTTGTCTTTTTTTCATGACACAATGTGTGTGTGTGTGTTTGCTTTGCAAAAGAGTGCAGTTTCTTTATTTTTGTTGTTGTTGTGTCTTTGTGGTCAAATAAGTGTGTACAGCCTGTTTGATGCATGCAGGTAGACTTGTTTTGACGTCAAAGCTGTTAGTTTGATAGATAGATAGATAGATTAGATAGATAGATAGATAGATAGATAGATAGATAGATAGATAGATAGATGTGCATGTGAAGTTCCGACATGCTCTGCAATTTTGTGTTTTTGCAGGAAAATGTGAGTGGTATGTTGACAAGTGTGTAGTTCTCCACTGGTGTGGTTTGTTGGACAGTGTGAAAAATAACTATATGTATGTATATATAATGTATATACACTGTAGTCTCTGAGCTAACTCCCACCTAATCTGCGTTTCTCTGAACTGAAAAATACTGGCACTTTCACAAAGAATAAAATCATCTAATATCTTATCTAAAGAAAAAAAAAAGCTACAACAAAAATAATTTAAAAAAACAATAAATAAATAAACAACTACCCCCTCCCCTCCCAACACATTCACACACATGCACACACACACATGCATGCACGCATGCTCGCATACGCGCGCACACACACATGCACACTCATGCATGGGATAGCCTGGTGGTTAGAGTGATGTATTCGTGGTAAGCTGACCTAACTTTTATTTCCATTCAAGAGGATTTTTCCTCTGGAATTAATATCGGTGCCGACTCCACTCCCCCTACAAGTCCTTCAGATGAGACTATAAACCGAAGTCCCGTGTGCAAACCCACACAAATCTTGCGCTTACATTAAAACCTGTTCCATTTTTTGGAAGAGTAGGCCATCGTGTGCTGGTGGGAACGGATGACGAAATTTATAAAACTGCATACACACGGGGACTGGATGTAAAAAAATTACATGCGTGTTTATTCTACTATCCTTGAAATAAAGAATTTAAAAATTTTTTAAAAAACATACACACACACAAACACACAGACTTGCACAATTAACCCCTCCCTTATTTGAAAAATAAATTTAAAAACACGAGCAAAGATGCCCCCCTCATCCCCCCACACATATATAACATATACATGCAGACAAACACAACATGCACACACACGCACACACACACACACACACACACAGTCAGTTAACCCCTCCTTTATTTGAAAAATTAATCAAAAAAACATAAGCAAAGATCCCCCCCTGCCCCCTCCCCCCCTCCCCCCCCCCACACACACACACCACTCACGCACACTGGATGGTTAACAGTAAGAACAAAGAAGAGCACGATCTAAACAAAAACAAAAAACAAAATTCACACAGTGTAGCCTACCATAAATCTCTTTGAATCATAAACCAAACGGATGAATTTTCCCTTTAAAAAAAAAAGAAAAATTGTAAGCACAGAAATCAAATTATGGACGACACACAAACAGCATAATACACAAGCTTTAATTACACATGCATGTACAGAAGAGCATGATGTAAGTTGTGCAACTTGGCCGATACTCCATTCCAATATGCACATCATTACCACATGCTGTTATTGCAAATTTTTTGCGAGTGTGTAACTGCAATAACACTTCCCCTCATGTTCAGGTGTAATCATTGGAAACATAAATATTGTAACATTGTGTTCTTATATTTTTTTCTTTTGGCTTTGTTTTTTTTTTTTTATACATTATTTTATTTTGTATGTAATGTAAAGAGTAAGCGAATAGATGAAAGAGACATATAAAATAAGATGTCAACAATTTGCTGTAACTCACATCCTTGTTCTTTATTCTCTGTCTTTTTTTTCCTCATTGTTCTTTCTTTGTCATAGCAGAGTGTCTCCCCCCCCCCCCCCCCCCCCCCCCCCCCCCCCCCCCATTTTTTTTGTCTGACATAGCAATGAGGAATTACACTGATAATAATAATAATAATAAATAATAATAATACTAATATATGGAATTGTATAGTGCTGAATCTTGTAAAGCAACCAGATCAAAGCGCTTGCATTCAAATCGTTCACGGCGCATGCGACCGTTCACAAATAAGGTTAAGAGATTGATTATACATTTACTCAAGACACAAATACACACACATACACAGGGCAGTATAAACACAACAGTAATGAATATGACTCTATGACGATTTTGATTATTTTGTTGCTACCTTAACGGTGGTTAAAAACAGTCGCGTACACAAAATCTTACTGTTTGTGAAATTCGGGAGTTCTAATTAATAATAATAATGATGTATGGAATTTATATAGCACTGAATCTTGCAACAGATCAAAGCGCTCAAATGACTTTCTTTTTTTTTGATATCGAGGATAATGGAATAAGCACTTATGTGCTTTTTTTTACATCCAGTCCCCGTGTGTATGCGGTTTTTGTAAATTTTGCCATCTGTTCAGGAATGAAAGAAAAAAAATATGATATTGGTCAAGCTAGTTATGAGAGTGACAAAACTCGTGGGTGAATGTAGCATGGACATCAGTTATTCATGTAGGAGAAGAAGAAATAAAATATTCCCTATATCATTAACCCTGGCACTAAAATTGCAAGATCTGAGACACATAGCTGACAAAATGTTGACACTAGCTAAACACTGTCCTTTGTACGCTCTGTGTGCGTGTGTGAGTATGTGTGTGTGCATGTGTGTGTGTGCGTGTGTGTGTGTCTGTGTGTGTGTGTGAGAGAGAGGGAGAGAGAGAATTTAACAGCTAAAGGGAACAGAAAAATGTTTCAGCAACAAAAATAAACAACCAACAAAAAAGAGGACAGTTGTATACTTCTTGTCTAATTTATTTAATTATTTATTTGTAAGGTTTTTTTTATGATGAGAATAATAGTAATCATACTCAGGTACTGTTTTGAGTCTGAAGCACCATGGTTTTATTGCTGAGTATTTGTTTTTTTTGTGTGTTTTTGTTTTACAGAGAGTAACAGAGATAAAGTGTGCATGTGTGTGAATGGGAGGATGGGCTTGTACATGTATATGTGTGTGTGTTTATTTATTTATTATTTTATATTGAGGATAATGGAATAAGCACTCCTGTGCTTTTTTACATCCAGTGTGTATGCGCTTTGTAAATTTTGTCATCTGTTCCCTTTGGCACACAGTGGCCTACTCTTTCAAAAAGCGGAACAGGACTTAACGTTTACGCAAGATATGTGTGTGTGTGAGAGAGAGAAAGAGAGAGCGCGCACAGAAAGTCCCTTTTCCATGATCATTTTACCGTAAATGGCTTTTGTTACTGATTTTAGTGTTACTTGTCTTTTTGTAAACCGAATTACATTCTCAGTGTCTTATTCGCCATAGGAAATCAAATAATGAAAATAGTCTAAACGAATGGCTTTCACCTTTATGGGTATTTGTGATCGTATGTTGTACACAGTGGATTTGTGTGTGTGTCTGTGTGCTGTTTGTAAGCCATTTTGTCTTAATTGTTAGTGTTTTGTATAATATGTGTCAGTTCATGTTGTATGCATGCAGATCAAATAAAAACATTGGAAAGTGTTGTATTTGAATGGAACTGAAGCATTATGGATATTCATGCGAACGAACTGCCTTTTGTATAAATCTACATATCCCGTAACAGCTTGCGAATGTTTTAAGACATTTCGTATGTTACATACATGACTATACAGTTTGTCATGCATATTGTAACAAAAAAACATAAACATATATATATCAGTGGATTTCCTATGTTACATACATGACTGTACATTTTGTCATGCATATTGTAACAAAAAACCATATATATATATCAGTGGATTTCCTTCCTCCCATTGTTGTAATGGTTGGCACCTGTTATTTATTATGATTGGTGATCGTCTACTAGTACTATGATGCATGGTGTGAGTCACGAGACTGACATGCGGTCGCCCCTTGTGCCGTGGTGTGTTTTCAGCTGTCTCGGTCCAGCTCTCTAAGCTCACTGTCACGTGAGATACAGCAGCTAACTATGAAGGTAACCAGCCACTGTCAACAGAGACAGATGCCAAGCTCTTACTTCTTCTTCTTCTTCTTCTTCTTCTTCTGTGCAGTTGTCAGCGGGAGCTAGGCAGTTTTTTGACTATCTAAATAGTATCTTTCTTTTTTCTGTTTTTTCTTCTTCACATCTTGCGTGAAAAGTGCGTTGGTAACAAACCTCCACTGTTGCTTCTAGGTTGCTGTGAATAGTATTTTAATCGCTGTAGGTGACAGAGATCATCTCTGTTGGCTTTTATTTTGTGTGTGTGTGTGTGTGTGCTGATTTTGCTGAAATGAAGCGAAAGACGTAGTTGCATATCCGCTACAACGCATACATATAGTCACTCAAAGGCATACATGCTCTCTTACTCTGGCTAGCCCTCCCTCTCTCTCTCTCCCTCTCTCTCTCTCTCTCTCTCTCTCTCTCTCTCTCTCTCTCTCTCTCCCTCCCTCCCTCCCTCCCTCCCTCTCTCTCTCTGGCCCTCCCTCCCCTCTGTGTCTGTCTGTCTCTCTCAACTAGGGAAGTAATCAGTTTTCTTTTGCAAGTAACGACAATAACTGCAATACTCATGCTTTCTCTAAATTTAAACAACAGTTTTATTATAAATGAGGAGCTCGTATAAAAGTTGTTTTTTTCTTCTCTTTATCTTCCAATTCATGCTTCCACATCAACAAATGTTTATTTGATTATTCTTGCACAGGATATGGCAGAAATGTATCTTTAAAAAAAATTTGTTTTATAAATATCTTATCTTCAAAATAGTTGCTTAAATAGTATACTTATTCATAACAGTAACGACAACAAAATCTTTTCTTCATCGACAGCTATCTCGATATCTACATATATTGGTTTATTATGGTAATGCTATATTTCGTAAAGAAAAACACAATAAAACCTAGAAGCAACACTGTGAGGAGATTTCATCTGTTCCACTACTCTGGTGTTTTTTCTGATTAGATACAATGTAATGTATATTTACCAGCAAATGTATATGTATCAATCATTAACCAACACTTGCTGTTCTGGAAATTCTCTCTCCTGTGTGTATATCACATATATATATATATATATATATATATATATATATATATATATATATATATATATATATATAATATCTGCAATATGTAACAGCGTCACACTAACCTAACATTGTGCAAAGCACAGTGTAACAGCACAGTGAAGTTTTTGTGTGATGTGATTGGGTTTGGACATACTGACATTAGGCGTTGAAGGTTTTTTTGTTTGTTTTTTTCTTTCTAATCGTACGGCTTAAAATAGACATAGATATGAGTATATGTATATATTTTCTCATGGGCATCCTTCAGTCTTGGAAGATTATGGAGATTATAATATATATATGTATATATATATAGATATATATGTATATGTGTGTGTGTGTGTGAAACAAAACACATAGTTGCATATGCTCTACAATGCATATATATCGTGCATAATCACTCAGATGCATACATGCTCCCTCCCTCTCTCATATACACACACACACACACACACACACACACACACACACACACACACACACACATACATACATACATACACGCACACACATATAAAGTAGAGAATAATTCAACAAAAGCTGTATAGCTGCATCTTCCATGTATTGTAAGCTTCAGAACCTCCCTGTCTGTGTTTATTTCCATTCCCACCCACGCTCTCGGTCTCTCCCTCTCTTTGTCTCTGTCTCTCTATTTTTGTCTCTGTCTTTCGGTGTGTGTGTGTATCTGTCTGTCTCTCTCTGTGTCTGTCTCTCTGTCTCAGTGTCTGTCTCTGTCAATCCTCTCTCTCCCCTCCCCCCCCCCCCCCATGATATGATGAAAGCAGCTAGAACGGAAACTAAATCTCACATGTGTACCTTGGTTCTGTATGTATCCATTAGTGGCAGATTATATAATGATAGACATTTTGTATTGCCAACTAAAACGTTCAGTTGTTATACATGGGAAATATTAATGGATGTTAGTAGATTTTTGTGCTCATGTGTTTGTCTCCTTACAGTGTGTGTGTGTGTGTGTGTATGTGTGTGTGTGTGCGCGCTACGTGCGTGCTGTATGTTGTGTGTGTGTGTGTTTATTTTTTATTCTTTTATTTTGAGTATAATGGAATAAGCACTCAAGTGCTTTTTTTCATCCAGTCCCTGTGTGTATGCAGTGTGTGTGTGTGTGTGCGTGCATTATGCGTGCGTGCGTGTGCGCTATGTATGTACACTGTGTGTGTGCACGCTATGTGTGTGCGCGTGTGTGTGTGCGTGCACACATATTTTTATACATTTGTGTCTTCATCTCACTGTGTGTGCTTCCAATCTTGAACAGTAGGCTAGAGAATGTATACATATATATACCAAAGTATCCAACCCTTTTTCAGCAAAAATAACATACACACATACACATATGTACTGGCTGATGTGCCGTCCTTTCCAGCACATTCCGTTGACTAACCAAGTGTTGTTGTCGTAACACTGTTGGACAGATAAACGCTAGCTTTACCTAAAGACATGGTAACAGCTTGCGGCCGTTTAAAACACTTTCCCCCCTGACGCGGTTTGCATGCTATTTGGTGTTCGTACATGTGTGACAGTTGTGCATGCTTTTGCCAACGCTTGTTGCATTTAACTGTTTGTTGGTTGTACTGCTGCTGCTGCTGTTGTTGTGTGTTCGTTGAAGATGATTGATTGCTCATGTGAGATTTTTGGGTTTAATTTTGTTTTTGGATATGCATTTTTTTTGTTTTTGATTTGATACACTGATGTTCTGTGTAGATTGAAATATACATTTTTTTGTTAGGATTTTTAAAAAATAATTTTTTTTAAGGATTTTCTTTTGTTGTGTGTGTGTGCATTGTTTGTTTCGGTTAGTTTCTCTGTCTTTTACTTTATATGTTTCTTCCGTCCTTCTTTCTTTGTCTCGTTTTCTCCTGTCTCATTTTCTGTGTTAGTGTGTGTGTGTGTTTTTATTCAATGTCTGTTTCCTTCTCTGCTGGTGTGTGTGTGTGTGTGTGTGTGTGTGTTGTGTGTGTGTGTGTGTGTGTGTGTGTGTGACTGTGTGTGTGTGTGTGACTGTCAGGTCAAGTCAAATTTTTATTTCCAGATGGTACATTGAATAAGCAATGTATTTGCTTTTTTTCATCAAGCCATCTATCTAGGAACAAAAAACAACTAGATCAATATTATCTAACTACATTATTACCATAACCAATGATAATAAGACTAACTCCAAAAGAAACAAAGAAACAAAGAAAACACACACTCACACGTGACTGTGTGTGTGTGTGTGTGTGTGACTGTTTGTGTGTGACTCTGTGTGTGTGTGACTGTTTGTGTGTGTGTGTGTGTGTGTTTCTATCTTTTTGCTATTCAGAAAGCATTTTCATGAAAACATTTTCTTGTAGTAAGTATATTATGGTAAACTGACTGAGAAGCAAATGCAGCTTGTGTACTGATGTTTTCGTTATGAATTTCTGTTTATATATCTTGTGTTTTTTCAAACCTTTTTTTCTGGAAGGTATGTTTTTATGTTCATTGTTATTCTTTGTTTGTTTGTTTGTTATTGTTTCAGTTTGAAATTAGATTTCTCATGTTCCAGAAACCAAGACATCTGTTGACAATGATCGTTCATAAAAGCAGACGTTAAAAGTGTTGACATGTGCCTGTTATGGGGCTTTTTTGTGTCAGCTGATGTGATATTTGTGTGTGTGACAGTGTGTGTGTGTGTGTGTGTGTGGGGGGGGGGGGGGGGGTGGATGTTGTCTGTGCAGATGTTGACATGGTTGTTTTATATATGTGTGGTTGTCTTGAACATATCCAATCTTGTCATAGTGATTGTACCGATGTTATAATCATTTTTTTCTGCCTCCCTTTTTTTTTTTTCCTATGGCTTTGGTGTCAGCCTATGTGGTTTTGAATTTTGTTCTGTTTTGTGTTATATTTCAGACCCCAGTTATTTGTTTAGAGCTCTGTGTGTGTGTGTGTTTATTTTTATTGATTTATTTTTATTTTATTTTATTCTTTTATATCGAGGAGAATAGAATAAGCACTTATGTGCTTTTTTTTTTTACATCCAGTCCCCGTGTGTATGCGGTTTTGTAAATTCTGTCATCTGTTCCCCTTGGCACACAATGGCCTACTCTTACGAAAAGCGGAACAGGACTTAACGTGTGCGCAAGATGTTCTGCGTGCATTCGCACACGGGGTCTCTGCTTATAGTCTCATCCGAAGGACTTTGGGGGAGAGTGGAATCTGCGCTGATGTCAAGTCTAGAGGAAAAATCCTCTTGAACTTGATTCAAACAAGGGTCGGTCAGCTGATCAAAGAATACATGACTGTGTGTGTATGTGTATGTGTGTGTGTATGTGTATGTGTATGTGAGTGTGTGTGTGTGTGAGTGTGCGTGGGTGTGTGTGAGTGTGTGTGTGAGTGTGCGTGGGTGTGTGTGTGTTTGTGTATACATGTATGTGTGTGTGTGCGTGGGTGAGCGTGTGAGTGTGTGTATACATGTGTGTGAGTGTGTGTATGTGAGTGTGTGTGTGAGTGTGCGTGAGTGTGTGTGTTTGTGTATACATGTGTGTGAGTGTGTGTATGTGTGCGTGTGAGTTTGTGTATGTGTGTGTGAGTGTGTATGTGTGTATGTGAGTATGCGTGTGTATGTGAGTGTATGTGAGTATGTGTGTGTCTGTGTTTTTTTGGAAACGCTCAGCACACCGCTGTATAACGTCCCAAACAACAAACTGAATGTGTTCAGGCTCGAGAGCTGGGGGAGGAAGGATCGACCCAGGCGGCAGAACCCCCAGCAGCAGCAACAACAACAGTGGAGCCGCCCGCACCGTCCGGTATGCCCATGATGTTCAACCCGGCCCAGTTTTCTCAGACGGCCACAGTGGCCAGTAAAACGGCCACCCCGGCTGGCAGTGGTAGCGGCCACGGCATGAAGTACGGACATCGCCGCATGTACCCAAAGTGATGCAGGACGGACGTGTTAGACGACGTGCGTGCGTGCGTGCGTGCATGCAGTGTGTGTGTGTCAAATCAAAATCAAATCGAATCTATAAAGTTCCTTTTAAAAAACGGAGGACAGTACAAATTTGATTTGATTTGATTTGTGTGCGTGGGTGTGTATGGGTGTGGGTTAGGTTGGGGGAGTTTTGGAGGGACAAGAGTGTTGGGTTGGGTTGGGAGATGGTGGGGGTTGGGGAGGTGGGTGGGGTGGGGTGGTGTTAGGCTGAATTTATGAGAGGAAAAGGATTGATGGTAGGGGGTAGGGGGGAGAGAGGGTCTTTAAAAATTTTTTTAAATTTTTTTTTACCCTCCCCCAGTATGTTAAAGTGTTGGTGGGGGGTGTGATTTTTCTGTGTGTGTGTAGCTCTGTCTCTGTCTCTCTCTAGATAGATATATATAGATATATGTATATATATATATATATATATATATTATATCTTGTGTGTGTGTTTTGGGTTTTTTGTTTTGTTTTTTTAAGCGGAAGAAATGATAAAGAATGAATGTAGTTTTGTGATCTCCGACCACAAGTCTTGAAAAAGTATTAGACACAAGTCCTGTTTTGTTGGTTGTTTTTCATTTTGCATTTGGGTGTAAAAAAATTGATTATGTCTTTTTCTTTCTGTTCTTTTTTTGTTTTTGTTTTCTTATTTTTTGAATGGATGTATGACGTTTCACCTTCTTAGTCATTTTATTTTACATGTCCATTTTTTTAGTTGACAAGTTTTAAAGAGTTTTACTTTGTTTCTTGATTTAGTCGATTCATTTAATAACCACACAGATCCTTTCTTCCTTTTCCCCCATCTCCCTTATCCCCCCCCCCTCCGCCCCCTTTTAAAATGATTATGTTCCATATAGTACGTTCATCTGGAGAGAAACGCTTTTAAGTCGATGTGTTATTTTATATATATGTTTAGTGTGTGCGTGGACAAATACAGAACAATATCAGTGGCTGATTTAGAGTGTGGACTTCAAAAGAAGATAGCAGTTGATGATTGTGGCTATTGAACACGCTGTCTGTGTGAGTGAGCGACTGATACACAAATGTCGGCTTAAAAAGAAAAAAAAGTGATGACATAAAAACAAAAACAAACAAAAAGGAGAGAGAGAAGAAGAAACAGAAATTGTGATATCAGCAGTGCTGTTTGAATGCTAAAACACCCAAAAGTCAAACTTCAGTTAACAGTTGGAGTTTGGGGTTTTATTTTGGTGATTATTGTTGTTGTTGTTGTTGTCGTTCTCTCTTTATTTTCTCAAGTGGTTTGAAAGGAAGAGAGTTGAGGAAAATGGACGACAACAGTAGGATGCTGACAGCACCAGAAAAGTGTGATGTAGAAAGTGTCATGTCTGGATGTATATACATACACCTTGTAAAATGGGAGGAAAAGTACTATTGATTCTGGTTGAAGTAACGGACAAAGTAAAAAGGCTTTTTGCCAAAGAAGTCGTGTCATGATATCTGCATATATTTGAAAAAAGAGAGAGAGAGAGAGAAAGAAGAAAAATATTGTGATTGTAGTTGAAATGACAGAAAATAGCTTTTACTATTTTTTTGGCCAAGGAAGTGAAGTCATGTCTGCATAAAATATGTTTTTTTTATGAAAAAAGAAAAAAAATTTAGTGGCTGTAGTTGAAATAACGGGAGCAGTGTATCGTGGGAGTGTACTGGAATCATTGTCACTACCGCGATTTTGAGTGTAGAGTTAGCTGGTGTAAGTGAATCTCCTCAGTACATACATACTACTGGAGATGCTATTGTCAATAACTTTACATTACTACCCGTCTTATCATTTTTTTTCCCCTGGATGTTTCTTACTGCAGTGTAGTAGTACAGTTCAGATTTGAACAAGGTGCAAACTGACGAGAAACATCTTTGGAGATGATAGGCATTAATATCAAGTGGTCTTTCAATAATGTGTAGGTTGTTGTTTGCGCCAACCCAGCAGCATTGAGATAGCTCGTTTGAAAACTGGGTTCTAAAACAACCCATAAAAACACAAAAGGAAAGAATAAAAAGACAAACCCAAAAAATCAGACAGGTAAAGAACGCATAGGGAGTTTGAAAGTGTGCTCTAAAAGGGCTGTGTATCTCAATTTTTCCCCCCCCAGAAAACTCCCAAGCTTTTTTGGATAGAATGCCAAATAGTTCTTTGCTTTCTTTGAGAGTGCGAGTATGAACTCTTAAAGGCACAGCGATTTTTTCATGTGCCATAAGAATAAGAATAATAAATGGAATTTATATAGCGCTGTATCTTGCACAGACTTATCAAAGCGCTTGCACTCAACTCATTCTTACACAGTCATGCAACCGATAGCAAGTAATAGTTCTAACAAGTCCAACTGACACACACACACACACACACACACACGTTATACACTTTGGCAGGGTGATGGAACTTTTGGCTGTTGAAAAGCAGGGATAGCTATGAAATGAAACAGAAAAGGAAATTCTTAGGTTTGAAACAAATGTGTCTTGAGGCCATGTAGACTGCCTCCTAGTAAAGTGGACTTGGTGTCTGTCTGCTCTTGTGAGGAGGTGAGCTAGCAGTTTGAGATAGGTGAGCTAGCAGTTTGAGATAGGTGAGCTAGCAGTTTGAGATAGGTGAGCTAGCAGTTTGAGATAGGTGAGCTAGCAGTTTGAGGTAGGTCACCACTGCAGCTGTGAAGAGGTTGAATTCCAAGAAGGGAGTAAAATCTACTTGCAGGTGAGGGGAGAAGTATGCAGTGCTTTTGTCTTTAAGCTGTGGTTCTGGTTATAGTATTGGTCTGCGGTATCGGGATATAAGTAAGGATTCCTCTGTAGGAGTTGCGGCGGTTATTTTGTGTTATTTATGGGGGTGTAGCGGGTGTCAGTGTGTCTGTGTGTGTGTATGTAAAATTCAAACATGCAGAGCTTTTCCCATGGTTATGTGAGGAAGGAAGGAACGTGCGTGGAAAAGGGTGTTCCCGTCTTGGAATTGAATCGTTAACCAGATTGGCTTTTATTTCTCATGAATGGAAAATCGTTTATTGAAGTTTGACTTCATGTATATAATTTACCTTTTTTTTTTCTTTCCTCAGTTGTATTTTTTCCCTTCTTTTCATGGTTTATTTTGGGGGGGCTCACGGTGATGTTCGGGAGAGAATGTCTCACATCAAGTATAACATAACATAATGCCTTGCCTCAAAGTCTTTGTCAGTTTTTGTCTGATGGATGTGATGCTAGGTCGATAACAGATCACATGCCTGTGTTCCTATTTACATTTTTTGGGGGGAGAAGGGAGGGGAGGGTTGTATGCAGATTGTTTAGTTTACACGTGTGTGGAAGAGTGAAACGACACGTTTCAGAACATGATAAAAAGCAGACCTCTAGCAGAATCTGACCAACCCTTGCCTGCCATCACCCGGTCTTGCTGGGTATCTGATGGACTGCAACACAAAGGAAAACGCCAGTCTGGCTGTTCAATCTCTTCACAGAGTGTGCGAGCAATATTGGGAAAAGCCACCCTAGTTTTTAAACTAACGAAATATCGAAGTCAGGGAGCGAATTCTGGAGTAGTCTTTGTGTGCAAGCAGTATTGGGAAAAGCCACCCTAGTTTTTAAACTAACGAAATATCGAAGTCAGGGAGCAAATTCTGAAGTAGTCTTTGTGTGTGAGCAGTATTAGAAAAAGCCACCCCAGTTTTTCAACTAACGAAATATCGAAGTCAGGGAGCGAATTCTGAAGTAGTCTTTGTGTGCGAGCAATATTGGGAAAAGCCACCCTAGTTTTTCAACTAACGAAATATCGAAGTCAGGGAGCGAATTCTGAAGTAGTCTTTGTGTGCGAGCAGTATTGGGAAAAGCCACCCTAGTTTTTCAACTAACGAAATGTCGAAGTCAGGGAGCGAATTCTGAAGTAGTCTGTGTGTGCGAGCAATATTGGGAAAAGCCACTCTAGTTTTTAAACTAACGAAATATCGAAGTCAGGGAGCGAATTCTGAAGTAGTCTTTGTGTGCGAGCACTATTGGGAAAAGCCACCCTAGTTTTTAAACTAACGACATATCGAAGTCAGGGAGCGAATTCTGAAGTAGTCTTAGCTGGTTAAGTCTCATCAGTCAGTAAGGGAACAAAACCACTATTATAAAAAAAAACAACAACAAAAACCCCTCATCATAGCTAGTTGGTGTCTGTCATTTTTGCCTCCTCACTCATGTTGGTTGGAGAGGTTCTGTGATGGGTGGGGGGGGGGGGGAGCTTGCAGCAGAAGAGAGACTCTTTGAGAGTGTGTGGGAGACTTGTGTGTTGGTTTCATTCATTTTTACTGAGACCGGTACGTCTGTCTTCACGTTGATGTCGCTATAATCAGAACTCGATTGCCATTGTCGTCCGTTGGTCATGATTAGGATTGTAATTATTCACTGCGAAGAGGATGTATATCTTGCTCGGCCATGCCATGAAATGTGAGGTGTTGATGATTCTATTTTGATGTGGAATGAAATGCGTTGGGGGATTTTGTTTGTTGTTGTTGTTTGTTGTCGTTGTTTTCTGTGTGGGGTGTAGGTTTTCATTGACACTGTAGTATCTGCTTGGGGTTTTGTTTCTCTGTCAAACATGGTCCATCAGTCTTTCATGGAACGCCGATAGATTACCTGTATATTGAGTCTGGCCTGTTTTGGTATGTGCGTGTGTGTGTGTGCGTATGTGAATGATTTGCGAAACCGTCGTCAAAGGAGAGATTGGGAGGACGCCATTTGTGACGGTGAAGAAGCTTTCTTGTAGCCAGATAAACGACAAACTATGCGTCACGTTGTGTCGGTGATAGGGAAGGTTGAAGATGGCGGTGTGTTGTCTTGTACATTGTAGGTCATTAGTGTTAGGGTTTTGCAATGAAACAAAGACTGAATGTCCTGACTGGAAGTTGTTGCCAGTGCCACTTCTGCACTGAAGAAACTGACCCAGGAGCTGAGAAGACGAGCGTATGCATAGTGAGTGTATGAGCCATTGCACAAATGGTGCTGTAGTTTGTCTCTGTGTGTGTGTGTGGTGATGGACAGATAACAGGCATTAGTGCGTATGACGTCATGTTTTGTGTGTCTGTTGTTTTTGTTGGTATTGCCTTAAGGTCGGGTGGTTGTTTTTTTTTCCTTCTTTCTTCCTGTCGCATGGAAGAAGAAATGGGATGTCTGGGACGGGATAGCTCAGTGGTCGGAGCACTCGCTTTTCCCCCAGCCAAGTTAAGCAGCGTCGAGCGTGGTTACCAGTTGGATGGGTGACCGTTGCGCGCCTTGGCTTCAGTACAGTTCCCCCAGTTCACCCAGCTGTAAATGGGTACCTGCCCTCTTTAGGGTCAGGGAAGGTAAAGCAGCGAGGGAGAGGAGATGGGCGCCGCCCTCAATATGCTGGCCCTAGAGAAGTGAGGTCTCTTACGCCTCGCTCCCCTACGACCTTATAGGTTATGGGACTCCTTTACCTTTTACTTTACCTATGATGGAACCATTAAAATGGCGTTCGGATCAGCGTTAAGTTGCCGTGTCGTGAGGGTTCAGTCTCTGTGATTTATTTTTGTTTTTTGGTTTGGTCGTAAAGTAAAACCGTGTATGGTGGTGTCAGCTCATTTTAGTTCTGGTTTGGGGTGGTTGTTTTTTTTTTGGGGGGGGGGGGGGGGGAGGTTTGAATGCATGTTTTGAGTTTTTTAATTTTTTGTGTTTTTGCTTTTTGGGGGGGTGGGGGGGGGGTTGGATTGTAGATGGTGTTGATTTTTTTCAGCTTCATGGTGGGGTTTTTTTTTTTGGGGGGGGGGTTGTGTTTTTGTTGTTTTTTTGCTCATGATTTGGCGTGTGTTACGTACACTGACAGGGGACCTTTGTATTTCTTAGAACAGGTGCTGATAAGTAGAGTGATCTCCAGAGGAACCGATACAGTCATCTGTAACCATTATGACGATATACATACCTATAGTACACTGATGATTAATGATCACCTGATACTGATTTGTTGCTATTATCACCCGGGGGTTATTTTGGTTGCACTTAGCAGTCGTCTGGATTAGCTTTGGCTGAAATGGAAAAAAAGGTCATCTCATAAATTATGAGAATAAAAGATATTGGACATGAGTGAATGAAACGCGCAGTTGATATGAAAATCAGAATTTGGAGGAGAAGAAGAAAAAACAGAGAAGAAAATCCTTATTCAATACGAAACTCTTCAAAATGTAGCGCTGAAAATGTAAAATAGGAGTATCTGTGTTATCAAGCTGACTGTAATACCTACCTGTTCTCTCTGTCTCTTTTTGACTCTCTCGCCCTCTCTCTCCCTCCCTCCCTGTCTGTCTCCCTCCCTCCCTGTCTCTCTCCCTCCCTCCCTGTCTCTCTCCCTCCCTGTCTCCCTCCCTCCATGTGTGACCGACCACCTACCCACCCCTTTCTATCAAATATCACATCCCTGAAAAAATAACCACAAGAAAGCTTCACTTATTGTTCTGTAAATAATAAATGACACTAACCACTTTTGTGGTTGTACAGTCAAGTACTGTTCCACCGCCCCCCCCCCCCCCCCCACCCTTCCCTCTCCTCTGGTATTGTTCCTGTAAGTGACATACTCAGCGTGTGTTGACAAAATAACTCCTTTTTTTCTTTTTTTTTGACTTGAAAAGAGATAGCTTTCTTTCAGCAGCGTACCATAAATCTGTTATCGACTTTAAGTTTAGGTTATGAGCCTTTGACACCAGTGTCTTGATCTTTGTCTAGTGGTGCGGTTAGAAGAAGCAAGAGCAAAGACTTATGAAATCTTCAGATGGGAATCACTCCACCACACCATTTGACTTGACAATGTTAATGGTTCCCAAGGCTGAAATCGAACAATCTTGATTAAAAGCGTCTTTCCCTTGAACTCCAAAAGTCAGTGGGTGAAAATATCTGAAAAATTTCCAAGACTGAATGATTTCAGTCTGCGTTCTTATCCCCTCCTACAACACTGTAGTTCTCATTCCACCTTCACCCCAAGCTGCTTGGTTTTTCGGTAGTGGTCGTTGTTGTTTGGTTGGTTGGGGGTTTATTTGTTTTTTGTTTTGTTTTTAGCCCTCTATGTTTCTCTCCCTTTCTTCTCTGTTTGCCTCCCCTCTCCCCCCTGATTTTTTCTCTGACCTCATTCTGTGTGTGTGTGTGTATCTCGCTCATGCCCTCTCTTTTCTTTGTTTTCATGCACAACCTTTTCACTCATGCACATTTCCACTGCTATAATTTGCACATGCACCTTTTTGTGTTGTAAGATATTGTCCTTTGGTGTGTTAGGCTTTTCGCTGATGGAAATTATGTCTTTTTGTTGTTGTTGTTTTCTTTCCTGGGGTGGGGAGGGTGGGGGTTTATTGTCATCTAAAGTTGATTAGACTCGTTCTTTTCTCGTGCTCATGGTGAAGCAATATTGTTGACACAAAAGTGTTCCTGTTGTTTGCATGATTTATTATAGCCATGAATTATTGTATACAAGTATATCAAGTATGGAGAATTAGAACAGTCTTGTTTGAGATGCTTAAAAATATATTTCACATTGGGTGCTCACTGAGCTCATGCACGCTGACATATACCCCAGGGATGCTTATAGTATATGCATGCACAGACAAACAGGATACACTCTCAGATTTTGCAACAGAAAAGTCAAGACTTTTAGGGAAAAAAAGAATAAAAACTGTTTGAACCACGGAATCAAGTTAGGGTGGATGGGTATTTTTTTCTCCTTTTCTTCTGATAATTGTGGACGGGATAGCTCAGTGGTTGGAGCACTCGCTTTCCCCCCAGCCAAGGTTAAGCAGCGTCGAGCGTGGTTACCAGTTGGATGGGTGACTGTTTGCGCGTCTTGGCTTCAGTACAGTTCCCCCAGCTGTAAATGGGTACCTGCCCTCTTTAGGGTCAGGGAAGGTAAAGCAGCGAGGGAGAGGAGATGGGCGCCACCCTCAATATGCTGGCCCCTAGAGAAGTTGAGGTCTTTGACGCCTCGCTCCCCTACGACCTTATAGGTTTTGGGACACCTTTACCTTCTGGTAATTAATGAAAGACAACAACAAAGGGAACAGAAAAAAAAGAGAAGTTCACCTCTCAGATTTTATTGAAGACAAGAGCAGAACAAAAGTTTTGAGATGAAGATTCTTATTCATCTTAAAACTGAAGCACAGAGGGGGAAAAAGTAATGAATGAAAGAATATATACACCACTTGGTTGCTGTTTAGTGTGTGTGAATGTTCTAATTGTTTGCAGTAAATTCATTTTTGTTGGTCAATATTTAAATGGGAATGGTATAGGGCTTTGATGTCATGTTTTTGTTTTTTTTGTGTGGTGTGGGTGTTGTACGTATAGAGTTATATTAATTCATTATTTTCATTCATGTAAGTGGCATAACTGGATTTTGGATGTTTTTTTGTTAAAATTTTTTTTTTTTTTAGGGTGTGTGTGTGTTGGTCTCAAACTCTGGTGATCTTATTCTGATGTGTCCATCTGTTTGGGTGTTTTATCATGACTGTGCGAGTGTGTCCGTCAGTCTGACTGAAGGTATTTCGGGTCATCTGCATCATGTAAATGGTCATGTACACGTGCATATTTAAATTAAACTGAGAATACTTGAGGCAGGTGTTGTGGTGGTTGTGTTGCGTTTTGGTGTGTGCAGTGCTGTGTGAATGATAAAGAGCAATGAACTTCGTAGTGGATGGAAAGAGACCAAAGGGAAGACCTAGCCAAACCTGGGCTGCCTGTATTGCAGATGATCTTAGAGAAAGGGGCATAGATAAGGAGGAAGCTCAAAACAGAGAGAGATGGAGAAGGCTCATCCATGTCAAACCTCCCCTGGGAGAAAGGTGACAAAAAAGGAAGAAGAAGAAGAAGTGCTGTGTAAATGATGACATTGATACAAAAATGTTGATAACACAACACAACAGATGTAAATCACTAATGTATGGATACAGATGCAATACATAACAACCCCACCCCCACCACACATTCACACACACACACACACATTTCATTTCATTTCATACCACTTTTAAGTCATGGCAGATTTCTCTCCATGAAATTCAGGCTGCTCTCCCCGGGGAGAGCGCGTCGCCACAAGAGCAGCGCCATCCTTTTTTTTTCTTTTTCCTGTCTGCAACTGTATTTGTTTCCCTATCAGAGTGGCTTTTTTCTACATAATTTTGCCAGGGACAACTCTCTTGTTGCTGTGGGTTCTTTTACGTGCGCTAAATAATTATGTGTAACACACGGGACCTCGGTTTATCGTCTCATCCGAAAGACTAGCGCCCAGACCACCACTCACACACACACACACACACACACACCACCCCTCCATTCTTCAACTTGAGCTGTGAGGTTCACTAATGGTGAGATTTTTGTATGTTCAACAGCTTTTCTCTCCACTTTTTACTGATTTAAGTAGTTTCATTTCGAGTTTGAGGACCCCCCCCCCTCACCCCCCCCCCCCCCCCCCCCCCCTTACTCCTATGGGGATGCCGGGGACCTGTCAGTTAAACTAGCATCCTCACCTGGAAATTCTGTGCTTGGAATTCCCCTCTTTTCTCTCCCACTCTTTCTTTCTGCCTTGTTCCTTTTCTTCTTGCCGCCTTCTTGTTTTTAAAACCTTCGGATGAGACTATAAACCGAGGTCCCATGTGCGAACGCATGCAGAACATCTTGCGCACACGTTAAATCCTGTTCCGCTTTTCGAAAGAGTAGACCATTGTGTGCCAGTGGGAATAGATGACAAAATTTACAAAACCGCATACACAGGGGACTGGATGTAAAAAAAAGCACCTGAGTGCTTATTCCATTATCCTCGATATAAACTTTTTTTTTTAAAACAAAAAAACCGTGTCATGTGAGCGCTTTGATTTGTTGCTTTACAAGATTCAGCGGTACATAAATTCCATACATTATTCATTTATTATTTATTTTCTGCCTTCTTAGTCAATTCTCCTGCCTTTTTCCCCCCATAAAGCCTTGAAAAGATCATTCTCTCTCACGCTTAAGTCAGATGTGCTGGGTCTGACTTGTTAGTCAGGTGTTTTAACGGCAATGCAACACATTTTCGCTCATATGACAGACAATAGTTGCTGTCTGAGTGTTGGATGAAGAAGTTT
>CM054161.1:39216429-39223929 GCA_028751875.1 Rapana venosa
AGTGTCCACACACACCCAAAAAGTTCCTAAACCATTTTGCAATTTCCTCAGAATTTATTTTATAAAGGTACAGGTGTCCCATAACCTATGTGGTCGTAGCGGAGCAAGGCATCAGAGACCTGAACTTCTCTAGGGCCAGCATATTGAGGGCAGCGCCCATCTCCTCTCCCTCGCTGCTTTACCTTCCCTGACCCTAAAGAGGGCAGGTACCCATTTACAGCTGGGTGAACTGGGGGAACTTGACTGAAGCCAAGGCGCGCAAACGGTCACCCATCCAACTGGTAATCACGCTCGACGCTGCTTAACTTGGCTGGGGGAAAAGCGAGTGCTCCGACCACTGAGCTATCCCGTATACAAATTACTATTCTTTTTAAAGGCAATCAGGATCTTTGGATGGACACTAACATATCCAATATTTAGGGCTTTCCAGGAATCTATCTCTATTTTGCATCGTTTCTAGGTGGGATCATGATCTCGTACTGTTGTCTCTTTCATTACAGATTACAAGTATACCTCCTAAGACATAATAATAATAGTAATAATAATAATAATAATAATAATAATAATACATGAAATTTATGTAGCGCTATATCTTGCCAAAAAACAACCTAATCAAAGCGCTTTCGATCATCCTACTCATTCACATGCAGCCAGTTACAAATAATAGTTTTTTTACAAACTCAAATAAATACACACACACACACACACGCGCGCGCGCGCGCACGCATGCACACACACACACACGCACCCACACATACATGCACACACATAAAGGTTGTACACTCCGGCAGGGTGATGGGGGTTTTGGCTGTTGAGGGAAGGGACAAAAATGCGATGAAACAGATGAAAGAGAGGACATGACGAAAACTATGTTTCATGCTAGTTTAGATCATAATTATATACTCAACATTTCATAATAATATTTCTCGTTTACGAACTTTTTTGGGGGTAAAATTGCTCTCTCTTGTCTCTTATTCCTATTTGTTTACTTCCAGGATAATGGAATAAGCATCCATTTGCTTTTTTCTTACCTCCAGTCCCCGTGTGTATGTAGTTTTGTCAGTTTTGTCACCCGTTCCCACCGGCACAAAATTGCCTATCTATCTATCTATCTGTCCCGTAGTCTGACGACTGTGGGGGCACCCTCAAAGACTCAACAACCAGTTCCCTCCATGCCTCTCTCTGTTCTGCCTTTCTCAGGGTTTTGTTGAGTTCTAGGCCTGTCCATTCGCTGATGTTATCCTCCCAGCTCCCAGCCAAGGAGTCTCCGAAAGCATCTCATCTCCCCCGCCTGTACTCTTCTCTCCAAATCTGCAGTCAGGGTCCATGATTCACAGGCATACAAAAATATGGATATAACAAGGGAGCGCATTAGTCTGATCTTGGAGATAAGTGAGATATTTTTATCTCTCCAGATGGTGTTTAGTTTTGACAAAGCTGTTATTGTCTGTGCAGTCCTGCATACTACTTCTGGCTTGGATCCCTGGTCTGATACAATGGCTCCCAGGTACTTGAAGCTTTGAACTGTTTCCAGCTTTGGTCATTAACCCTGATATCAGTGCTAATGCCGTTGGTGTTATTAGTCATCAGTTTGGTCTTCTCTGCACTGATTTCCATGCCGTATGTTTTGGAGGCCTTATTCAAGTGTTCTGTTAGGCTGGCAAGCTCTTTTTTCTGATCCTGCTATTCCATCAATGTCATCTGCGAAGCGGAGGTTTGTGATCGTTCTGCCACCAATGCTGACTGATCCTTCATGATGTTCCAGTGCATCAGCCATGATTCTCTCAAGGAAGATGTTGAAAAGAGTGGGTGAGAGTAGACAGCCCTGCCTTACTCCAACTGTTGTTCAAACCATTCTCCAATGTTGTTGTTGTAGTACACTGCACTGGTGGCCTCGCTGTACAGCTGTTTGATGACTCTGATCAGGTTTGCATTGATGCTGTACAAATTCATGGTTGCCCACAAAGCTGCATGCCACACCCTGTCAAATGCCTTCTTAAAATCGATAAATACGTGGTAAAGGTCTTGTTGATGTTGAAGGTACCGCTCACATAGTATTCTGAGGTTGAATATATGTTCTGTTGTGCTGCGCCCTGCTCTGAAACCTGCTTGTTCCTCAGCAATGATGGTCTCTGCTTGTGGCTTCAGTCTATTCAATATTATCTGCAGCACGACCTTGCTTGGGTGGCATATGAGGCTGATTGTGCGGTAATTATGGCATTGTTGTAGATTTCCTTTCTTGGGGAGGGTGATGATGAGTGACTGTGTCCATGGTGTTGGCCATTTTCCTGTCTGCCAGATCTTGTTGCAGATTCTTAGTAGGGCGCTGATCATGGCTTCCCTCCAGCTTGAACCAACTCAGCTGGAATGTTGTCAGCCCCTGCTGACTTTCCCTTTTTCAGCGATCTGACTGCTGTTTCCACTTCTTCTCGGAGGATAGGGTGACTGTCTGTGTCTTTGCTTGCGGGTACATTTAGGACTTCTGGATCTCCTGCGGTTCTATAGTTATACAGGTCGGAGCAGTATTCTGTCCATCTGTTCAGAATATCCTGGTCGTCAATGAGACACTTCCCATTTTTGTCTTGGATTGTTAAACCTTTTCCCTGTTTTGTGCTAGTCAGTCTTTCACCAGCTGATATGCTTTCTTGCTATTGTTTTTCTTGATGTTCTCTTCAATGTCTTGGCACTGTTCACCGATCCATTTCTCTTTTGCCTCCGTCATGGACTTCCTGATTCTTTTGTTGACTGCCCTATATTGTTCTGCTCTTTCTTTTGTTTCATTTTTCTTTTTCTTCAACTCTCTATGCTTGTCGCATAGTTGTAGGATGTTAGGTGTGACCCATGGTTTTTTGATGGTCGGTGTTTGCCAAGAAGCTCGCTTGCTGTTTCAGTCACTGCTGTATTGAAACTATTCGTCAGTGTATCTATGTCTGAGTCTATCACAGTGAGTGCTGCAAACTTTCCACCTATCCTTGCTTGAAAAATTTCTAATACCTCTGGGTCCTTCAGCTTCTCGAGGTCAAATTTGATCCTGATGTTGTTCCGCTTGTGGATTTTCTTTAGACGTAGTCGGAAAGTCATCATCACAAGATCATGATCACTCCCTATGTCCTCTCCTGGAAAACTTCGTGTCTGTGCGATGTTAACGCTAGACTGAAACCGTCTTTTTACCATGATGTAATCTATTTGGTTGTGGTGTTCTCCATTTGGGCTATGCCATGTCCATTTTCTGGATTTCTTGTGTGGGCCAAGTGTATTCACTAGCTGGAGGTGGTTGTTACTGGCAAACTCCAGGAGTCTCAAGCCTCTTTCATTTGATTGGTTATTACAATGTGGCCCACAAACGCCCTCCCAATCTTTCCCAAAATTGCCTACACTTCCGAAAAGCGGAACGGGTTTTAACGTGTGCGCAAGATGTTCTGCGTGCGTTCACACACGGGGCCTCGGTTTACAGTCTCATCCGAAAGACTTTTGGGGAGAGCGGAATCAGCACTGATGTTAACTCCAGAGAGAAAATCCTCTTGAACGAGATTCGAACCCGGGTCAGCAGATCACGATCACATGAAGATCATTCATCAGATCACTCTAACGACCAGGCTATCCCGTCAGTTGTCTGTCCGTTTATTTATTTGACTGTTTATTTATTTGTGTGTTACTGTTTCAATTTGCCAATACAGTGGTCATGTTGTTGTTGTTGTTTTTTTTAAATTCCCATTTTCTCTACTTTAGTATTCTGTATTTACGTGCATTTGCAGCAAAAATGATGTTATTTTTCAAAGTGACTGATGTCTATCAGCTTCCAAACGAAAATAAATATGTAATGCTTTGCCTGTGGAGCCCGCTATAAGCTGTTGGCTTCTTGTCTCTGGCAATTCCTACCTGTATCATAACCATGGTTTTTTGTTTTTGTTTTGCTTTGTTTATTTGTTTCTTAAATAAATAAATATCACTTTAAACCAAGTGCAGGATCAGGATTTGTTACCCCTGCTTTTCAAAGTAAAAAAAAAAATCCCATTGGGAAGTTTTTGTATTTTACACCAAAATTACATGCAATCCTTGCTAGGGTTTTTGTTGTTGTTTGGTTTGGTGGGTTTTTTTGTTGTTTTTTTTTTTTACCTGATAAGCATCTGATAAAATGTTGATATTGTGATCTGCGTTCACCCATTTATCTGTTTTATATGGTTTACAAGACTTGAATTCAAAGACAAGGACAGGTTAATTGCCTGAAGTAAGATTATAACCAATGATGCATCGTATTATGTTAAGAGGTGTTGGAATAGTGTTTTTGCTAGATTTCGTCCCATTGTGCTATTTTGTTTAGAATGAAACAGGCAGAGAAATAATGGCAAAACAAGGTGCAAAGAGAGAACTGGTAGAAAGTAAATTAAAACGTCATCTCCATGAAATGAATGCACTATTAGCGAATATCACACACACACACACACACACACACACACATTTGATCTAGGCTAATCACACACACACACACACAACACACACACACACACACACACACACTCTCTCTCTCTCTCTCTCTCTCTCTCTTGATTGATTGATTGACACACACACACACAACTGAAACGGGGTCTTGTCCAAGACACATTATGCCAATGCTACATAAAGTACGTTTTAACTCTTGGAAAACCAAGTACTACCAACATGAAATATGCTTTTATTCTCTCTCATAATTTGGTGAACATCATTCTTTTTGATCGCCCTGTCTTCAATTCGTTTGCCTATTACAAAGAATCTGATAGTACTTACTTTACTTTTACCTTCAGCTTGCTTTGGGGACGGGATAGCTCAGTGGTCGGAGCACTCGCTTTCCCCCAGCCAAGTTAAGCAGCGTCGAGCGTGGTTACCAGTTGGATGGGTGACCGTTTGCGCGCCTTGGCTTCAGTACAGTTCCCCCAGCTGTAAATGGGTACCTGCCCTCTTTAGGGTCAGGGAAGGTAAAGCAGCGAGGGAGAGGAGATGGGCGCTGCCCTCAATATGCTGGCCCTAGAGAAGTGAGGTCTCTGACGCCTGGCTGCCCTACGACCTTATAGGTTATGGGACTCCTTTACCTTTACCTCTTTGCTTGTACTGGTGGGTGTTGCAGGGAAACACTGTCTGTCTGTCTGTCTGTCAGCAGCAAGGCAGGAGGGTGGCCTGGAGAAGGGACAGACATCTCGTGGGCTCTGAGGGTGTCTGTCTTGTCTGCCACAGAGTCGCTCCATCGTCGTGTTGGTCTTCCTCTGGATCTCCAGCCAGAGTATCATCTGTTGTTGTATGCCTGAAGAGCTGGTTGGTTTTTGGGGGCATACGTGTGAGGTGTCTGAACCTCTTGATTCTTTGTTGTTCAATGTGTTGTAGGACTGGTGTTGCTCCTACCATGTCTCGATATATATTTGAATCTCAGATTACCGATCTTAAAAAAGGGAATATGTCAGATCTAGATCTATCTACTCTCTCGTAGACGATAAAACGTTTATATCGCTAAGTGGGTCTGCTATTAATGTTCCGTTGTAGATTTCTTTTTCTTTAAAAATGTGCATTTAGATATTTTAATTACTTTGTTTGTTTGACGTTTTCTTGCAGTTAATTTCAATTCTTGGTTAAAGTTAAAAATTACCAAGATTGAACAGACTTTAAAAAAAAGAAAAAAAGTGAGCCTACGTGCAACAACTCCATGTTAATCATGATGACACGATTTTACTCAGACATGTGTGACGTCATTTTCGACTACAGCCATTTCTTCTTTCTTTTTTTCTTTCTTTCTTGGTAAGTAGTCTACAGCTTCACTGCTTCTGTGACGTGCCAGTGTCCCCTCACACCACTCATTCTAATTTCTCCAACGCATTTATAAACTTGAATAACTGTGTAGACTTACTGTGCTGATCTCTCAGCCACAAGACCACAGGAAGCTGGCTGATCAGGCAGCCACGAGACCACTGACCAAAGGAGACCCCCCAAAAAAAGAGAGGTAAGAAAACTCTTTATCATAATAAAAAGAAAGAAAACTTTGTTTTGTTTTGTTTATCCTTCACAGTTCACCCTGAACAGGGAACACACACACACATATATACACACACACACAAACACACACGCACGCGCGCACACACACACACACACACACATACACACATACACTCACACACATACACACACACACAACACGCGCACGCACGCACGCACGCACGCGCACACTCACACACACACACACACACACACACACACACACACACACAGCACTTTTCAGAGGGAGTACTCAGACAGATCTATATTCACTGTCCCCGTTTTAAGGGATATTGATCACTCTGAGATCTACACAAGTTTGGTCATGGCAAAAAAGGCTTAGCACTCTATTTTTTCAGATAAAAGTGAATGCGTTTGTCACCAAATATAGCCAAAATATAAAATGTTTGTGTGGTGAGAAAATTACTAGCATTCATATAATCTTAGAGTCTAAAACCATTCATACCTTCTTTTTCTGAAAAATAAGATATTGAAAAATATTCATTTGCCGTTTTGTATAACAAAATCTTTAATCAACAGTCTTATAGGACATTTGTTATAGTCATAAGTCATATTAGCATTTGTTATGTATTTATTATTGTTTTCATTGTTTAGCTCTTTTCCGTGTACTGTCTACGACATTTAGCATCACATGCCCATTTCACTGCACACAACCATCAACAGAAATACCCTCTCCCCTCCTCTTCCCATCGTCTAATATCACTTTGAGTGAACAGACGTAAAATCGAAGCATCATCATCATCATTATCATCACAACAACAACCACACACACACATGCACACGCACGCACGCACGGAGCCTAAGGCATTTTGAGAGGCAAAAGACATTCTCCCCATCCTAACAATTTTTGTTATTTCACAGTGAGCGTGTATATCAATTTGTCAGCTGATCGTAATAGTTACGCTACAATATAACCATTTATTTAACAGAAAAAGTTATGGCTACATTGGTTAAGCAATTCCCCCATCAACATTTTGTTTTTTCATTATTTCACTTCCATGATTGTGTTTAAGATAACAATATGTACATAGACGTTAAAGTTTAAAAAAAAGTTATTAAAAATGAACCGATCATTAGAACTAAAATATTATGTAGGCAAAGATAACCGTCAATATTCTATGTAAAGAGGAAGATATAGAGAGATAACACCGTGATACAGAGCAAGGTTAATTGTGGGCGGTAAAAGAAGGAGAGATAGTGGTATATAAAAAGATAAAAAGTGAAGGTGTTCCCGTAACCTATGTGGTCGTAAGGAGAGCGAGGCGTCAGAGACCTCAGCTTCTCCAGGGGCCAGCATATTGAGGGCGGCGCCCATCTCTTCTCCCTCGCTGCTTTACCTTCCCTGACGCTAAAGAGGGCAGATGTACCCATTTACAGCTGGGTGAGCTGGGGGACTGTACTGAAGCCTAGGCGCACAAACGGTCACCTATCCACTTGGTAACCACGCTCAATGCTGCTTTACTGTAGCTTGGGGAGAGCAAG
>CM054161.1:39226429-39231429 GCA_028751875.1 Rapana venosa
TACCCCTTCATTAGAGGCAATGGGTTTACATGAATAAACAATCCGAATCTCTCTCTCTCTGTGTGGGAGTGTATTTCTTTCTTTCTTTCTTTTCTCTCTCTCTCTCTCTCTCTCTCTTTTCTCTCTCTCTCTCTCTCTCTCTCTCTCTCTCTTCCTCTTCTTTTCTCTCTCTCTCTCTGTGTGTGTGTGTGTGTGTGTGTGTGTGTGTGTGTGTGTGTGTTGTGTGTGTGTGTTTTGATATTTAAGTCTTTATTTCGAGGATAACAGAATAAGCCATCCTGTGTTTTTTTTTTACATCTAGTCCCGATGTGTATGCAGTTTTGTAAATTTTGTTGTCGTTGTTGTGTGTGTGATATTGTTTGACTTTTTCTCTGGTTTTCGACATATATTTCTTTTACACAGTAACGATTGTTTGGTCTATGTGGCGAAAACTATACTGTGTGGGTAAGTTATGTGCTTGTATTTTTAAAAATGATTAACTCCTGTTTTATTTACCATACTTTTTAATTTACGTATTCATCTATGTATTCAATTCTTCAAATTTGAATTTATTTATTTTTGTTAATGTATTTTTGTTCCCTCCATTTTGTTTGTTTTTGGTTGTTGTTGTTGTTGTTGTTTTTGATTGTTTGTTGTGTTGGTGTTTGGGGTGGGTTGTTTTTTTTTTTGGGGGGGGGGGGCGTGCTGTATAAAGAAGTACCTGGTATATCCAGTTACCCACAATCTACTATTCGAGTTTGAGGCACTTGAGTACTTCGAGCTCTCTCTCTCTCTCTCTCTCTCTCTCTCTCTCTCTCTCTCTCTCTCTCTCTCTCTCTCTCGCTCAAAGCTGCTTTCCTTCTTCTTTTTTTCTTTCCTTCATTCTTTCCCGCATCTTCCCCTTTTCCTTCTTTCTATCCATTTTTACCTCTTTTTTCCCCCCCTTTTCTTACAAAGAGTGTTATTTACATGGTAATTCTTCTTTTGTTTCATTTTTTGTTTGTTTTGCTAGTTGGGTTTTTGTTGTTGTTGTTTTGTTTGTTTTTGTTTTATGTTTTAATCTGAATCTGGAAGAAATGCTAACGTTATTTGATCGGGTGAACATAGTATTTTCTTTTTTTTTTTTGGGGGGGGGGGGGGGGTGAGGGTTGATTTGATTTTTTTTCCATAGCAGAGCACGGGCTTGAGAATTTCTATTTATTTGAATGTAACCCTCCCACCCCCACGCCCTCTCTATCTGTGTGTGTGTGTGTGTGTCTGTCTGTCTGTCTCTCTCCCCCCCCTCTCTCTTTCTCTGTGTGTGTGTGTGTGTGTTGTTGTTGTTGTTTTTGCTATTATTGTTGTTTTTATCGTTTCCCCTACATCACATCCACAAGTCATCACCCCCACTCAATAATAAATATTATTCAGAGACAAACCTTTTATCATGTTGGCTGCTTGAATAGGAGGAGACAGGAAGACGAGAGAGAGAGAGGGGGGGAGGAGAGGAGGGAGAGAGAGGGAGGGGAGAGAAAGAGGGGGAGAGAGAGGAGAGAGAGATGGAGAGAGAGAGGGGGGAGAGAGAGGGGGAAAGAGGGAGAGGGAGGGGGGTAGAGAGAGGGAGAGAGAGAGGGAGAGAGAGGGGGGGAGAGAGACGGGGAGAGAGAGAGGGGGGAGAGAGGGGGAGAGAGAGATAGGGAGAGAGAGAAAGGGGGGAGAGAGAGGGGGAGAGAGGGAGAGAGAGAGGGGGGGAGAGAGGGGGATGGAGAGAGAGAGGGGGGGAGAGAAGGAGAGAGAGAGGGGGAGAGAGTGAGGGAGAGAGAAAGAGAGGGGGGGGAGAGAGAGGGGAAAAGAGAGGGAGAGAGAGATAGAGGGGGAGAGAGAGAGAGAGAGATGGGGGGGAGAGAGAGAAAGAGGAGAGAGGGGGGTAGAGAGAGAGAAGGAGAGAGAGAGAGGAGAGAGAGAGAGATGGAGAGAGAGAGAGAGAGAGAGGAAACTGTCGAAGAGAGAAGGGGACTGAGGCTTATAGTGAGTGAGATTGATGGAAAGTGGGAGAGGGTGTGGTGGGGGTGGGAGGGGGGGGGGGGGACGGGGGGGGGGGGGGGGGGGGACGGGAGGGGCTAGGGTGTGTGATGTCAGTGTCATAAAGTGTCTCCGTTGTTGTCTCATATAAATGGAAGGCTCTACGGATGTATAAATGAACTCCTAACCCCACCCCCCTCCCCCCCCCCCCCCCCCCCCCCCCCCCCTCCCCCTTCCTGTCTAGAAAAACTTCCTATGGAAACTTGATCTTCTCCTTTTCCTCACCAGGTCGGCTGCCTGCCAATGCAACAGACTTATTTATTTATTTATTCTTTTATTTCGAGGATAATGGAATAAACGCTCTTGTGCTTTTTTTTGTTTTCTCTCCATCCAGACCCCAGTGTGTATGCAGTTTTGTCCATTTTGTCTAATCCGTTCCCAACGGCACACAATGGCCTACTCTTCCGAAAAGCGGAACGGGTTTTTTAGCGTGTGCGCAAGATGTTCTTGCGTGCGTTCCCGCACACGGGACCTCACGGTTTATAGTCTCATCCGAAGGACTTTTGGGGAGAGTGGAGTCTGCACTGATGTTAACTCCAGAGGAAAAAAATCCTCTTGAACGAGATTCGAACCTGGGTCAGCAGAGCACGAAGACATCACTCTAACCACCAGGCTATCCCGTTCAAAATCACAAGACAAACGATTCCAAATCTGACCATTCCTATTGTTCTCTTTGTGAGCGTGAGAATCAAAGGTAAAACAAACAGATTTTCCCCAGGAAAAGGTTAGGAAATACTTGTTCTATGTTCTGCAGTCTCGACTGAGACTTATTTTGATATATAAAAAGGTAAAGGTAAACGTGTCCCATAACCTATGTGGTCGTAGGGGAGCGAGGCGTCAGAGACCTCACTTCTCACCCATCCAACTGGTAGCCACGCTCGACGCTGCTTAACCTGGCTGAATATATATATCAAAATGGGACGGGATAGCTCAGTGGTCGGAGCACTCGCTTTCCCCCAGCCAAGTTAAGCCGCGTCGAGCGTGGTTACCAGTTGGATGGGTGACCGTTTGCGCGCCTAGGCTTCAGTACAGTCCCCCAGTTCACCCAGCTGTAAATGGGTACCTGCCCTTTTTATAGTCAGGGAAGGTAAAGCAGCGAGGGAGGAGATGGGCGCCGCCCTCAATATGCTGGCCCTTTGAGAAGTGAGGTCTCTGATGCCTCGCTCCTCTGCGACCACACAAGTTATTGCACACCTTTACCTTTTAGATAGAAAACGATGTGCTGAGCAGTTTAAACATATTGTCAAGTTATCTTTTGACCAGGTTTGCACATTTGAAGGTCTGAATCTAGTTAAGGACAGGGTATTCCTTTAACGACACGACAAACGGGAGGAGTAAAGAAAGAAGGGAAGAGAGAGAGAGAGAGAGAGAGAGAGAGAGAGGGAGAGAGAGAGAGAGAGAGAGAGAGAGAGAGAGAGAGAACTCTCTGAACTCTGAACATGTTTAATATGTACATTGGCCTTAGACCACAATACATGGAGTGCGGGGGAGGGCGGAAGCAAAACTACTGATGTGGTGCCGAATTCACTGTAACAAGAAAAACAACCTGTGGAGCATGATCACAATGGCCACATATCGAACAGGCCTGGAACGTGATAAACACACCTTATACTGCATCAATATTGTTGGCATCAAACATCAAAATCACCGTGTCAAAATGCAATATTTCATTTCAGGATAACCGCGACAGTACTTGTAAAACATATCTTATTACGCACACCAAGAACTTAAATACTATTTTGATATAACAACTTCTGCCTTCTAGTAATGGAGTGAAAAACGTATCTGGATAGGTAATGAGTGCGTTCTCTATTTAATGATTTGATTAAATCTGGTAGAGGTATATCAATACACTCAGTAAAGAACTTTTTCCTTAAATCAGAGTACATTGAGCATTCTAGCAAAAAAATGTACTTCGTTTTCATTTTTTGTTTTACAAAACGGACACATTTTCTCTTGATCATTTTTAGTATATCTGAAAACATTGTTATTAAGGGGTAAAGCATTTAACCTAACTTGTGTCACAGCAACCCGGAAACAGTAAGTGTCCATAAAGTCAATGTATTTGTCTTTTTCAAAGATATTTTTGAACGATCTGTAGTTTTCATATCTCTCCTTATCTGTTATGGTTCCATGCCACTCTTGGGTAAACATGTCAACTAATCTCTGCTTAAATACGCGTAAAAAGGCTTTTACATCGCCAACTCCTTGTTGCAGCCATACAATATTGAATCCAGTGTAGCACAGAATTTCCCTTATCTTCGATGCCAAGCATTCTCTTCCACTTTTATCAAGTTCTACCAACATTCAGTAGGCATAATATGGTAACCTGTTTGGACTCATTTGTAATGGCTTTAAACCAGTATCTAAGAGCATTAGTGTAAGAATTGATATAAAGCGGGAATCTACCCAATTCCCCATATACCATTTTATTCGGTGTTCTTACTGGTACTCCTAGAAATCTCTTACATGCAATCAGGTGAACTTTTTCAGTATGTTCCATTCTACTTTAAACCCCATATTTCTGAAGCATATAACAAAGTTGGCTGAACTTTAACATCAAACACTTTGAAAAATGTGCTTGCATTCATCTCTTTATATCTATTGAAAGCTTTGTTTAACTGAATTACTGCTTTTTTCCCTTTTATAACTAGGTTCTCAGTGCCCAACTTTGTACTAATCTTTGTCGTAAAAGAGAAACCTAAATAGCAATATTGATTAATTACTTCTATCTTATCTCCCTTGTAGAACCATTGTTCGTGTTTTGCAAGAAACCCACCTTTTCTGAAAACCATTACTTTAGTTTTATCAATATTTACATTTAGCAGCATACTATCACAGAAAGTTTGCAGAATATGTAATTGTTGTTGCAATCCAAATGGAGTCACTGAAAGAAGGGCCACATCATCTGCAAATAGCAAAATGAACAGCTAAAAAATATCAGGTAGCATCTGGATTCC
>CM054161.1:39236429-39238929 GCA_028751875.1 Rapana venosa
TTTGTGTGTGTGTGTGTTGTGGTGTGTGTGTGGTGTTGTGTGTTTGGTGTGTGTGTGTGTGTGTGTGTGTGTGTGTGTGTGTGTGTGTGTGTGGTTGTGTGTGTGTGTGTGTGTGTGTGTGTTGTTGTGGTTGTGTGTGTGTGTGTGTGTGTGTGTGTGTGTGTGTGTGTGTGTGTGTGTGTGTGTGTGTGTGTTGTGTATGTGTGGTGTGTGTGTGTGTGGTTTTGTGGTTGTGTATGTGTGTGTGTTGTGTGTGGTGTGTGTGTTGTGTGTGGTTGTGTGGTGTGTGTGTTGAATGTGTGTGTGTGTGTGTGTGTGTGAGGAGCTTTCGTGGTGTGTGTGTGTGTGTATGTGCGCGCCCGCCGCGCGTGTGTGTCCGAACTATGGATCAACTTTCGCGCGTGTGTGTGGTGTATGTGTGTCCATCTGTCTGTCTGCCTCACCGTGACCTTAGTATGACCCTAACAGGGACTCCGTGACTTAGTGTCTCTGTATAGGCAAGGGTAGGGGTGGGGGGGGGGGGGGGGTGGGGAGAGGTGATATGGGGATGAATGGGTCGGGGGGTGGGGTGGGGGGTGGGGGAAGGTGAGAGGGTGGGGATGTTGGGCTTTGTTTAGCAGCGTATGGGTTTAAAAAGGGTAAAGGGTTAAAGGAGTCCATACCCTATAAGGTCTTTAGGGGACGAGGCCCGTCAGAGACCTCACTTCTCTAGGGGCCCGCATTGGGGGGGCGGCCCATTCCTTCCTCGTGTTTTCCCTTTCGTGACCCTAAAGAGGGCAGGTCCCCATTTACGTGGGTAAAAAGGGGGGAATTTATGAACCCAAGGCGCTCAAAGGGGTAACCCATCCAAAAACTGGTAACCACGCTCGACGCTGCTTAATTGGCGGGGGAAAAAGCGAGTGCTCCGACACTCAGTATCCCGCCCCGTCTTTGGGGGGTTACTCCCCATTAAATTGTTGGTAAAGGGTTTGGGCGGTTTCACTTTGCATTCCATGGTCGAGGGGAAAGGGAGAGAAAAGGGGAAGAAAAGAAAAGAGAAGAGAAAGAAAAGGGAAAGGTGGGGGGGGTGGAATAAAGAAAAAAGAAAACCCAACCAGGAGAGAGAGGAGAGGAGGGGAGAGAGAGGGGAGAGAAAGGGGAAAAAGAGAAGAGAGAGAGGGGGGGGGAAAAATTTTTAAAAAAGTTTTTTAAACGGTTTTGTATTTTTTTAGGTAATAGTTTAAGCATTCATGCTTTGCATTTTTTTTTTAAAATTACCCCTTAAAAAATGAATAAGGGAAAATCTATGCATATATGACTTTGAAGTAATAGAAAAAAAACAAACACAACAACAAAAACATAATTATTAATAATAAAAGCATGCATACATACATCATACATACACACCCAACCCCCCCCACACCCATCATCCATCCCTTTATAAATACATAAGCATACTACATACATAAAAACATAAATACATCTAATACATACACACTACATACACACATACATACAGAATAATACAGACATACATCCAAAATAATACACTCAAAAAATCATATACTCATACATACTACTGCTCACACAATCTACATACACATACGACATACACACATACCCACATACTAACAACACACGCGCGCGCGATACATCCCTGCTCATCCATTAACCATCTGTACATACTACTCATACATACTCATACATACATACATACAAACACACAGCGGGCGCATTCATCCATCCATCCCAACCCTCCATTCAACCACCTCTACATACATACATACATACATCATACATCTACATAATACATACATAAACATAACCCCACACCCATACATACTACAACTTAAATACATACATACATACAAATACATTATTACTACTACATCTTTATACTACATCGTACGTACGTACGTCTACGTACGTACGTACGTACTACGTACATACATACTACTAAAAATATCTAATTTTAAAAAACTTTCATAACACTACATACACACCATCATCACCTCGCCCTTACATACATACATAATCATAATACTAATACATACATACTTTCAAAACAAATACAACCCACATAAATACATACTACTGCTCATACATCTTTTTCCCCACATACTACATACATACATACATAACATACATACATACTACATACTACTACATTCACATACATACACATACTGCATACACACGCAATACAACATACTCATACATAAAAAATCACACATATTGCTCACTACTACATACTACATACATACATACAACATACTAATAATACAAACAATGAATCCGTACATAATATTACAACATACATCATAATAATACTAAAAACATACTACATACATACATACATAATTTTTTCATACTAAAATTATCCGTGCATACATTCATAAATATACACACAACATAATGCTACATACATACATACTACTACATACTTATACACACGCCTACATCATTCACACAGACGAAGCACCCAAAAAATAGATACATACATACATCAAAATGCATAGTA
>CM054161.1:39246429-39253929 GCA_028751875.1 Rapana venosa
CATGGACAAAATTTAAAGACTACTATAATAATGCGTTTATTCGACTCACTGATAACCCCTGTTTTAACCTATGGAGCAGAAGTTTGGTTTCCTTTTTGTTTTAATGGGGAGACAGAGTTTCATATTGATAAACTGTTCAAGGCATGCTTATCCAATCAGTTTTTGTATGAGAATTTCCATGTAAAATTTTGTAAACAAATGATAGGAGCTCATAAAAAAGCATTAGTACTACCCACTTTGGGTGAATTAGGGAGATTTCCACTGACCCTTAAAATCATATGCCAGATAATATCCTTTTGGATTCATATGACAGAATCAAAACCAGACTCTTATATTAGAATAGTATACGATTATTTGTATCAGAATAATACATACGATAAATGGATAAACACAGTGAAAAATATTCTGTACACAATTGGATTCAAACATGTCTGGAAGAACCAAAGCACTCTTAATGTTCATCGGTTGAGTTATGCCATTAGAAGAAAACTTGAGGACATGTATAAAACATTTTGGATCTACCAAAAGAAAGAGTTTGCAAAACTAAAATTTTATGATTTTGCTACCAAAGAATACAGATTGGAACCATACTTAGTAAACTATGAAAACAAAACTCATAAGAAGACATATTGTAAATTTCGCACAAGCTGTCACAATTTAATGATAGAGAAAGGGAGACACCAAAATATATCCAGAGAGGACAGAAAATGTAGACACTGTAACAAAAATTGAAGATGAATTTCATTTACTTGATGAATGCATTTTATATGATGAACTCAGAAATAATTTGTTATTAAAAATCAAAACGAAAGACAAAGAACGCAAAAACTGTGTACATAAATTAAGTGACATAATCACAGTTGATATATATCAAGCAGATATCATCAGATATGTGTATGAGTGTTTTGAAAAGAGAGAAAAAGAGAATTAAAATACAACATGTTTTTAGTGTACATCACTTTTAGCCAAAATAGATAATAATTATAGTTGATGTTTTTGTTGTGTCAAATAAGTCTACATGATTTAAATGGCAATAAAATATTCTGAATCTGAATCTGAATCTGAATCCATACATATATACACAGACATCCATCCATACATACATACACATACATACATACATACATACAGACATCCATCCATCCATCCATCCATCCATACATACACACATACATACAGACAGACATCCATCCATCCATCCATACATACACACATAGAGACAGATAGACAGACATCCATCCATCCATGAAGCCATCCGTACATACACACAGACAGACAGACAGACATACGGACAGACAGACAGACAGACAGACACATGTATAATTACATTCCACCGGTCGACACGGAACGTAAACACGGGATATAGGACTTGGCCTGTATGGAGGCTTTCAAATACCTCGCCTATAGACAGCCATAACTTTTTTGTTCTTCTTCAATGGAAAACACTCGTGTAGGTGTGTGTGTGTGTGTGTGTGTGTGTGTGTGTGTTTAAGTGTGTGAGAGAGAGGGGGTTTGTGTGTGTGTGTTTTGTGTGTGTATGAGAGAGAGAGAAAAAGGAGAGAGAGAGAGAGAGAGAGAGAGAGAGAGAGAGAGAGAGAGAAGAGAGAGAGAGAGAGAGGAGGGAGAGAGAGAGGTGTATGTGTGTTCGTGTTTTATTTTATTTATTTTATTCTTTTATATCGAGGATAATGGAATAAGCACTTATGTACTTTTTTACATCCAGTCCCCGTGTGTATGCAGATTTGTGAATTCTCGGTTTATATTCGTGTATGTGTGTGTTGTAGGTATGTGTCTGTTGTGATTTTGTGTGTGTGTGTGTGTGTGTGTGTGTGTGTGTGAAAGAGAGAGAGAGAGAGAGAGAGAAGGGAGAGAGAGAGAGAGAGAAGGAGAGGGAGAGAGAGAGAGAGAGAGAGAGAGTGCGCTCGCGCGTGTGTATGTGTGTGTGAATGAAAGTCAAAGCCAAAGTCAAACTATTATTTTCAGATGGTACATTGAATAGCGGTGCAGTTTTTATTTCTTTCATCAAGCTGTGTGTGTGTTGTGTGTGTGTGTGGTGTATGTGGGTGTGCGTGGCGCGCGCGCGGTGTGTGTGTGTGGTGTGTGTGAAAGTCAAAATCAAAGTCAAAGTCAAGTCAGACTATTATTTTAGATGGTACATTGAATAAGCAAGTGCAGTTGTCTTTTCTTTCGTCAAGCTATGTGTGTGTGGTGTGTGTGTTGTGTGTGTACGTATGTTATATATATATATATATATATATTTATATTAGAGAGAGAGAGAGAGAGAGGAGAGAGAGGAGAAGTAGCTGTGGGGGGTGGGGAGGGGGGGGGGGGGTTGGGGGGATGTCACTTGGTACAACCATGTGTTCAAAAGCCTGCTTAAACACTGTACAGCGCCGTTAAACTGTTGGCCCCAATCGAGGAAACAAAAAGACACAAGATACGATTAACAGTCACTAGGCACTAATGTGTGGTCAGGCGTGTGTGTGAGGGTATGTGTGTGAGGGTGTCAAAGTCAAAGTCAAAGTCAAACTTTTATTTTTAGATGGTACATTGAATAAGCAGTGCATTTGCTTTTTTTCATCAAGCCATCTATCTAAAGAAAGAAAAAAAAAGCGAGAAAAAAAAGATAATGTATATGCAGACAGAATAAAAAAAACACCTATTCTATGGTAAACTATACAAATCAAACAAAAAACCCAATAACATATGCATATGTGGAATTAAAACAAAACAAAAAAAACCAGAAAAATAGGGACCATACAATTCAAATATAAAAATCTTGCAGAGAAAATATCCGTCATAACACAAACAAACAAGCAAGCAAAGAAAAACCAAACCGAAACAAACAAAGAGAAAAACAGAATAAAAATAAAAAACCCACACCAATGGTTGCTGCCCCCCCAACAACAAACAATAACAACAAAACCTTCAACCATACAAAAACTGAATGAAAAACAACAAAAAAGATGAATTCAATATAGTACAACCAGAACAAGGAAATAAAAAATCAAACAAACACAAATACATCACAAAACAACAGCACAATAACGAATCATAGGCAAAGATAACAGCCAAGACAAATGAGAACAATGTGTGTGTGTGGGTTGAGAGAGAGAGAGAGGGTAGGTGGAGAGAGAGAGAGAGAGAGAGAGAGGGAGAAGAGAGAGAGAGAGAGAGAGAGAGAGAGGAGGTGGGAGGGGTGGATGGGAGAGAGAGAAGAGTCTCTCTTCATTTATTGTTAGTCAGGGGAAGGGGGGGGGGGGAGGGAGAATATTTCCACTGGAGGGAAAAATAAAAAAAAGAAAGATAAAAAGATGTGAGGCAAAGAGGACAAAGCTTGTATCGTGTGCAGTGAAGCGAGACGAAAAGAGAGGAGGAGAGGGGAGAGAGAGCAGAAGAGGAAGAAGAGAGAGACAGAAAGAGGAGACAGACAGACAAGAGAGATCGGGGAAGAGAGAAGAGAGAGAATGAGCAGCAAGAGCAACTGGCAGTAGTAATACAGGACGAGAGAATAGAGAGAAAGAGAGAGAGGGAGAGACAGACAGAGAGGGAGGAAGGGAGAGAGAGAGAGAGAGAGAACTCGAACGACAGAACAACAAGCCACGCCCAACGAGGGGGGCGAAGAGAGGAGAAAGAGAAAAGAGAAAAAAGAAGAGAATAGAATAGAAGAGAACGAGAGAAGAGAAAAACAAAGCACTAAAAAATAGAGAGGAGAAGTACTTTAAGTGAAAGATCAGACAAGATAAAGGAGGTACAGCACAACCTAGGAGACTGACAGCCAAGTAAACAGATATTAGATCAGGTAGTAAGAGTGTAATTGGTTCAGAAAGTGTATTCTTTGAATACAAACTAATGATATGAGGGAGAAGATGGAGAGAGAGATGAGGGCAAGAGCAGAGTTGACGAGATAGAAGATTTAGACGAAACAAGCTACGACAGAAGAGAGAGACAGAAGAAGAAAGACAGACAGAGAAAGGAAGCCACACTGTATAAGGACTGGCCCGTTTGTGATCTGCTGCCCGTAGATGAAAGTGGCGTGATGACATGTGCTTAATATCCTTTCCGGGCTGCCCTTCAGGCTCTCAGCCTGTGTGTGTGTGGTGGTGGTGTGTGGGTAGGGTAGCAGCAAGCTGTCGGTGTGTTTTTGAATGGAGTCCCGTGCAGTGTTGCTTTGTATTATTAGCTCTGGTGGTGTGTTTGTGTATTGAAGACAGGAAGTTTGAGTATAAAGACAGGAAGTCTTAGTATGTGGTATGATCTTTTTTTTTTTACGTGATTTTAACACGTGTGGTAAACCTGTAGTTTTGACAGTGTCCTGGAAGTGCGTTGGATTTTTTGATGTTTTCAGTGGTGGGATGTTTTGTGTGTGTGTGTGGAATACCGTGAAAGCACACTGTTGGGTTAGTATGTTTTATTATTGTGTGTGTGTGTGTATATGTTTGTGTTGTGTGTGTGTGTGTGTGTGT
The DNA here is from genome assembly GCA_028751875.1 of Rapana venosa. Lineage (NCBI taxonomy): Eukaryota > Metazoa > Mollusca > Gastropoda > Neogastropoda > Muricidae > Rapana > Rapana venosa. The sequence continues at coordinate 39,250,896 of CM054161.1, forward strand.
GTGTGTGTGTGTGTGTTTTGTAGGAGGGTTTTTTGTGAATTATTACAGTTTATGTTCTTGGTTTTTGTCTGTGTGATGATATGTTTAGTTATTCATTCAGGTGAAGGTAAATACACGCTTGGTTTAGATTGCTGCTTTAGCATGCTAGTATTTTAGAAATCATGGCTGAGGGGTGGGGGGTGGGGTTGTGGGTTTGCATCTTAACAGAGTTAAAGACATTTTCTTTGTACGGGCTCTAGCCAGCTTTTATCATGGGTTGAGGTAGTGTGGACTCAGCGAGGAGACTGCAAATACAGAGTCGTTTACTTTGTGGATCTAGTTTCAAGCGTGGTTCAAATTCTTTCAACAACACTGCAGCCGTACGTACATCTTGGGTGTAGTTGACGATACCTGGGTGTATTCTGCAAACAAACCCCCCTTCCCCATCACACCCGCCTTGATCCCAGCTTTCTCAGGTGAGAGTGTTTGTGCTGTACTGCTCCAGCGTTTCTTCATTCCGGACTTTTTTTTTGGTCAGTGTGGAGGTTTGCGTGCTGGGGTCCTGTTGGTTGTTGTCATCTATACAACCGGCCATAATTATTTGGTTGTACTTTCTACCCTGTAGGATGGATAGGTTTTTATTTATTAACGTGTGTGCAAATTGTTAAGTTGTGTGTTCGCACACAGGGGGACCTTGGTATGCAGTCTCATTCAAAATGGACTTTTACCCGGAAAGGAATCATAACCAAAGTCAACTTCTTTGGATGAGACTAATAAACGAAGGCCCCCCTTGTGTAAACGCATAGAAAACATCTTGTGGATACGTTAAAACTCTTCTGCTTTTGGGGAGAGTAGGCCAGTCATGCTGGTAAGAACAGATGACAACATGTTAAAAAAACAACAACAACATGCATGCACACTTGTGTGTAGACAGTAACCCCGCAGTTGGAATGCATCTACCTTAATGGTGGGGAAAATAACTGGGCTGCAATATCGGTGAATCCTACAGATGAGACTATAAACCGAGGCCCCGTGTGCGAACGCATGCAGAACATCTTGAGCACACGTTAGATCCTGTTCCGCTTTTCGAAAGAGTAGGCCATTGTGTGCCGGTGGGAACAGATGACAAAATTTACAAAACCGCATACACACGGGGACTGGATGTAAAAAAGCACATGAGTGCTTATTCCATTATCCTCGATATAAAAAAAAATCATCTGAGCGCTTTGATTTGTTGCTTTACAAGATTCAGCGCTATATAAATTCCATACATTATTATTATTATTATTATTATTATTATTACAATTATAATAATAATAATTATTATTATTATTAATCCTGAGGCTGTAGCCAAGGAACTAAACACACACTCAAACACAAACACACTCAAACACACACACACACGCTCAAACACACACTCAACACACACACACACTCAAAAACACACTCAAACACACGCACATACACGCACACACTCAAACATTCACACATAAACACACTCTCAAACACACACACGCACTCAAACACAACACACACACACATCAAACACACACACACACGCACACACACACACTCAAACACTCACACATAAACACAAACACTCTCAAATACACACACGCACTCAAACACACACACACACACACACTCAAACACACACACACACACACCACACACACACACTCAAACACTCACACATAAACACAAACACTCTCAAATACACACACGCACTCAAACACACACACACACACACACACTCAAACACACACACACACACACACACTCAAACTCACACACACAAACACACACACAAACACTCATACACACTCTCACACACATACACTCAAACACACACACACACTCACACTCAAACACTCACACTCAAACACACACACACACACACAAACAAACACACTCTCACACACACATACACTCAAACACACACACACACACTCAAACACACACACTCACACACATACACTCAAAAACACACACACACACACTCAAGCACACACACACAAACACAAACACACACTCAACACACACACACACACACACACACATATGCATATGTTATTGGTTTTTTTGTTTGATTTGTATAGTTTACCATAGATTAGGTTTTTATTCTATGTCTGCATATACATTATCTTTTTTTTCTCGCTTTTTTTTCTTTCTTTAGATAGATGGCTTGATGAAAAAAAGCAAATGCACTGCTTATTCAATGTACCATCTGAAAATAAAAGTTTGACTTTGACTTTGACCACACACACACACACACACACACACACACACACACACTCAAACACTCACACATAAACACACACACTCAAACACAAACACACACTCAAACACACACACACACTCACACCACACACACACACACACACACACACACTCAAACTCACACACACACACACACACTCACACACACTCAAAAACACACACACACACACACACTCAAACACACACACACACAAACACACACACACACACAACAAACACACACACACACACACACACACACCACACACACACACACACTCACACTCAAACATACACAAACAAACAAACAAAACAAAACCAAACAAAAATCCCTACAGGGAAGAAATACTAATCAAAAACGAAGTGTTGAGCCGAGACTGATACCTAGAACCTGAGACTATCTTACAGCATGAATTTGTCATTCTAACCCCCACCCCCTACCCCCACACAGACAATTCCCCTCCCTCCCTCCCTCCCTCCTACCTCCCCCCCTTCCCGCTCCTCCTCCTCTTTAGTTCTCCAGATGTCAAATGACCTCAAACCTTGCTGTACTTACATGGCATTATCCTTGTCCTTCAAATCATCACTGATCATCATCATCATCATCATCATCATCATCATCATCATCATCATCATTGTCCTTCGGATGAGACTATAAACCCAGGCCCCGTGTGCAAACGCATGCAGAACATCTTGCGCACACGTTAAATCCTGTTCCGCTTTTTCGAAAGAGTAGGCCATTGTGTGTCGGTGGGAACAGATGACAAAATTTACAAAACTGCATACACACGGGGAA
>CM054161.1:39263929-39288929 GCA_028751875.1 Rapana venosa
GCCCCCCTTTTTGCAGCTCTGTCAGCCCACTCATTTAAAAAAACTCCAACGTGCGAAGGTACCCAACAAAAGGAGACAGGAATACCTCTTAAACTTAAAAGGTGTATAACATATATTTAATTTCAAAAATGATTCTGGATACTTTCCTGGAATTTGGGGATTTGATAGCATACAGTACCGACTTAGAATCTACACAAAGTAAGATAGGAATGATGGGAAATACAAAAGCAAGAATATAGTTAAGAGACATAAGAATTGCAATAAGTTCTGCTGTAAATATTGAATGATGTTTTCCAAGATAGTATGATTTCTCTGTTTTTAGAGCTGGTATGACGAATGCTGAGCCAGCTTCATTATTTTCTAAAACTGACCCATCTGTATATACTTTTAAGTTGTCAGTATACTTATTTTCAATATGTGATTGGATATCTGCAACCGTGATATTTTGGTTTTCGTTCTTTTTTTCATTAGTACATTCTATATCAAAATATGCTTTATTTATTTCCCATGTGTGTGTGTGTGTGTGTGTGTGTGTGTGTGTGTGTGTGTGTGTGTGTGTGTGTGTGTGTGTGTGTGTGTGTGTGTTATTTAGTCTTTTTATTTCGAGGATAATGGAATAAGCACTCATGTGCTTTTTTTTCTTACATCCAGTCCCTGCGTGTGTGTAGTTTTGTAAATTTTATCATCCGTTCCCACCGGCACACAATAACCTACTCTTCCGAAAAGCGGAACGGGTTTTAACGTGTGCGCAAGATGTTCTTGCGTGCGTTCACACACGGGACCTCGGTTTATAATCTCATCCGAAAGACTTTTGGGGAGAGAGTGGAGTCGGCACTGATGTTAACTCCAGAGGAAAAATCCTCTTGAACGAGATTCGAATCCGGGTCAGCAGATCACGAGCGCATCACTCTAACCACCAGGCTATCCCGCCCCCCTGTGTGTGCATGTGTATCTGTTGTAGTTGATAATGATCAAACAATGGTGGTTCTGGTGTTGTTATAGTTATGGTTGTAAAATATGTGGATTTCGAAATATTGCTATATTTTAGAGAAATTACGACTTGGTGTTTCGAAACTCTTACTAAGGCTTAAAAGCTACACAGTGACTAATCCGACATTCCTCTGAAGTTAGAGTATGGCTGCCTATATGGCGAGGTAACTTAAAAACAGTCACACACGCAAACTTCTCATTCAGGGTGTGCAATTTCAATCTCACAGTGATTCTCAGGTGGGAATGAAGTGAATCAGAGTGCACATCCTGGGTGACCCCCAGAGTGTTAAGCTGGGGAAATACACCCATCTCACAGTGATTCTCAGGTGGGAATGAAGTGAATCAGAGTGCACATCCTGGGTGACCCCCAGAGTGTTAAGCTGGGGAAATACACCACCACCACCACCACCACCACCACCACCACCACCACCACCCACCCACCACCACCACCACCATAGCAACAACAACAATAACAACAACACCAACAACATCTGACATACACAGGAATACGCCCTCCTTCTGTGTGTGTGTGGTGTGTGTGTGTGTGTGTGTGTGTGTGTGTGTGTGTGTGTGTGTGTGTGTGTGTGTGTGTGTGAATGTGTGTGTGTGTGTGCGTGCGTGTGTGAATGTGTGCATGTGTGTGTGCACGTGTGTGTGTGTATGTGTTCTTTCTTTCTTTCTTTTTTCTGTTATTTCGAGGATAATGGAATAAGCACTCTTGTGCCTTTTTCTTTTACATCTAGTCCCCGTATGTATGCAGTTTTGTAAATGTTGTCATCCATTCCCACCGGCACACAATGGCCTACCCTTCCTAGAAATGGAACGGGTTTTAACGTGTGCGCAAGATGTTCTGTGCTGATGTAGGTTTAAGAGAAACATAAATCACTTTAACAAGCCCAGTTGCCTTACTAATTGTGTTTAGTCATTGCTGGGGGATTGTGGGTTTGATTCTCAACATTTTTCTTTGGGGGGGGGGGGGGGGGGGGGGGAGGGGGTTAGTGGCTTTTTTGTTGTTGTTGCTTTTTTGTATTTTGGGGTTGTTTGTGGGTTTTTTTGTGCTCTGGGCAGCTTCTATCTCTTGTTGAGAGTGGTTTTGCAGAACACTATCAGCCATTGTAGGTTTCTCAGTCCGAAACTGGGGAATGCTCCTCCCTTTAAAAAAAAATTCGGGGTTTTTTATTTTTTATTATTTTTTTTAATTTAATGTGTATTTTGTTTTTCCCTTTGACAATATTTTTGTTTTTCCTTCCCAGAATTTTTTCTTCGTCAGGGATAACTCTTATTATTATTATTATTATTATTATTATTATTGTCGTGGGTTCTATTACGTGCGCTAAAAGGTGTTTTGCACACAGGACCTCAGTTTATCGTAATCGTGTGAAAGACTTGAACTGAGACCGACTACTCTAGATCTAGTGGATGGGGGAGGGGGGTGGGGGTGGGGATGGGGGGAGGGAGTTTAAGTTCAAACTGGAGGATCAAACCCGGAACTCCTGGCTTTATACACATGTGCATTATTTATTACCTAAGACAACTACTTCATTCCAAAAAAAGGGAAGATTATCCACTTTACAGAGGCAACGTTTAGACCATTGCTCAGATTAAGTCGATCGACATGGTTGTTGTTGTTGTTGTTCTTCTTCTTCTTCTTCTTCTTTAAATTTTTCTTCTTCTTCGTTAAATTCTTCTTCTTCTTGCGAACGCACGCAGGACATCTTGCGCACACGTTAAATCCTGTTCCGCTTTTCGTAAGAGTAGGCCATTGTGTGCCGGTGGGAACAGATGACAGAATTGACAAAACTGCATACACACGGGGACTGGGTGTAAAAAAGCACATAAGTGCTTTATTCCATTATCCTCGATATAAAAGAATAGAATACTTGTTCTTGTTGTTCTTGTTCTTGTTCTTCTTCTTCTTTTTCTTCTTCTTCTTTTCTTGTCCTTGTTCTTCTTGTTCTTGTTCTCTTGTTTTTTCTTCTTCTTTTTTAAAATTTCTTTTTCTTTTTTAAATTTTTCTTCTTCTTTTTCTTCTTCTTTTTCTTCTTTTTTCTTCTTCCCCTTCTCCTCATTCTCCTCCTCTCCTCCCCTTCTTCTCCTTTATATAATAATATATATATAAATTATATATATAATATATTTTTAAAATATAATAATATTTGTGTGGTGGCTGCGTTCTGCGGGGTGTGGGTTTGTTTTGTTTGTTTTTGTTTTTTTATTTTTATTCTTTTAAAAACGGGATTATGGAATAAGCATAATCGCTTTTTTTTTAGCATCCAGTCCCCCGTGGTACATTTTTAAATTTTCTCACTGTTCCCACGGCACACAAGGGCCACTCTTTCGGTTTTTGTGGCACGCGCGTGCATGTATGGCCGGGAGGGGGTTGCTTGTGTGGGTGCATGCGTGTGCGTCCGGTATGTGTGTGCTTGTGTGTTTTGTGAGTGTGTGTGTACTTGTGTGATGTGTGTTCGCGCGACGGGCATGGTGCGTCCCGGGATTGTGGCTTGTTGTTTTGGTGTTGTGTGTGTGCTGGGTCCTTGAGCATTATTAACAATAAAGGGAAAAATGCTGTACCCAGAACGATCGTGAAAGATTCCGCCCAGCACCTTTTCTAAAGACAGACAGGGGCCTTTTAACAAACCCCCCCCCCTCTTTCCCCCCCCCCCCCCCCCCCCCCCTACCCCCCTCCCAAAAAACACACACACACACAGACCGCCGCCACACCACACAGAGCGCGTGCGCGCGCACGATACACCACACAAACCCGTCCACAGGTGGAAAAAACCGAACAGTCCTAGGGCAATTCCACCCCCAAAATACCCACACACGCACGCACCACCAGCACACACACCACCCTCCATCCCTCTCTCTCTTCTCCCCGTCTTTCTCTTTACCCCCCCCCCCCCTCCCCCCCTCTCTCTTTTATATCCCAAGGGGGGACTAGAGTAAAAAAGCACATGGTTTTTATCATTATCCTCGAAATAAAGAATTTTTCATTTCATTGCACTAAGGTGGCTTTTATGAAAAAAAAGCAAATGCATTGCTTATTCAATGTACAATTTGGATATAAAAAATTTATTGACACACACACACACACACAACAACACAACACAAAACACATACACACACGAACACAACACACACACACCGAACACACACACACACACACACATACACACACGAACACAACACAACACACAACACACACGAACACAACACAACACACACACACACACACACACACACACACACACACACACACACACACACACACACACACACGACACACACACACACACACAACACCACCACCACCACCCCACACACACACACAACACACACACACACACACACACACACACAAAACACCCACACACACACACCACCCTCCCCCCCCCCCCCCCACACACACAACACACACAACCCCCCCCCCCCCCACACACACACCCAACTTACAAACACCACAAACACAACACCCCCATCCCCCAACACACACAACAACACACACACACAAAACAACAACAACACAACACACTGCACAAAAGAACAGTCATAAAACACACTCAAAACTTTACGTCGCTCACAATGGGTACCTTCTTTTCCCACCAAAAACAATACCACCCTTTTTTTTTTCTTCTTTTCTGGCGGTCCTATTTCTCAACCTCTTTTTTTTTTTCTCTCTCTTTTCTCTTTTCTTGTTTCTTCAACTCAATCCGTCACCCTCACCGATCCCCTCAGATTCCGAATCCTTTGGGGCGAGCCTTCGAAGCTTTGTCAACCTCCACCACCTTTCTCCAGTCCTCTCGTCTCCTACAGCCACCCTCAGGTTTTCAACTCACCAGGAGATTAATGAGCTCGGGGGGGGGGGGGGGGGGGGGGGGGGGGGGGGGGGGGGGGGGGGGGGGGGGGGGGGGGGGGGGGGGGGGGGTGGGGGGGGGGGGGTGGGGTGGGGGGTGGGTGGGTGGGTGGGTTGGGGGTGGGGAGGGGTGGGGGGGGTATGGGGGGGGGGTGTAGATAGCTTGGTGGTTAGAGTACAGTGTGCTCCGATGTGACAGTCTTGAGTTCGAGCTGTTAAAGAGACTACTCGTTGAAAGGGATTTTTTCCTCCCTCCCCTTTCGGAGTTAACATTAGTGTTAACTCCCACAACCCCCCCCCCCCCTCCTCTCTCTCCCCCTCCCCCCCCCCCCTCATCCTCCCTTCCTCCTGAAAGTTCTTGGGATGAGACTAGAAATTGAAGACCCACGGATGTACGAACGTACGAACACACACACACACACACACACACACACACACACACACACACACACACACACACACACACACACACACACACACACCACACGAGGATGCAATTAGTGTGGTATTTCAGTATAATCATGAAGAAATTTGTTCTTAGATAGATGGCTTGATGAAAAAAAAGCAAATGCATTGCTTATTCAATGTACCATCTGGAAATAAAATTTTGACTTGACTTGACTTCACACACACACACACACACACACACACACACACACACACACACACACACACACACACACACACACACACACACACGTAGAACATCTTGTGCTACATGTTTTTAAAAAAACCCTGTTCTGCTATTGGGAAGAGTAGGCTATTGTGTTCCGGTGGGAACGGAGGCCTTTTTATTTATTTTTATTTTTAGAAAACTATCTCTTGTCTGCTGTCTGTCTGTCTGTCTGTCTGTCTGTCTCTCTCTCTCTCTCTCTCCTCTCATCTCTCTCTCTCTCTCTCTCTCTCTCCTCCCCTCCTCTCTCTCCCCTCCCTCCTCTCTCTCCCCCTCCCTCCTCTCTCTCCCCTCCCTTCCCCCCCCCCCCTCTCTCTCTCTCTCCCCCCTCCCTCCTCTCTCTCACCTCCCTTCTCTCTCTCCCCCTCCCTTCTCTCTCTCTCTCTATCTCCCCCTCTCTCCCCCTCCCTCCTCTCTCTCCCCTCCCTCCTCTCTCTCTCTCTCCCTCCCCCCTCTCTCTCTCCCCTCTCTCTCCATCCCCCCTTCCCTCTCTATCGAACTACCTTTAAGAGTGGTTGGGGGGGGGGGGGGGGGGGAGGGACACTGCACTCAAGTTTCTCAGGTTGTTGTCTGTTAGGCCAGTTGAAAATGGCGGAGCCCATGACTGACTCCTGTGGTCTGATAAAGCTCGTGGTCAAATCTCCTTGGGGGAGAAGGTAAGGGGTGGGGGGTGGGGGGAGGTTGTCTAATCCGTCTGTCCACTCAGACTTTGTCCAAACTCCTGCCTTGAAAAAAAAAGAAAAGAAAACGTGTGAGTGTGTGTGTGTGTGTGTGTGATAACTTTCAAGATACATAGGAGAGTTTCTTCCTTTCCCTCCCCTTCCCCACCACCCCACCCCCTCAACCCTCTCCTTCTCTCTCTCCCCGCCCCCCTCCACCACCCCCAAAAAAAGTCCCAACAACACAACAAAACGTCATCACCGACAAAATCCAACAACAGCAACAAGAAGGAACAAAACCCTCAAAACAAAACCAAACCCAAAACAAAACAAAGTAAAAAGAAAACGCCAATCTAACCAACACTAAAGAAACAACAAAATATCCCCCTTTAACAAACAAACAAACAAATAATACCGAGTAAGCATTTTGTGACTTAGTGGTTTTTTTAAATTAAAAAAAAAAGTTTTATGCTCCCTCTCTGTCTGTCTGTCTGTCTGTCTGTCTCTCTCGCTGTGTCTCTGTGTGTCAATCTGTTTGTCTCTATCTATCTATCTATCTATCTCTATCTATCTATCTATCTATCTATGTCTGTCTCTCTGCCTGTCTGTCTGTCTGCCTCTCTCTGTGTCTGTCTGTCTGTCTCTCTGTGTATCTCTGCCTGTCTGTCTGTCTGCCTCTCTCTGTGTATCTCTGCCTGTCGGTCTGCCTCTGCCTGTCTTTCTCTGTGTCTGTCTGTCTCATGTTTATGTGCTTTTAAGGTCAGATTGGCCCCCAAATGTTGATCATTGCGAATTGAAGATGACTCATTGATTGATTGATTGATTCATCCATTCATTCATTCATTCATTCATTCTCTCTCTCTCTCTCTCTCTCTCTTTCTCTCTCTCTCTCTCTCTCTCTCTCTCTCTCTCTCTCTCTCCTTTCTCCACCGGCCCCTCTCTCTCTCCCCCCCGTCTCCCCCTATCTCTACCCCCACTCTCTCCCTCCCCCTTATCTATCTCCCTTCCCTTACCCCCCCCCCCCTTCTCTCTCTCTATCTACCCCTCTCTCTGATGGCTTACTTTTCCCCCCAAACCTTCTTTTTTAAATCGACGTGCGCGCAAAATGTTCGGCGTGTGTTTGTTCACACACACACACACACACACACACACACACACACACACTGGGACCTAGATTTATAGTTTTATTGGAAGTACTTTTAAGGGAGTGGAGTCGACAACACTAATGTTAATCTCTAGGGCAAATTAAAAAAAACACATCCTTGAATGGGCCCCTCGGTAGTGGCTCGAATCTAGGTCATGAGGTCACGAGCGAAATAAAAGGTCAAACCGTTAGGTTGGCTGTCTCCTGTCCCCACCCCCCACCCCCAAAAAACAACCAAAAAAACAACCACAACAACAACAACCCAACAACAACAAACAAACAAACAAACAAACCCAGTATTTTTCATGTAGGCGGCTTATTTTATGCTCGTGCACTTTATGGTGTGATGGCAAGGAGGCTATATCATTCTTATCCTCCTGGTAAAGCGGGTGATATCAGACGATTACGTGTGTGTGTGTGTGTGTGTGTGTGTGTGTGTGTTGTGTGTGTGTATGTCTGTCTTTGTATCTCTATCTGTCTCTCTCTCTCTGTGCGTACGTGTGTGTGTGTGCGTCTGGGCGCACCCACGTGCACACACACATGTGCGCAGGAGCACGCACACAGACACACACATTATACACAAACACACACAGACACACATTATACACACACACGCACACACACGCACGCAGACGAACACACACACACACACACACACACACACACACACACACACACACACACACACACACACACACACACACACATACAACATGTAATATATATATATATACATGCGATCGCATCATTATTATTTGACGCGAGGATAATATTATAACTGCCTTAGTCTGCTGTATCCATCCATCCATCCATCCATCCCATACATACATACATACATACATACATACATACATACATACATACATACGTACATGCGCATGTGTGTCCTATGTTATACGGCCAGTGAAGCAGAACGGATCGATCGATCGATATCTGACAGTCGCGCGGTTGCCAGGTGACGGACAATTATCCCCCCTTAAAGCCAGTGCCTTCCCTTTAGCGATAATATAACACAACACAAGGGCTGGGAATAGCGCACTATAATCATAATATTATAGTACATCGCCCCACTCGCAAACACTTTCCCAATGATGGGCGCAACCGTGTGCAAATCTTCACCATCACTTAGTCTTGTAGACCGTGGGAGGGCAGGCACCACTGAAGATTTCTCAACCAGCTTCCTCCATCCTTCCTCCAGGAAGGAAGGTGGCAGGATGGTTAAGATGTTCGCCTGCCAACAAGTAAACCGTGAGGTTGTGGGTGGGTTCAATTCCCAGCCTCGCCCTTTCTTCCCAGTTTGACCCCCCCAAAAAAATCGAACTGAATGTCAAAGTCCTTAGGATGAGACTATAAACCGAGGCCCCGTGTGCGAACGCAACGCAGAACATCTTGCGCACACGTTAAATCCTGTTCCGCTTTTCGTAAGAGTAGGCCATTGTGTGCCGGTGGAAACAGATGACAAAATTGACAAAACCGCATACACACGGGGGACTGGATGTAAAGAATGCACATAAGCGCTTATTTCATTATCCTTGAAATAAAAGAATAAATATAAATATAAAAATAGTTTGCGGGGTTTTCCCCCCACTGAAATCAGATGCTCTTTATAGAATGGTCTGGTTTTCACTTTCTTGTCAGCAATGTTTATTTTATTTTATTTTATTGATTTATTGATTTATTTATTCTTTTATATCGAAGATAATGGAACAAGTACTCATGTGCGCTTTTTTTTTAAACATTCAGTCCCCGTGTGTATGCGGTTTTGTAAATTTTGTCATCTGTTCCCACCGGCACACACAATGGCCTACTCTTTCGAGAAGCGGAACAGGATTTAACGTGTGCGCAAGATGTTCTGCGAGCGTTCGCACACGGGCTCTCGGTTTATAGTCTCATCTATACTGAAGGACTTTTGGGGAGAGTGGAGTCTGCACTGATGTTAACTCTAGAGGAAAAATATCCCCTTGAACAGGAATCGAAACCTGGGTCGTCAGATTGCGAGCGTAATGTTCTAACCACTAGGCTATCCCGTCCCCGTGATCTCTGTATGAGATACCAAAGAGTTTGCGTGTAAAAACTTACAGCGAAATGCAGTGATAGCGCAGCATAGTGGCTCGAGTGGTTAGAGCGCTGCGCTCGTGATCTGACGGCCTGGGGTTCGAGTCCTCCATCGAGGGGATTTTTCACCGGTGGAGTTTACGTCAGTGCCGACTCCACTCTCTTTCTAAAGTCCGTCAGGTGAGACTATCAACCGAGGTCTCTTGTGCGAACGCAGGTAGTTCAACATCTTGGGCGTACCGTAAAAACTTGTTCCGCTTTTCGTGAAGTTTCGGGCATTTCGTCCCAGTCCCAACAGATGGCAAATTAAAAAAAGAGACAAAAAAGTCTGTATCTTTTTAGACGGGACGGGATAGCTCAGTGGTCAGAGCACTGGCTTTCCCCAAGCTAAAGGTCAGCATCGAGCGTGGTTACTTCCACTTGGATGGGTGACCGTTTGCGTGCTTTGGCTTCAGTACAGTCCCCCAAGTTCACCCAGCTATAAATAGGCACCTGCCTCTTTCGTGAGAGTAGGCCATTGTGTGCCGGTGGGAACAGATAACAGAATTGACAAGACCTCATACACACAGGGACTGGATGTAAAAATAAAAAGCACATAAGCTGCTTATTCCATTATCCTCGATAGAAAAGAATACAAATAAAAGCATAGAATAGAATAGAAGAATAAGAAAGAATTGCTATCTTTTAAAGACTTTTTTTTCTGGAGGAAAGAGGGAAAAAAACCTCGGGTAGAAGAATAAATCAAGAAGGCAGAAAAAAATAAAAAGACAAGAAGGAGGTGTACAGGAAGACAAGGAACAAGGCGGCAGAAACAAAGCGAGGGATAGAAAAGAGGAAATTTCGAGCACAGAATTTCCAGAAGGTGGGGATGCTATTTTATATATGATACTATACTGACAGGTCCCCACCAGCATCCCTACGGTGAAGTGGGGGTAGGGGGGGGGGGTGGGTGGGGGGGGGGGGGGGGTGGAGGGAGGGGGGAAGGTTGATGTATTATTTGTGGATGGGAAAGGGAATAGGCCATTACTGTCTATGTGACGCTGTTTCATGGACACCGCTTCAGTTGGGGGTCTGAGCCGCATCTCAATAACACAGTTAGCATCTCTGTGTCTGTCTGTCTGTCTCTGTCTTGTCTGTCTGTGTGTCTCTGTCTGTTTGTCTCTTTCTGTCTGTTTGTCTCTGTCTCTCTCTCGGTCTCCGTGTCTCAGTGTATTTCTGAGTGTCTCTCTGCCTCTGTCTGCCTGTCTGTCTGTCTCTGTGTCTCTGTCTGACTCTGTCTCTCGGTATCGGTGTCTCTGTGTATTTCTGAGTGTCTCTCTGCCTCTGTCTGCCTGTCTGTCTGTCTGTCTGACTCTTCGTCTGTCTCTCTCTGTGTCTTGTCTGTCTCTCTCTCTGTCTCTCTGTTTGTCTCTGTCTGTCTGTCTGTTTGTCTCTGTCTCTGTGTCTCTCGGTCTCCGTGTCTCTGTATGTTTCTGAGTGTCTCTCTGCCTCTGTCTGCCTGGCTGTCTGTCTGTGTCTGTGTCTCTGTCAGACTCTCTGTCTGTCTGTCTGTCTCTGTGTCTCTGTCTGTTTGTCTCTGTCTCTGTGTCTCTCTGTCTCCGTGTCTGTATGTTTCTGAGTGTCTCTCTGCCTCTGTCTGCCTGTATATCTGTCTGTCTCTGTGTCTCTGTCTGACTCTCTGTCTGTCTCTGTCTCTGTCTGCCTGTCTGTTTCTCTGTCTGTCTGTCTCTGTGTCTCTGTCTGACTCTGTCTTTGTGTCTCTGTCTGCCTGTCTGTCTCTCTGTCTGTCTGTCTCTGTGTCTTTGACTCTCTGTCTGTCTGTCTCTGTGTCTCTGTGTATTCCTGTGTGTCTCTCTGTCTCTGTCTGCCTGTCTCTCTCTCTCTCTCTGTCTCTGTGTCTCTGTCTGACTCGCTGTCTGTCTGTCTCTGTGTCTGTCTTGTCTCTCTGTGTGTCTCTGTCTGTCTGTTTGTCTCTGTCTCTCTCTCTGTCTCTGTGTCTCTCGGTCTCCGTGTCTCTGTGTATTTCTGAGTGTCTCTCTGCCTCTCTCTGACTGCCTGTCTCTCTCTCTGTCTCTGTCTGTCTGTTTGTCTCTGTCTCTCTCTCTCTGTCTCTGTGTCTCTCGGTCTCCGTGTCTCTGTGTATTTCTGAGTGTCTCTCTGCCTCTCTCTGACTGCCTGTCTCTCTCTCTGTCTCTGTCTGTCTGTTTGTCTCTGTCTCTCTCTCTGTCTCTGTGTCTCTCGGTCTCCGTGTCTGTGTATTTCTGAGTGTCTCTCTGCCTCTCTCTGACTGCCTGTCTCTCTCTCTCTCTCTCTCTCTCTCTGTCTCTATGTCTCTGTCTGACTCTCTGTTCTGTCTGTCATCTGTCTCTGTGTCTGTGTATTTTTGTGTGTCTCTCTGCTCTTGTCTGCCTGTCTCTCTGTCTGTCTCTCTGTCTCTGTCTGACTGTGTCTCTGTCTGTCTGTCTCTCTCTCTCTCTTCGCCCTCTTCCACTCTCAACCTCTGTCTCTTTTGTCTGTTGTTTCTGTCTCTGCTCCACCCCCACCCCACCCGCACCCCACCTCCACACCCCCACCCCTCTTAACCTCCGTCCTGTCTCCGTCTCTCTTTGAAATGCATTTCGCCTTCCTCCGATCTCTCTATAAATCACTGTCAGCATTGTAAGCACTCATCCCTCGGCCCCGCCCCCCCCCCTACACACACAAACACACACACACATACACATACACACACACCACACACACACACACACACACACACACACACACACACACACACACACACACACACACACACACACACACACACACACACACACACACACACACACACACACACACACACAACACACACACACACACACACACACACACACAAACACACACACACACACACACACACACCTTCCTGCTTTTTATCCGACCGTCCATCTCCCGTAATCGTGGATGTAATAATTATCATGCTGTGCACAGCCTGTGTCAAGGATGTGTGTTGATCTGACGACATGATGTTCCGTATTATGGAATTATCTATCTATCTATCTATCTGTCTGTCTATCTATCTATCTATCTATCTATCTATCTATCTATCTATCTATCTATCTATCTATCTATCTATCTATCTATCTATCTATCTATCTATCTATCGAGAGATCTATCTATCGAGAGATCTATCTATCGAGAGATCTATCTATCGAGAAATCTATCTATCTATCGAGAGATCTATCTATCTATCTCTCTGTCTGTCTGTCTATCAATCTATCTATCGAGAGATCTATCTATCTATCTATCTATCTATCGAGAGATCTATCTATCTTTCTATCTATCTATCTTTCTATCTATCTATCTGTCTGTCTGTCTGTCTGTCTACCTATCTATCTATCTGTCTGTCTGTCTGTTTGTCTATCTACCTACCTACCTATCTATCTATCTATCTATCTATCTATCTATCTGTCTGATCTATCTATCTTCTATCTATCTACCTGATCTATCTATCTGTTATCTATCTATCTATCTATCTATCTGTATGTCTGTCTATCTATCTATCTGTCTATCTATCTATCTATCTATCTATCTATCTATCTTTCTTTCTTTCTTTCTTTCTATCTATATTGTTGTTGTTGTTGCTTCGATTTTACGTCTGTTCACTCAAAAGTGATATTAGACGACCCCATAGATAGATAGATATATAGATAGAGATAGATAGACAGATAGATCGATAGATAGATAAAGAGAGAGAGAGAGAGAGAGAGAGAGGAGAGAGAGAGAGAGAGAAGACAGAGACAGGACAGAACAGACAGACAACACACACACAACACACACACACACAACACACACACCACCACACACACACACACCACACACACACACAACACACACAGAACCATTTTAAAAAACCCAAACAATTCTTATTTTGAAATAGGAAGTTGGTGTCTTCCTTTCATTGATTTTGAAGGATTTAACACACACACACACACACACACACACACACACACACACACACACACACCCACACACACACACACACACACACACACACTAAAAAAAAACACCAACCCAACAACATCCAAACAAACCCCAACTACATAAGGAAGTTGGAAAGGTCTTGTTGGCGCATGCGTACTTCCTGTACATGCTCACACGGTCAGTGACACACAAGTGACGTAGAGCTGTGGTGACAGAGATAAGCAGGAGCAACCGAGATATCCTGGAGTTTTTGCTGGACACAAACATTCTCCCCTAATAAGATTCGTACAGGTAAGTCAGTCAGCCTAGTAGAGTATAGATTTTCAGTGAGGTGATCATTCTATGTCCTGCCTAATGGCCGCATAGCTCAGATAACAAGATCATTAAGTTGTGTGTGTGTGTGTGTGTGTGTGCGTGCGTGTGTGTGTGTGTGTGTGAAAGTCAAAGTCAGAGATTTATTTCCTCAGCCGTGCAATTGTTGGTTTGTTTTTTTCTTCCTCAACCCATCTGTGTGTGTGTGTGTGTGTGAAAGTCAAAGTCAAAGTCAAAGATTTATTTCCTCAGCCGTGCAATGTTTTTTTTCTTCCTCAACCCATCTCTGTCTGTCCGTCTGTCTGTCTGTCTGTCTGTCTGTCTCTCTCTCTCACAATAAAAATTTATTCTTCATCTCTCTCTCTCTCTCTCTCTCTCTTCTCACAATAAAATTTGTCATTCTCTCTCTCTCTCTCTCTCTCTCTCTCTCTCTCTCTCTCTCTCATAAAAATGTTCATTCCATAAAAATGTTCATTCTCTCTCTCTCTCTCTCTCTCTCTCTCTCTCTCTCTCTCTCTCTCTCTCGCTCGCTCTCTTTCTCTTGTGTGCTGCGTGCTCTCTTGTGTGTGTGCGTGGTGTGTGGTTGTGTGTGTGTGTGTGTGTGCGTGCGTGCGCCCGCGCGCTTGATTTTGTTTTCTTTCTTCATTTGCTTCTTTTGTGTGTGTGTGTGTGTGTGTGTGTGTGTGTTGAGAATGTGTATTGTATTGTTTTGTTTTCAAATGAGTAGGTTAGGAGGGGGGGGGGGGGTGCGTTACTTAAGTATTGCCACGAGTTTGCAACATCGCAGCAAAAAGTGTTGCCATGTCGTGGTTTGTTTTGGCGTCGTTTTACATTCGTAGAGATAAAACAAGATAGTAGATTGCCTGTAGCCCTAATCACGCTGAATGGTTTCAGAGGACAAGACGCATTAAAAAAAAAAATCAATAGAGACAGATCTACAGCTGAAGGAACGGTCGTCTGTGATACTAAATATAGCAGGGCAAGGGAAGAGTTGATAATTTTTAAAACTCCATCAGAGGGGTACATAAAAAGCGTTATATTTATATTATTATAATAATAATAATAATAAAATAATAATACTACTAATAATAATGATGTATGGAATTTATATAGCGCTGAATCTTGTAAAGCAACAAATCAAAGCGCTCAAACTAACTTAAATGATGAAACGTGAACTGACCTTTAGGAGCTGTTAAACAACAGTTTATTTTTTATTTTATTCTTTTATTTCGAGGATAAAAGAATAAAGCACTCATGTTCTTTTTTTTTTTTTAAATCTAGACCCCCGTGTGTGTGTGCAGTTTCGTAAATTTTGTCATCCGTTCCCACCGGCACACAATGGCTTTACTCTTTCGAAAAGCGGGATAGGTTTTAACGTGTGCGCAAGATGTTCTGCGTGCGTTCGCACACGGGGCCTCGGTTTATATTCTCAAACGAAGGACTTTTGGGGAGAGTGGAGTCGGCACTGATGTTAACTCCAGGGGGCAAATATCCCTTCGAACGGGAATCGAACCCGTGTCGTCAGATTGCCAGCTCAATGTTCTAACCACTAGGCTATCCCGTCCCCCCTATTGGCCTCTGTGGTCGGTTGGGGCAATAAACAGCAAGAATGGCTTGGATTGAATTGTCGATAACATGATATACTTAATACTTTTTGATATTAATACATCGACAAGTAAGTAACATTTCTGTAAAAAAGTAGCAGACGAATAATAAGCATGAGAGAGAGGGAAAGAGCAAGTAACTAACTAAACATTTCTGTCAAAAAGTAGCAGAAGAATAATAAGCATGAGAGAAAAGGAAAGAGCAAGTAACTAACTAACATTTCTGTAAAACTGGGCTTTATCAGTTCTTGATTAAACCATTAACGCTGGGGGCAACAGCAAAATGAGAGGTTGATTGACCAGTGGCTTTCCCATTCATGGAATTCCACTTTACAGCTTAGTCTTTAGTGATCGACTATGACTCTCTGACTAGGAGGCTTGACTCCCACAGTCCTTATGTGCTGCAGCCCTGGGGGCTGGTTGCCCTTTGGAGAACATCTCCAACGCTGACTGTCCTTATGCCCACTTGGCCGAGAGAGTGGGGATGTACTGTGGGCAAGGCATCTCCACTATAACCAAATTTCTGCCCAGTTTCCAAAACAGCAGCTGCCTCCTCTGCTGTTTTGGAGGTCATCGTCGGACACGACGGACAAACATACATACAGCAGACGAATAATAGCATGAGAGAAAACGAAAGAGCTAGGCCTAGATCTATATTCTATTTTCGAGTAGTCATGGTGTTGAGCAGACTAGATACGCTTTTGGTACCATTGTGAGCAAATGAGCTAAGTGAGTAAATAGACAGTTTGCTCTCGGCAGTTTAAAAAGAGAGCCATTTTTTTGTTGCATATCAGGACAGACAATAGCAGATGCTGTCTGAGCGTTCGATGACGACGAAGTAGTAGTAGTAGTAGTAGTGATAGTAGTAGAAGTAGTAGTAGTGGTAGTAGTAGTAGTAGTAGTGGTAGTAGTAGTAGTAGTAGTGGTAGTAGTAGTGTAGTAGTAGAAGTAGTAGTAGTGGTAGTAGTAGTAGTAGTGTAGTAGTAGTAGTAGTAGTGAGTGGTAGTAGTAGTAGTGTAGTAGTAGAAGTAGTAGTAGTAGTAGTGGTAGTAGTAAGTGTAGTGGTAGTAGTAGTAGTAGTAGTAGTGGTAGTAGTAGTAGTAGTAGTGGAAGTGTAGTGGTAGTATTTAGTAGTAGTAGTGGTAGTGGAAGTAGTAGTTGGTAGTAGTAGTAGTGTAGTGGTAGTAGTAGAAGTAGTAGTGGTAGTAGTAGTAGTGGTAGTAGTAGTAGTAGTGGTAGTAGTAGTGGTAGTAGTAGTAGTAGTGGTAGTAGTAGTAGTAGTGGTAGTAGTAGTAGTAGTAGTAGTAAGTAGAAATAGTAAGTATTTGTTGTAGTAGTAGTAGTAGTAGTAGTAGTAGTAGTAGTAGTAGTAGTAGTAGTAGTAGTAGGAGGAGGAGGAGGAGGAGGAAGAAGAAGAATATCAACATAAAAACAACCCCCCCCTCCCCCAAGAAGAAGAAGAAAGAAGAAGAACAACAACAAACCCCCCCCAAAAAAAAAAACAACAACAATAACAACACCCAACAACAAACAAAAAAAACAAAAAAACGAACAAAACAACCCTCCCCCCAACCCCCCCCCCCCCCCACCCCCAACAAAACCACACCCCAAAATAGCACCCACACGTATAAAAAATGTCTTTCAAAGATATTCCAAATAATTATATAATAAAACTAGCCTGTCAAGTTGATGAGCACTGACTGCTGTGACGTAACGCTTGTCTGTGTAGTGTTCATTAATGTCTTATAAATATTCATTTATTTCCCCAGTGTCAAGTTTAAAAGATTAACATCTCAAACCTGCCTTCAGTATGGGTCATGGTGGCTTTTGTTGAAGAAAAATATTTCCCGAATCTAAATCATACATATTCTGAGGCTGTGTGTGTGTGTGTGTGTGTGTGTGTGTGTGTGTGTGTGTGTGTTTGTGTGTGTGTGTGTATGTGTGTGTGTGTGTGTGTGGTGTGTGTGTGTGGAGGGGGGTGGGGGTTGTGAAGGGTGGTGGTGGTAGTGGTGGTGGGTTTTTTTGGGTTTTTTTTTAAACCTCTGTAATATGTTTATTTATTTTATTTATTTATTTATTCTTTTATATCGAGGATAATGGAATAAGCACTCATGTGTTCTTTTTTACATCCAGTCCCCGTGTGTATGCGGTTTTGTCAATTTTGTCTTCTGTTTTCCACCGGCACACAATGGCATACTCTTCCGAAAAGCGGAACAGGATTTAACGTGTGCGCAAGATGTTCTGCATGCGTTCGCACACGGGGCCTCGGTTTATAGTCTCATCCGAAGGACGCTTTAGGATGTAGGATGCTTTAGGCTAAATTGGACGTGATAGAGAGTCTATATCACCATGTGAAATCGGAGTCTATATTTTTTCCCCCTACATGATGTGTTCTGTCTCCTTTGTCTCTCAATGTCACATTTGATAGTAATGTTTCATTTATTTCATGTATACCACTTTTAAGTCACGGCAGATTTCTCTGCGTGAAATTCGGGCAGCTCTACCTCCCCGGGGAGAGCGCGTCGCCTCAAGAGCAGCGCCACCAACTTTTTTTTTTCTTTTTTTCCCCCACTCTCGTCTGCAACTGTATCTGTTTCCCTATTATCAGAGTGGCTTTTTTCTACATCATTTTGCCAGGAACAACTCTCTTGTTGCCGAGGGTTCTTTTACGTCCACTATGTGTAACACACGGGGCCTCGGTTTATCGTCTCATCCGAAAGACTAGCGCCCAGACCACCACTCATGGACTAGTGGATGGGGAGGAAAAGTTTCGGGTCCAAACGGGATTTGAACCATCGCACACTTCCGACCCGAACTTTTCGCTTTCTAGACAGGCGCGTTACCTCTAGACCACTGATCCACATGGGTTGTGATGATGATGATGATAATGATGATGATGATGATGGTGATGATGATTGTTGTTGTTTTTGCAAGTAGTGAGTACAGTGTGAAGTCCCCCCCCCCCCCCCCCCAACCTCCCCCCTATGACAGTGTCCACAGCCAATCAGTACGTCTCCTTTTCTCTCGTTTACACACACACACACGCACGCACGCACGCACCACACACCACGCACGCACGTACGCACACACGCACGCACGTACACACACAAGTACACACACACAAGTACACACACACAAGTACACACACAACACACACACACACACACACACAAAACACACACACTAACACTAACAACACACGCATTCTCTCTCTCTCTCTCTCTCTCTCTCTCTCTCTCTCTCTCTCTCTCTCTCCATCTCCCTCTCTCTGTGAAAGACACTCACACACGCAAACATACATACACACACACACACACACAAACACACGCACGCACGCATGCACGCACGCACACACACAAGTACACCACACACACCATAACACAAACACATACACACACACACACACACACTCTCTCTCTCTCTGTGAAACACACACACACACAAGTACACACACACACACACCACACCACAACACAAACATACATTCTCTCTCTCTCTCCCTCTCTCTCTCTCTCTCTCTGAAAAACACACACACACCACACATACACGTACGCACGTAACACACAAGTACACACACACACACACACACACACACACACACACACACACACACACACACACAACACAACACAACACACCATTCTCTGTCTCTCTCCCCTTCTCTCTCTCTCTCTCTCTCTCTCTCTCCGCCCCCCCCCCCCCTCTCTCCGCCCCCCCCTCTCTCTCTCTCTGAAACACACTACCACCACACACACACACACACCACACACAAAAACACACACACACACACACACACACACAAACACCCCCCTCCCCCCCCCCCCCCACCACACACAGACACAACATTGTGGGGACCTTTCTCTGTGTAGGTCAGCTTTTAAAATATTTTGGACAATGGTCTCATGACAATGAATACAAACTGCGTGCCTGTGAATATGATAATATGTCACATCTCACAAAGGCAGTGTAGGCTTAGAGGCTTATAGCTAGCTATCTGTGGCTCGCTTACGGTCTTGAGTTTTATAGTAAAACAGAGAGACAAAGAGAAAGAGAGACAGAGAGAGACAGAGAGAGATTTTGTTATCTTTGAGAGAGAGAGAGATTTATCTTTGAAAGAGAGAGGGGGAAAGAGAGATAGGTTTATCTTAGCGAGAGGGAACAATGAACAATGAACAATGAACAAATTTTATTTATAGAGGGTTATAGAATAAGCACAACAATAGCTTTTTACATCCAGCCATCCAGAGGGAGAGAGAGAGAGGAAGAGAGAGAGAGAGGAGGAGAGAGAGAGGAGAAAAGAGAGAGGGGAGAGAGAGAGAGAGAGATTTATCTTTGAAAGAGACAGAGAGAGATTTAACTTCGAGAGAGAGAGAGTGAGAGAGAGAGATTTTATTTTTTGAAGAGAGAGAGAGAGAGAGAGAGAGAGAGAGAGATTTATCTTTGAAAGAGACAGAGAGAGATTTAACATTGAGAGAGAGAGAAAGACAGAGAGATTGATTTTGTTATCTTTGAGAGAGAAGGGAGAGAGAGAGGAGAAGAGAGGAGAGAGGAGAAGAGAGGAGAGGAGAGAGAGAGAGAGAGAGAGATTCTGCAGGCGCGTTTGTGCGTGCGTGCGTGTGTATGTGTGTGTGTGTGTGCGTGCAAGTGCGCGTGCGTGTGTGTGTGTGTGTGTGCGCGCGCGCGTGTGTGTGTGTTGTACCTATGAGTGTCTGTGAACATGTAAAAAAAAAACCAACAACAACAGCAACCAAAACCCGTAACAGATACACAGACAACAACAAACAGTAGCTGGCCAATCCTGACACGAGAATGACAGACAGTTCCTATGGCAGAGGGCACAGATGAAGTCTGACGCTGGTCTGTCTGTCTGTCTGCCTGCCTGTCTGTCTGCCTGCCTGTCTGCCTGTCTGTCTGCCTGCCTGTCTGCCTGTCTGTCTGTCTGCCTGTCTGTCTCTCTGTCTGCCCGTCTGTTGGTCTGTCTGTCTTTCTTCTCCTTCTCTGGAGCTTTTTAATATGTTGACATTAAAAGGTGTTTACAAAATTGGAGTGAGTGAATGAGTGAGTGAGAGAAAGAAAGAGAGAGAGAGAGAGAGAGTTAGAGAGAGAGAGAGTGGGGAGAGAGAGATGGGGGAGGGGGGGGGGGGGGAGAGAAAGAGGGGGCTGGGAGGGAGAAATGACAATGACAAATTCTTTTATTTCAAGGATAATGAATAACATCATGTGCTTTTTTACAACCAGCCCCCCCTTAGGGATATATAAGAGAAAGAGAGAGAGAGAGAGAGAGAGAGAGAGAGAGGGAGAGAGAGAGAGAGAGAGAGAGAGAGAGAGAGAGAGAGAGTGTGTGTGTGTGTGTATTGGGGTGGAATTGAACTAAGACTGTTCGTGTTTTTTGTCCACCTGCTGGACAAGGAGACAAAGGAGAGAGACAGAGAGGGGGGGGGGGGGGAGGAAGAAATTTTGGGGAGAGGGAGGGGAGGGAGGGAGAGAGACAGAGAGATGAGGGAGAGGGAGACAGAGAGAGAGAGGCATATAGAGATAGAAGGAGGGGGAGAACGAGGGAGAGGAGGGAGAGGAGAGTGGAGAGAGAGAGAGAGAGAGAAAAGGAGAGAGAGAGAGAGAAGGGGAGGAGAGGAGTGTGTGTTAGTGTGTTAGTGATGTTGGCAATGTAGGATGTCGGTGGACTGCTTCTTTTCCTTCTGCACACACACACACACACACCACACACACACACACACACACACACACACACACACACACACAACCCCACACACACACACACATACACACAACCTCATACACACAACTCACACAACACACAACCTCACACACACACACACACACACAACCACAAACACACACACACACACACCCTCACACACACACACACAACCTCACACACAGAGAAACAGATGACAAAATTTACAAAACCGCATACACATGGGGACTGGATGTAAAAAAGCATATAACTGTTTATTCCATTATCCTCAATATAAAAGAATAAATAAAAAAATAAAAAAATAAAAACACACACACGCACGCATGCACACACTCACACACAAACACACACAAAACCTACCACCCCGCACACAGACACACACACTCACATCCCCCCCCCCCCCACAACTCCACACACACACACACACACACACACACACACACACACACACACACACACACACACAACACACACACACACACACATTTTGAAAACGTCGCCTATGAAAGTAAGAAGCAGTAGAGGAAAAGGGAAGGAAGGAAGGAATGAATGAAGGAAGGAAGGAATGCATTCATCATTATTATTTCGAATCAGCTCAGGGTCAGTCAATCTTTATAATGATTGTTTTCCTTCTTCCTCAATGGCATTGAAATAAGCTTTCACAAGAAAATGTGTGTGTGTGTGTGTGTGTGTGTGTGTGTGGTGTGTGTGTGTGTGAAGTGTGTGAAGTGTGTGTGAAGTTTGTGTGTGTGTGTTCATTGTGTGAAATGTGTGTGTGTGAAGTTTGTGTGTGTGCGTGTATATGTGTGTTAAGTTGTGTGTGTGAAGTTTTGTGTGTGTGAGTGAAGTTGTGTGTGTGTGTGTGTGAAGTTTTGTGTGTGAAAGTTTTGTGTGTGTTATGCGTGTGAAGTTGTGTGTGTTTGTGTGTGTGTTTGCGCGCGTGTGCAGAGAGAGAGAGAGAGAGAGAGAGAGAGAGAGAGAGAGAGAGAGAGAGAGAGAGAGAGAAGAGGTTGTGTTTGTATATATATATATATGTATGTGTATGTGTGACACCATAATATTTGATCATTATCTCATCATATATTCACAATCCCATAACCTTGAGCAGGCTACTAGCTACACAAAACAACGGCAACAACAACAACAATAGTAACAACAACAACAACAACAGCAACATTCGTGGCAGACTATGCTAACGCAAGCAGGGCTTCACCACTCAGACCCGACAGTTGAAATCCTTGTATACCATCATCACTAGGTAGCCAGTGTATCAGGGGAAATCTGACCCTCTGTATGTTCAACCCCTACTGAAGTGCGATAATGCTGACGTCACTTACACTATCCCCATTTTTTCTCTCTTTCTCCCTTCCTTCACTTTTTAAAATTAAAACAAAAATAATTCTTTTATATCGAGGATAATGGAATAAGCACTTATGTGCTTTTTTTAACATCCAGTCCCCGTGTGTATGCAGATTTGTGAATTCTCTCATCTGTTCCCACTGGCACACAATGGCCTACTCTTACGTAAAGCGGAACAGGATTTCACGTGTGCGCAAGATGTTCTGCGTGCGTTCGCATGGTTTATAGTCTCATCCGAAGGACTTTTTGGGGAAAGTGGAGTCTGCACTGATGTTAACTCCAGGGGAAAATATCCCCTTGAACGGAAATCGAACCCGGGTTGTCAGATTGCGAGCGCAATGTTCTGACCACTAGGCTATCCCGTCCCCAACTTCACCTATCCCGTTGACCGTGGCGGGCACTAATGAAGATTTTGCAACCAGCTTCCTCCACTTCCTACTGTCCTCTGCTTTCTGTAGCAAATCGTTCCAACTCAAGGCTACCAGTCCTCCACTCTCTGATAATGTCGTCTTCCCATCGTTTTCTCTGTCTGCCTCTTCTTCGTCTTCCCTCCTTGTACTGTTCCCTGTAGGACAGTCTTGGTCAATCCAGAAAACCTGAATTAAAAACGCCGTGGGACCATAATTATGAAGAGCTCCTGACTTCAGTAAAAACAATAAGAATAATAATAACAACAACAACAACAATAATAATAATAATAATAATAATAATAATAATAAATGGAACTTATATAGCGCTATATCTTGCAAAGACAAGTCAAAGCGCTTGCACTCAACCCATCCATTTCACACAGTCATGCAAACCAATAACAATCAACAGTCCCTACAAATCTATAGCCACCAGTCGTAGTACTAAGGATGCCTTTAAAGCTCATTAGTCAAGTCAAAACGGTCTTTCTTGAGGGTAAAAAACTAAGTTTGCACAACTTTTTTTCATCCTGCCCTCATACATACACAAAACAAAATCAAGAAAATTGACATAATTATAAAAGTATTCAAAAGACAATATTGAGACATGTTGAAAACAAAACTATATGAAGATCTATCTATCTATCTATCTATCTATCTATCTATCTATCTATCTATCTATCTATCTATCTATCTATCTATCTATCTATCTATCTATCTATGTGTGTGTATATATATACACATATATAAAAATATATAATAAATATATATAAATCCACACTAACAAAACATTACATTAGAATCTTTAAGAACTAATATCGCTCTGTTACCGATTTCTCATTCTCTCATTCACCTATCTATCGTCTTTTTTTACACTTTGTTCAGTACAATCTGTTGACCATCAACAATGCAGATAGATAATCAACAACTTAGTATTGTCGGCTGGGGTCTGTCTCTCTCTCCTACAGACCTCGTGGGCATTGAACATAATGCGTTTCAATTTAGCTCAAGTGGAGGCAGACATAAAGCACAGGGCTACAGTCAGTCTACCGGACTCCGATTATATTATATACCCAGCGTGTGCTTGGGTGAAATGGAGGGGGGTAGGGTGGGGGATGGTGGAGGGAAGGGGAGGGGGGAGGAGAAAGGAGGAAGGGGGGGGGAGGAGACTACTGATAGCTCAGCCATACAGTTTGAATTGGGGGGTACAATGCAAAACCTCCCAGCAACAAGACGGTGAAAAGTACACGTATTCCAGTTTGAACTCTCTCTCTCTCTCTCTCTCTCTCTCTCCTTCTCTCTCTCTCTCTCTCTCTCTCTCTCTCTCTCTCTCCTCTCTCTCTCTCTCTCTCTCTCTCTCTCCTCTCTCGGAAACTGTGCACTTTTATTGTATTTGGGTTTTTTTCCCCCCATTTTCTCGGTGTGTGTGTGTGTGTGTGTGTGTGTGTGTGTGTGTGTGTGTTTGGTTTTAAAAAAAACAACTGTTCCTCAAGTGAGAGATGCGAGGTTTGTCAACAGTGAGATTTGGTGTATGCAACCTAGAAAATTTTGTTGTTTTGTTTGGTTTGGTTTTGGCCCACCATGAAGGTAGCCGCATTCCGACTTGATGAAACCCAAAAAACCTGGTGAATAAACTCCCGATTCCCCCGTACCAGTGTGGATAGCAACGTCTACAATAAAAGGTTGACAGACTTTTGAGGTTTTTTTTTTTTTTTTTTTTTTTTTTTTTTGGGGGGGGGGGATTTCCTCAGGAATTAATTTGGGAGTTTATTTATTTTTGTTTTTTGTTTGTTTGACGTCTATCAGGAACTACATCAACATTGCGAGGCAAGGGTGACGTAATCCGACACGAGAAACGTAGACATTCATAACATGAACGTAATAAAGTATAATGAAATAAACTGAAGTTTAGAATTGAAAACAAACCCCCAACTTAAAAAAAAAATCAATGACAGGGGTTGTTTGTTTCTTTGTGGGGTTTTTTTTCGTAAATTTTGAAATCGAAAAAGGTTTCACCCCCGTAAAAAAAAAGAAGAAAAAGAAGAAAAGATCAAAGTCAGATTTGTGTCAGTTAAGGTTTTCCAGTTTGAGGGAAGTTTTCAGGATGGTGGCAGGATGGTCAAGACGTTTGTCTGCCAACAAGTAAACCGTGAGGTTCTAGGTTCGATTCCAAGCCTCGCCCTTTCTTCTTCCCAGTTTGACTAAAAAAATCGAACTGAATGTCAAAGTCCTTCGGATGAGACTTATAAACCGAGGCCCCGTGTG
>CM054161.1:39293929-39298929 GCA_028751875.1 Rapana venosa
CTCTCTCCTCTCTCTCTCTCTCTCTCACACACACACTCACACTCACACTCACACACACTCACACACACACACACACTCACACACACACACACACACAGAAGGCGATCATAAACATACACAGCGCGGCTCTCCCGCCAAAAACAAAAAGCTGTAACAATTACTGATGTCAGTTCATAATTAAGTGCCAGGGCATACACATTTAAATGTTGTGATGCTTTCAAATAATCATCATGATTGCTATATTATTGTCCTCCTCATCCATGCCAAGCTTTGAGCATAACAAACAACCTGTACTTTTCACGTGGCAAACAATCCTCTGAAGATGGCGTACGGCTGATTTTATGGCGAAGCATTTGGAAAACAGTCATATAGGTAAAGGTAAAGGTGTCCCATAACCTATAAGGTCGCAGGGGAGCGAGGCGTCAGAGACCTCAACTTCTCTAGGGGCCAGCATATTGAGGGCAGCGGCGCCCATCTCCTCTCCCTCGCTGCTTTACCTTCCCTGACCCTAAAAGAGGGCAAGGTACCCATTTACAGCTGGGTGAACTGGGGGAACTGTACTGAAGCCAAGGCGCGCAAACGGTCACCCGTCCAACTGGTAACCACGCTCGACGCTGCTTAACTTGGCTGGGGGAAAGCGAGTGCTCCGACCACTGAGCTATCCCGTCCTCATATAGACAGACAGGCAAATTTCTCATTCAGTGTGTACGTACTAAGACTGGCAGTGATTCCCAGGTGGGATGAGTGTTCTTCTTCTTCGTCGAACCCTCAGACAGCAACTCTTGTTGTCTTGTCATATGAGCGAAGATGCGTTGCGCTGCCGTTAAGCGCCTGGCAAGTTAGGCCCAGCCCATCCAGGTGGGATGAGTGAGACAGAGTGTAATAAGAATATCCTGGGTGACCCCTCCCCAGGGTGTTCAGTTGGGGAATGCTCGAAAACTTTTCTTGTTTATGTTAGCTTAACTGCAACGTTGATCGTTTGATTGATTGATTGATTGGTTGGCTGGTTGGTTTGTTGGTTGGTTGGCTTTTTCTCACTTTTTCTGTATGCATATTTTTCTTTTTTCTTTGTGTTTGTCTTCTTTCATTCATTCATTTATTCCTTCCTTCATTCATTCATTAATTCATTCATTTCTTCCTCTCTGCCTTCCTTTCTTTATTCAGTTATTCATTCATTCATTCTATCTTTCTACTTTTATTCCTTTCTTTTCTACATTCCTTCCTTCCTTCCCTTGTTTCCTTTGTTTCTTAATTCTTTCTTTCTTTCTTTCTTTCTTTCCTTTCTTTCATCCTTCCTTCCTTTCTTTCTGTCTGTCTCCTTTTTTCCTCCTTTGATTTGTCTTTGCAAGATATAGCGCTATACAAATTCCATATATTATTATCATTATTATCATCATTATTCCTTTCCTTTCCTTTCCTCTCCTCACGTCTTTCTCTCTTTCAACGTGGAAAGTGGGGATTGTACAGGGTAGCGTAGAAGAAGACCATTGAGATAACCAAAAGTCATAAAAAAATTAACAGCACATAGTTACATGCCCCGTAAAGGACAGGACAGCCGATAAAGACACCACGATATCTTATCCAGTGTGACGAAGTAGGGCTCCTACGTCATCGTAGCCTTTAGAAATGGATACAGGTCAGCCGTCAAGGTTTTTAAACAAGGTCAAGGTCAAGGTGTCCCATAACCGATAAGGTCGTAGGGGAGCGAGGCGTCAGAGATCAAGATGTACCAACATTTTATACGCTTGAAGCAGCAGTACATTCAGTTTTTGCCTAAGCTTTAATAGAGGGGAACAGTCCTCGTGGACAGTGGGGGTGGGTGGTGGGTGGGGGGCTTACAAACATCATCATAACTTGAACAGGATAGGGATGATCCACAATTATCTTCAACTCTAAAAAGTAAAGGTAAATGGTGTCCCATAACCTATGTGGTCGTAGGGGAGCGAGACGTCAGAGACCTCAACTTCTCTAGGCGCCACCAGCATATTGAGGGCGGCGCCCATCTCCTCCTCTCCCTCGTTGCTTTACCTTCCCTGACCCTAAAAAGAGGGCAGGTACCCATTTACAGCTGGGTGAACTGGGGAGGGGGTGGGGGGGGGGGGGGGACTGTACTGAAGCCAAGGCGCGCAAACGGTCACCCATCCAACTGGTAACCACGCTCGACGCTGCTTAACTTGGCTGGGGGAAAGCGAGTGCTCCGACCACTGAGCTATCCCGTCCCTTGTTTAAAACATGACCCCTTTAAATAAAAGCAACAACAAAACAAAACAAAAAGAAAAGGGTTAAGGGTTTTTGATTTGATCTAGGTTTCGTTCTTAGTCAAAGTCAAACTTTTTGTTTTCAGATGGTACTTTGAATAAGCAGTGCAGTTGCTTTTTAATTATTTTTTTTATAAAGCCATCTATCTAAAAGAAAAGAAAAAAAATACAAAAACAAAATTATTGATAATAATAATAATAATAATAATAGTGATATATATGCATATATAGAATTTAAAAAAAAACCATAACAATAATAAGCCGTACAAATCAAACAGGAAAAATAATCTTGTAAAAAAATGCAATCAACCAAAAAACAAACAAAAAAAAAGCCCCCAACAAAGCAACAACAAACAAAAAAACCCAAAACATCCCCCCCCTCAACCCAACAAAAAACAAAAAACAAAAAAGACCCCGAAAAAAACCCAAAAAAACTAAACAAAACAAATATAAAAAAAAGATTTAAAAAATAAACACAGAAAAAAAATACCATCCAGAACAAATGCACTAAAACAACACGCACGCCGCACGCACGACGCACACAACACGCACGCACGCACGCACGCACCCGACGCGCACACACATACACACACCACAAAACACACGGGGCCCCGCGCGCGCGCGCACACAAACACACCGGAAGCAATAGGACAATAGAAATACCACACCCCCCACCCCAACCACAACCACCACCCCAAAACCCCACCACCCAACTACCCCACCCCCCCACCACAAACACCCCCCAACACCACCACAAACACACCACACCACAAAAAACACACACACCACCAACACAAAACACACCACCACAACAACACACAAACCCCCACAACACACACACGCCACAAAACCCCCACCACCACCACCACACCACCACCCCACACCCCCACCACCACCCCCCACCACCCACCACCCACCACACCCACCCACACACCCCCATACACCCCACCACCACCCCATAACACACCGCTAACATCCCCCCACACGCGACGCAAAACACACACCACATCCCACCACCACCCACCACCACACCACCACACCCCAAAACACACACACCACACCACCACCACCACCATATACACACACACACTACCCCACACCACACACACCACCCACCACAACCACAACACACCACCCACCACACCACCCACCCCACCATCACACACACCGCACCAACCACACACTACACACAAACATCACTACACACAGATACAAACCCATACACCCACACTACACACCCACCCCACTACACACACACCCTCTACACACACTACCACACGCCCACCTACACCACCCCCCCACCCCCCACACCCCCCCCCCCCCCCCCCACCCCACCTCCACCCACCACCCAACCCACCCCCCCCACAAACACACACACACACACACACCACCAAACCAACACACAAAACCCACCCCCACCCCCAAAACCCCACCAAACAAAAACACCACACCAACCCCACCCACACCACCCAACCACCACCACAACACCAAAACCCCCACCCCACCACCAAAAACACACCCACACCACCCCACCACCCCACCCCCACACCCCAAACACAACACCAAAACACCCCACAACACCCCACCCTACCACAATCCACCCCAACACACACACCAACCCCCCCACCACACAAAACCCCCCACACAAAACACCCCCCCCACCCCCCCCCACCACCACAACACACACCACCACCCCACCACCCCCAACACAACCCCACCCACCCCCCCCACACACCACCAAAAACACACCCACACACCCACACCACAAACCACCCCACACAACACCACACCACCACCCCCCAAACACACCACCACAAAACCACACCACCACCAACCCCAACCAACAACATACCACCACCACCACACACCACACAAAAAACACCACCACACCACACACACCACCACCACACCACCACAACACAAAACACACCACACCACCACCACCCAACCCCCACAAACAACAAAACACACCACCACCACCACCACCAAACACAACACAAAACCACCACCACCCCCACCACCAAACACACACCCACACACCACCACCACCACCCAACCAACACATACACACACACACCACACCACCACCACCAAACACACCCCCAAAACCACACACCACCACACCACCACCACTCAAAACACACACACACACAAAACCCCCACACCACCCCCAAAACCCCCACACCCCCACACCACCACCACCACCACAACACACCACACACACAAAACCCCCACAACACCCCCCCCAAACCCCCACAACACACACACCCCACACACAAACCCCCACACACACCACCCCCACACCACACACACACCCACACCACCACCACCAAAACCCCCACCCCAAAACAAAACACACCCCCACCCACACACCAAAACCACACACACACCACCACACACCAACACCACACCTACAACACCACACCCCACACACACCACACACAACACACACACACACACACCACACCCACCACACAAAACAAAACCCTACCAAAACACACCACCCCCACCACACACACAACACACCAACCACCACCCCACACACACACCACCCCCACCACCACAAACCCAAAACAACACAACACACACCCCCCACCAACACCACACACACCACCCACCAACCAACAATACACATCTACACACACACACACCACCACACCAACACATACACATTTCACCACCACAACACACACACCACACACAAACCATATAACACACAACCAACACCACCACACACAGACC
>CM054161.1:39306429-39308929 GCA_028751875.1 Rapana venosa
ACGGCAGCTGCATTCCGACTTCGTGAATGCATGCTGGGTAGGGTCGTGTTTCCCATAACCCCCTTTAAGCGCTGACATGAATGATAATGGATGGATCGGTGGATCGGTGGTCTAGAGGTAACGCGCCTGTCTAGAAAGCGAAAAGTCCGGGTCTGAAGTGTGCGGCGGTTCGTACCCCGTTTGGACCGGAAATTTTTCCCCCATCCATTAGACCATGAGTGGTGGTCTGGGCGCTAGTCTTTCGGATGAGACGATAAACCGAGGTCCCGTGTGTTACACGTAATTATTTAGCGCACGTAAAAAAACCCACGGCAACAAGAGAGTTGTCCCTGGCAAAATTCTTAGAAAAAAGCCACTCTGATAGGAAAACAAATACAGCTGCAGAAAAAAAAAAGGGTGAAAGGGTGGCGCAGCGCTAAGTGGCGACGCGTTCTCCCGCTCTCCCCGGGGAGAGCAGCCCGAATTTCACGGAGAGAAATCTGCCGTGACTTAAAGTGGTATGAAATAAAATCTGAGCGCTTTGATTTGTTGCTTTACAAGATTCAGCGCTATATAAATTCCATACATTATTATTATTATTATTATAATATTTTTCTAACGGGCATATCTGATCTGTGAATGATAGGATTTTTCTAAACGTGCGTATCTGACCTTTGAATGATAGGATTTCTCTAACGTGCATATAAGATCTTTGAATGATAGGATTTCTCTAACGTGCATATCTGATGATAGGATTTTAATAACGTGCATATCTGATCTTTGAATGATAGGACTTTTCTAACGTGCATATCTGACCTTTGAATGATAGGGTTGTTCTAACGTGCATATCTGATCTTTGAATGATAGGGTTTTGCTAAACGTGCATATGTGACCTTTGAATGATAGGATTTTTCTAACGTGCATATGTGACCTTTGAATGATAGGATTTTTCTAACAAGCAGATCTGACCGCTGAATGATAGGATTTCTCTAACGTGCAGATCTGACCTTTGAATGATAGGATTGTTCTAAC
Organism: Rapana venosa; assembly: GCA_028751875.1. NCBI lineage: Eukaryota > Metazoa > Mollusca > Gastropoda > Neogastropoda > Muricidae > Rapana > Rapana venosa. Next base: position 39,307,441 of record CM054161.1, read on the forward strand.
AAGCAGATCTGACCTTTGAATGATAGGATTGTTCTAACGTGCATATCTGACCTATTGAATGATAGGATTTTTTTAACGTGAATATCTGACCTGTGAATGATAGGATTTTTCATACGTGCATATCTGACTTGTGAATGATAGGATTGTTCTAACGTGCATATCTGACCTATTGAATGATAGGATTGTTCTAACGTGCATATCTGACCTTTGAATGATAGGAATGTTCTAACGTGAATATCTGACCTATCTAATGATAGGATTTTTCAAACGTGAATATCTGACCTGTGAATGATAGGATTTCTCTAACGTGAATATCTGACCTGTGAATGACAGGATTTTTCTAGCGTGCATATCTGACTTGTGAATGATAGGATTTCTCTAACGTGCATATCTGACCTATGAATGATAGGATTGTTCTAACGTGTATATCTGATCTTTGAATGATAGGATTTCTCTAACGTGCATATCTGACCTATGAATGATAGGATTGTTCTAACGTGTATATCTGATCTTTGAATGATAGGATTTCTCTAACGTGTATATCTGACCTATTGAATGATAGGATTTTTCTAACGTGCACATCTGATCTTTGAATGATAGGATTTTTCTTACGTGCATATCTGATCTTTGAATGATAGGATTCTTCTAACGTGCATATCTGATCTGTGAATGATGGGAATTTTCTAACGTGCATATCTGACCTTTGAATGATAGGGTTTTCCTAACGTGCGTATCTGATCTTTGAATGATAGGATTTTTCTAACGTGCATATCTCATCTTTGAATGGTAGGATTTTTCTGACGTGCATATCTGACTTTTGAATGATAGGATGTGCATATCTTATCTTTGAATGATAGGATTTTTCTAACGTGCATATCTGACTTTTGAATGATAGGATGTGCATATCTTATCTTTGAATGATAGGATTTTTCTAACGGGCATATCTGACCTTTGAATGAAAGGATCTTTAACGTGCATATTTTTTATATCTTGTGACTGTGTAGATAGCTAGATACACGAAGGGACTTAAAGGCACTGGGCAGATCTGCGCTTGAAGTTGACCTGAGAGATCGTATAACAACAACAACAAAAAACCTCCACCCTTAAGTTATTCACCAGACTCTACGAAGTCGAAATGCGGGTACCTAAATGGAGTGTGTGTGTGTGTGTGTGTGTGTGTGTGTGTGTGTGTGTGTGTGTGTGTGTGTGTGTTCTTCTTTAATTTAACGTCAAAGAAGAACACACACACACACACACACACACACACGTGTGTGAGTGTGTGAGTGTGTGTGTGTGTGAATGTGTGTGTGCGTGTGTGAATGTGTGTGATTGTGTGAGTGTGTGTGTGTGAATGTGTGTGATTGTGTGTGTGTGTGATTGTGTGTGTGTGAATGTGTGTGATTGTGTGTGTGTGTGTGTGTGATTGTGTGTGTGTGTGTGATTGTGTGTGTGTAAGTGTGTGTGTGTGTGTGTGAGAGTGTGATTGTGT
>CM054161.1:39316429-39326429 GCA_028751875.1 Rapana venosa
TAAAAAAAAAAAGCACATGAGTGCTTATTCCATTATCCTCGATATAAAAGAATGAATAAATAAATAAACCTATCTATCTATCTATCTATCTATCTATCTATCTATCTATCTATCTATCTATCTATCTATCTGTCTATCTGTCTGTCTGTCTGTCTGTATCTACTATTATCAATCACCGTGCTCTATCTTCGACTTTCGTCTATGTTGTTAATCTGATCTGTTGTCTGTCTAATCTCTGTCTTCTGTTGTCTATTTGTATTGTATCGTATGTCTTGTCGTTGTCTGGTGTGTGTATGCTGTGGTGTTAATGTTGGTTGTCGTGTCTGTGGTGGTGGTGTGGTGGTTGTGTTGTGTGGTTGTGGTGGTGGTTGTGTTGTGGTGGTGAGTGTGGTGGTTGTGTTGTTGTGGTGGTTGATGGTTGTGTGGTGGTGTGTGTTGTGTGTTGGTGTGTGTGGTTGTGTTGTGTTGGTGGTGATGTAATGATGGTGGTGGTTGTGGTGGTGTGTGTGTGGTGGTGGTGGTGGTGGTTGTGGTGTGAGTGGTGGTGGTGTGTGGTGATGATGATTGGTGGTGATGGTTGTGGTGGTGGTGGTTGTGGTGTGGTGGTGGGGTGGTGTGTGTTGTGGTGGGTGATGATGGTGGTGGTTGTGGTTGGGTGATGATTGTGGTGGTGGTGTTGTGTGTGGTGATGATGGTTGTGGTGATAGTTGTGGTGGTGGGGTGGTGGGTGGTGGTTGTGGTGGTGGTGATGGTGGTGGTGTTTGGGGTGATTGATGGTGGTGGTGGTTGGTTGGTGTGATGTGTGTGGTGTAGTGTGGTTGTGGGGTGGTGATGGTGGTGGTTGTGGTGGTGGTGGTGTGATGGTGGTGGTGGTGGTGGTGATGATGGTGGTGGTGTGTGTGGTGGTGGTGTGATGATGGTGGTGGTGTGGTGATGATGGTGGTGGTTGTGGTGGTGGTGATGATGGTTGTGGTGGTGGTGGTGGTGGTTGATGGTTGTGGTGGTGATTGTGGTGGTGGTGGTGATGGTTGTGGTGGTGGCTGTGATGATGATGATGGTTGTGGTGGTGGTGATGGTGGTGGTTGTGGTGGTGGTGGTGGTTGTGGTTGAGGGAAAATTAGAAGGAAAGGCATTCTGTCTAAACAAATTGGCCTGTCACGTCAGCTAAAACGATGTTTGAATTTAAAAAAGGGAAGAAAAACAGAGAACTCGAATTCGAACTCGAATGATTTATTCACAAAAAGGCCATTGGCCCATACATGAAGACAATTTATAAGTTCGCATGATGTCAAACGTTATCTAAAACTTGATATGGATATACATTTGAAAAGAATTATGTCTAAGTTTAGACTTGGTGTATCAGATATAAACGTTCATAAATTCAGATACAGAGAACATGATATTGACGACCTCAGGCTGCTATGCCCATTATGTAAGCAAGCACCGGAGGATGAAGTACATTTTGTGTTGTGCTGTCCAGTATTTGAGGATGTTAGGCAGAACTACTTTCCTGTTAAATATAGTAGACAACCTAATTTATTTAGACTCTGTTTACTCCTGGCATCAAGTCATCCTGAGGTTGTGCGCAGCCTCACTTTATATTTGTGTAAAGCTTTCAGAATAAGAGAGATAATGTTATCCTAAGTGATATTTTTTGTAGCTGACCTTTTGTTATACAGTAACATGTGTGTGTGTGTGTGTTTGTTGGGTTTTTTTTGTTGTTGTTTTTTAACCAAAATACTAAGCAGTTCGGCAACCCCCCTTCATGTATGGGCCAATGGAAAACAGAGAGAGAGAGAGAGGAGAGAGAGAGAGAGAGAGAGAGAGAGAGAGAGAGAGAGAGGGAGAGAGACAATGACAATGACAAATTCTTTTATTTCGAGGATAATGAATAAGCACCCATGTGATTTTTTACATTCAGTCCCCGCCCTTAAGGATATATATGATAATAAAATAAAATGAAGCCTATAGCAATACACTTACACAGTGTACGAGGGAAAAATCTACACAAAAATCACTGAAGAGAAAAAAGAAAAAAAAAGTACTAACAAGTAAGGAAGAAAGCAAAACAGAAAACACAGAAACAACCGAAAAAAATAGCAAGAACCAAGAGCAAAACAAAAGCGGCAACAACAACAAGGGGAGAGGGGACACCCAGTAGTTCCCCTTCAACAACAACAACAACAACAACAACAACAACAACAACCCCAACCCAAAACAGAACCAAACAAAGCAGAACCTCCATAAAATTAAAGGAGAACAAGCCACCTAAAAGTCATTTTTCAATAACACAATAGCCATATACAAGTAAAACATTCACAATTATACAGAGAGAGAAAGAGGAAAAAGTGTCATCCGAAGTAGAGAGAGAGAGTGAGAGAGGGAGATAGAGAGAGAGAGGGAGAGAGAGAGAGAGGAGGGGGGGGGGGAGAGAGAGAGAGAGGAGGGGAGAGGAGAGAGAGAGAGAGAGAGACAGTCCGACTTGGTCAGCTGTTATGCTTAGATTATTTTGTTGCTGATGCGAAATGAGTACTTTTGGGTTTTAACTGCAGCCGCCACAACAGGAGCAACAACAACAACAACATCAACAATGATTATGATATGATATAATAAAAAAAATTATGAAGAGGAAGAAGAAGAAGACGAGGAAGAAGAAGAAGAAGATGATGATGATAATTATAGATATCACGTTCAATTGCATTCTTGGTAGTAATGATAATAGCAACAATAGCAATGATGATGATGATGATAAAGCTGCTGCTGCTGCTGCTGCTGCTGCTGCTGCTGCTTTGCTACTACTACTGCTACTGCTACTACTGCTACTACTACTACTACTACTACTACTAATGATGATGATGATGATGATGATACTACTACTACTAATGATGATGATGATGATGATATTGATGATGAAAATCACGATGATGATGGTGATGATGACGACGACGATGATAATGATAATAATAATAAACAAGAACACTACTACTACTACTACTACTACTACTACTACTACCACTACTACTACCACTACTACTACCATTACTACTACTATTACTACTACTACTACTACTACTACTTCTACTTCTACTACTGATGATGATGACAATCACGATCATGATGGTGACGAAGACGACGACGACGACAATGATGATGACAACGACGACGATGACAATAATGACGACAATGATAATATAATAACGATAATGATGATAATCATTATGATGATGATGATGACGACGCTAGCAAGACAAGACATGAAGGGAAGATACTGCACTCAACACGCGCGAGAGCGCGTCCCACGCGTCGAAGGTAACACATTGATCAATTTTCTGCTCGGTTTTAACAACGTCATCAACGGCTGATCAAGTGGAGGGATGGGGGTGGGAGGGGGGATAGAGGGGGAAGGGAGAGTGGGGAGACCAAAAAACCAAAAAAAAAAAAGAAAAAGATTATGTGGGGGCCTGGGAGCTTGGAAACTAAACGAACAACAAGTATGGGTAAACTAATTCTGTCACATTATGTGGCTGTAAGTGCAGAAAGCGTCGCCAGAATTAATGCGGGACTGGCAAGCGTGTGATGATGATGAATGGCGATAGTTGAGGATTCGCTCTACACTCTACGCTCGTGGTTAAGCCCTGACTGGTTTATTAAGCGAGCAAGCAAGCAAGCACACACACACACACTCACACACACACGCACAGTGTGTCATTCTATAGGAGAAGAATGTTCCTTGCGGCTTGTCGAAGGTGCTAGACGGTTTTGTACAAGTATGTATGTATTTGTTTTTTTTGGGGGGTTGAGTGTATTTCTTGTTGTTGGTGGTGGGTTTTTGTGTGTGTGTGTGATCCTGTATAAGTTTTTAAGCGAAACGTGATGGGTTATTTGTAAATGGTAAGGGGGAGAAAAAAGTGAGGATGGGTTATGTGTGTGCGTGTGTGTGTGGGGGGGGGGGGGGGGGGGGGGAGGGGGTGTGTGGGTTGTGTGGTGTGGTGTGGTGTGTGTGGTGTGTTGTGTGTGTGCGTGTATACTGTATGTATGTATGTATTGAATGTATGTGTATGTATGTATTTTTTATTTTCATATTTTATTTTATTCTTTTATATTGAGGATAATGGAATAAGCACTTACGTGGCTTTCTTTACATCCAGTCCCCATTGTATGCAGTTTTGTAAATTCTGTCATCTGTATGTATGTATGCATGTATAATGTATGTATGTGTGTATGTATGTATGCGTGTGTGTATGTATGTATGTATGTATGTATGTATGTATGTGCGTGTGTGTGTATGTATGTGTGTGTGTATGTATGTATGTATGTATGATGTATGGTGTGTGTATGTATGTATGTATGCATGTAAGTATGTATGTATATATGTATGTACGTACGTACGTACGTACGTATGTATGTGTATGTATGTATGTATTATTTATTTATTTATTTATTCTTTTATATCGAGGATAAAGGAATAAGCATTCATGTGCTTTTTTACATCCAGTCCCCGTGTGTATGCGGTTTTGTAAATTTTGTCACGTTTCCACCGGCACACAATGACCTACTCTTCCGAAAAGCGGAACAGGATTTAACGTGTGCGCAAGATGTTCTGCATGCGTTCGCACACGGGGCCTCGGTTTATAGTCTCATCCGAAGGACTTTGATGATGGCATGTATGTATGTATGTATGTATGTATGTATGTATGTATGTATGTATGTATGTGTATGAATGTATGTATGTATGATGTAGGTATGTATGATGTATGCATATATGTATGTGTGTGTATGTACGTATGTATGTATGTATGTATGTATGTATGTATGTATGTATGTATGTATGTATGTATGCACGCTTGTATATGTGTATGTATCTATCTATGAACCTTTGCTCACAGTTTAGCATATCTATGCTTGTGTCTAGGTATACCAGTGCATTTCTCTCTCTCACATATGATAATATATATATTATCACAGTAAGACTAGTACTGCATCTCATCACAGTCACAATGAATCACATCAAAATCAGAATACAGCATATACATAATATTATGCTGCACTGCAGTGTACATTGACATTAATATTGTATATCATATGTGTCGTTGTATATTTCATTATGTTGTGTAAAGATTGTATGAGATGTTTAAATGTAATAGATATGTATGTAATGTATGAAAGATATAATTGGATATATTAAGGTGTGTATAAATGCATGTATGATGAGGGATGATGTATGATGATGTATGGATAGTTGTATGATGTATGTATGCTGTTGTATATGTATGAGTGTATCATATCTTATGTATATGTCTGCTGTCATTCTATGATCCCATGCAAAGTATATGATGTATATTTTATGTATGTATGCACGTTGATATGTATGAATATTATGAAACCATGTCAAGTTAGCGTTCTATGCTGTGTTAGGTATATCAGTGCATCTCATTCACACACAACATCGCACGGCACACAAAATACACACACAACAAACGCCACACGAACAACAACAACACCACAGATAATAAAATAAAAATAAATAATGAATATAATAAGAATAAGGAATAAATAATAATAAGTAATTGTATTTATTTATTTACGCACGCAGCGTGTACAATTCAACTTAAATTTAAACAATGTGGTGATATTCCATATTTTTAAAATGTCATGCGATGTTTAAAAAAAATACAGTAAATTAAAAAAAAAAAAAATTTGGGAAAAAAAAGGGAGGTGAGGATGGGGGGGAGGGAGGGAGTAGAGAGGTTGGATAAGTGGTTAGGAAATGTTTGATGCTTGATCCATAGGTCATGGGTTCCATTCTTTGGTTCATTTCAGACTCCCTTGCCTAACAAGAAAAGAAGAATGTAATTATATTAAAAAAAGAGGAAAAAGAAAAGAAAACAAGAAAAAGAAGTTCATGACATGTTAGAAAGACAAACTGAAGGAATGAAAAAGAAAGACATGATGGAATGAAAAAAAGAAGGACATGAAGGAATGAAAAAAAGAAAGACATGAAGGAATGAAAAAAAGAGAAGAAATGAAGGAATTGAAAAAAAGAAATACTTGAAGGAATGAAAAAGAAATACTTGAAGGATAAGAAAAAGAAGAAAGACAATGAAGGAATGAAAAAAGAAATACTTGAAGGAATGAAAAAGAAAGACATGAAGAATGAAAAAAGAAATACTTGAAGGAATGAAAAAGAAAACTGAAGGAATGAAAAAGAAAGACATGAAGTATGAAAAAAAGAAAGACATGAAGGAATGAAAAAAGAAAGACATGAAGGAATGAAAAAGAAAGACATGAAGGAATGAAAAAAAGAAAGACATGAAGGAATGAAAAAGAAAGACATGAAGGATGAAAAAAAAGACTGAAGGAATGAAAAAAGAAAGACATGAAGGTATGAAAAAAAGAAAGACATGAAGGAATGAAAAAAAGAAAGACATGAAGGTATGAAAAAAAAAGAAAGACATGAAGGAATGAAAAAGAAATATGAAGGAATGAAAAAAAGAAAGACATGAAGGAATGAAAAAAAGAAATACATGAACGAGTCATGGTCTTTACGATATTGTAATTCTTACATACATTGGTGTGTGTATGTGTGTGTTGTGCGTGTGTTGTGTGTGTGTGTGTGTGTGTGTGTGTGTGTGTGTGTGTGTGTTGCGCGCGCGCGCGTGTGTATGATGAAGTCATCAAATGACCTTTCATTATTGAGGATAAAAGATTAAGCTTAAACTTTTTTTTTACCTCCTCCCCCCTTATTTTTGTTTTACTTACTTTTTCCTCACAAAAAGATGTAATATAATAATAATAATAATAATAACAACAGTGAACTCGAAACAAAAAGCTCCACAAAGCACAATATCATATCATATTGTAGTACACATATCAACAGCTTTTTGTTTTGTTAATAAAGACAACAACAACAACAATATCAAAGTAGTACTGTCATTACGAACAAAATGACCAAAATCTGTTTTTAAAAAACTACAAGAGGACAACACCCCTCTCCCCCCACCCCCCACAAATAGAACATAACATAACATAACATAACATAACACGAACAATCAAAGAGGTGACTAGTCAACAACAGGTTATAGGCTTATGCATAAAATGAAAGAAACAGATACGACAGAGAAACCACAAAAAAAGGATTTATGCGTACAACACCTGGCAATTATTCAATAGGCTAGCTCTCTCTCTCTGTCTGTATGTTTGTCTCTCTGTCTGTCTGTCTGCCTGACTATCTGTCTCTGTTGGTCTGTCTCTGTCTGTGTGTGTGTGTGTCTGTCTCTGTGTGTGTGTCTGTCTCTGTGTGTCTGTCTCTGTCTTTCTGTTTGTGTGCGTGCGTGCGTGTGTGTGTGTGTGTGTGTGTGTGTCTCTCTCTCTCTCTCTCTCTCTCTCTCTCTCTCTCTCTCTCTCTCTCGCTCTCTCCTCCTCCTCCTCCTCCTCCACCTCCTCCTCCTTCTCTCTCTCCCTCTGTATCTGTCTCTCTCTGTCTCTGCCTGCCTGCCCGTCTGTCTGTCTGTCTGTCTCTCTCTCCCTCTCCCCCCCCCTCTCTCTCTCTCCTCTCTCTCTCTCTCTCTCTCTCTCTCTCTCCCCCCCCCCCCCCTCTCTCTCTCTCTCTCTCAATCTCTGAAGCGGTTTTTCGTTCGCATGGTTTAATCAGGGAGTTGGATGTGTACAACAGTTTTTTTGACATGTGTCAAACAACACATAACACACTGTAGATGGCAAGAGTGAGGATACGCATATCCCAGACAGTGAAAGGTTTTCATTGTTTAGACTACTTAAAGTAAATCATTTAACAGAACTATATCTAGTGATGAATATGAACCCGTACGTTAGAAACGCTTTAACAAAGTTTCGATTGGGGGGAGGGGGGGGGGGGGGGTCTGATATTGCTGTGCACCGTCAAAGATTTAAATCTCTTTCTGTAAGAAATGATGAATGTCCTTTATATAGGTCAGCTAAGGAAGACAAAATTCACTTTGTGTTACGTTGTCCTGTATTAGATGATCTGAAAGAAAAATATATTCCTATGAAGTATTATAGAAAACCTATGTTTCATCGGTTAGTTTTGCTTTTGACGTCGTCAAATCATACTGTTATTCCTAATCTTGCTATGTTTCTTTATTATTTCTTTCTTTCTTTCTTAAGTCCTTCGGATGAGACTATAAACCGAGGACCTGTTTGCGAACGCACGCAGAACATCTTGGGCACACGTTAAATCCTGTTGCGCTTTTCGTAGGAGTAGGCCATTGTGTGACGGTGGGAACAGATGAGAGAATTTACAAAACCGCATACACACGGGGACTGGATTTTAAAAAATGCATATAAGTGCTTATTCCATTATCTTCGATACAAAAGCATAAAATAAAAAAATATATAAAAATCTTTATTTATTTATTCTTTTATATCGAGGATAATGGAATAGACACTCATGCGCTTTTTTTTTTACATCCAGTCCCCGTGTGTATGTGACTGTAGTAAATTTTGTCACCCACCAGCACATAATGGCCTACTCTTACGTATAGCGTAACAGGATTTAACGTGTGTGCAAGATGTTCTCCGTGCGTTCGCACACGGGACCTCAGTTTATAGCCTCATCCGAAGGACTTTTGGGGAGAGTGGAGTCTGCACTGATGTTAACTCCGGGAGAAAAATCCCCTTGCCCAGGATTCGAACCCGGGTCGTCAGACTTCAAACGCAATGTTCTAAACCACTAGGCTAATCCGTCCCACATCAGGACTGTTGCCTAGTAAAATGGGTTTGTTGGGGTGGGGTGGTTTTTTTGTTTTGTTCTTTGGCTACGAAAGACGAAGTTGTTTAGTTGGGTAAAGCAAACAGTAGGGCACCCACATTATGTTTACAGAGAACAATAGGGTTGTGTGTATGTTGTGTGTGAGTGGTTAGGGATGATGAATATTATTCGTGTTGCATAATTATGATGATTTGTAACTACCCCCTTTTCCGATGGGGCTGTGGCCTTATGGAATAAATCTTTTTTGTTATCGATATCATTATCGTGATCGCTCTGAAATCATTCCATTATTTTTTTTATTATTTTTTTTTTGGTATGCGTCTGAAATGAAAAGGCCTCAAGGGGTGACATTCTTTTCTTAACTCTTGATCATTATATGTGAGTTTACATATATTTTAAAAAATTCTTTTATATCGAGGATAATGGAATAAGCACTTATGTGCTTTTTTTTTTTTTTTACATCCAGTCCTCACGTGTATGCGGTTTTGTCAATTCTGTCATCTGCTCCCACCGGCACACAATGGTCTACTCTTACGAAAAGCGGAACAGGATTTAACGTATGCGCAAGATGTTCTGCGAGCGTTCGCACACGGGGCCTCGGTTTATAGTCTCATCCGAAAGACTTTTTGGGGAGAATGGAGTCTGCACTGATGTTAACTCCAGGGGAAAGTATCCTCTTGAACGGGATTCGAAACCCGGGTTGTCAGATTGCGAGCGCAATTTTCTAAACCAATAGGCTATTCCGTCCGCCGTACGTCCGATTCACCATCCATCCAACCATCACCATCCATCCATCCATCCACCCATACATGCGACCGCACATCCATACACACACATAGGCCATCCGTCCATCCATACGACACATTACAATCCATCCTATGCCAATCCATCACACATACACACATCATCCACACCCATACCACCACTTTCACACCATCATCCATCCATACACACACAATCCATCCATCCATCCATACACACACTTAACATCCATCCATCCACCCATACACACACTACCATCCATCATCCATCCATACACACACACTTACACATCCATCATCCATCCAACACACTTACACATCCATCCATCCATCCATCATACACACACTTACACATCCATCCATCATCACACACACATACCATCATCCATCCATCCATCACACACTTACACACTATCCATCCATCATACACACAATTATCCATCCATCCCATCCATCCATCCATACACACACTACACATCCATCCATACACACA